>CM070787.1:13022500-13622500 GCA_036346955.1 Dipus sagitta
AAATAAAATAAAATAAAATAAAATAAAATAAAATAAAATAAAAAATTTAAATATATATTTAAGCTTAATATCCGGTACATTTAATAGAAAGCTACTTAACACTATTGATTGGCTGATTTATTATTCAAATTATAAAAAGATATATGGGAAATCATTCAACTTTATTTTTTTTCCGCTCAGTTGAAAATATATACATATTCCATTATCTTCTATTTTTATATTTCCTGTGCTTTTTCTTGAAATTCTATGATCAAAGTAAAGTAAATAAGCTAGTGCATGATTGATTCAATGGTAGTTTTCTGCTTAGCAGAGAGGTAAAACTATTACTTCAAATTCTTGTTTGAAAAGTTAAATAAGTATTGTAATGAGATACTTATATCTAATATCTTATTTCATAATTCATTAAATTTGCAGCACATAAATGATACTACAACAAATTTGAGACATGTGATAGTTATGTAGGAATTTTACAATTAGCAATTTATTTAATGCATTCTCTCTGTATTTTTCCAGAATATTTCCAATAACATATCTGAAGTATTCTTTGTGTTTATTGTATGTATTTTTGGTGTATTTTTGAAGATATCATCTTACATCTTTATGCTCCTCAAAAGAGGAAGATATCTTAACTTCAATAATTTCAAAGATTTCCATATAGAGAGAAAAAAACTTGTGTAAAATGAGAAAAATTAGAACTTTCTTTGAAAAAGCAAAAAGCTTTTACATGGTGCAGGCTAAACTATACATTAGGTCGTATTCTGCACTGACATAGCTCTGACCAAAAAGCAGGTTATGTGAGTATCTAGTAGCAAAGGGCTTCCTATCATGTTCTTTAACAAAGGCCCAAACTAGAGTTCACTGCATAATATTTTTGTAAATTACTCTCTCTAAAGCTAATAAAATTAAATCAATGTGCATGCCGAACCTCATATATATCACAGAGTGTGTCAGACATGACAGAAAGTTCACATGCACAAGATAAGTTTCTTACCCTAATGGAACTCAGTCTTTCAAGCCTACACACACACACACACACACACACACACACACACACACACTGATCAGTAAAGATTTTTTTCACCCCTTAAACACATAAACTACTGTGAGAGAAAACAAATGTATTAAAATCTTCCAAAGTATCAGATATTCTGGTAGCACTCAAACAACTATTGAAGTGATCTGAATCTGAATTAATTAAGAAAGGAATATGTGGGCTGGAGAGATGGATTAGCAGTTAAGAACCTTGCCTGTGAAACCTAAGGCCATGTTCGACTCTCTAGATCCTACATAAGCCAGACACACAAAGGTGAGGCAAGTACATGGTCACATATGCCCACTAGGTGGTGCAAACTCCTGGAGTTCAATTGCAGTGGCTGAGCCCCTGATGTGCCAATTCATTTCCTCTCTCTCTCTCTTTCTCACTCTCTCTAAAAAATAAAATAAATAAAAGAAAAATATTTGAGCAAATGGTAAAATCAAAATTGTTGACATTTATCCCCATAGATCAATGTATGATAATGAAAATATGTACACCTCACAAAATATTTATCATACTTATTTTTTCTCTCTCTCTTTTATCATTATTATCATTATTTTGTTTTTTTGATGTAGGGTCTCACTCTAGCCAAGGCTGACCTGGAATTCACTATGTAGTTTCAGGGTGGCCTTGAACTCATGGCAATCCTCCTATCTCTGCCTCCCAAGTGCTGGGATTAAAGGCATGTGCCACCATGCCTGGCTTAATCATACATTTTTCTGTTTTAATTATGTTACTACTTGTTTCTTCACTTCTTGTGTAATTTATATTTTCCCTAAGAAGAAATAAGAGCAAGATAGTATGGCAGAAGTAGACTGTGTCAGTATGGTCAATGGGCACTTTATGCCTGACCTTCCAAACAAATGGAACTGTGAGCTTTTTAGTTATCAATATGAAGTAGGTTGGCTCTGCTGGTTCATATATCAGTGGAAAAAAATGAGTAATACTGAAAGCAATTACTTGTTATTAACCAGAAGATTCAACAGAGGCCTCGAAATATGTGGACAAAGAAATCAAAGTACTTTTTAAGTCCTCAGATTCATTAAAGTTTTTGAGTCTTGCAGATGGGAAGAGATTTTGCATCTTAAGTTGCTTTTGCCTTTCTTACAGATTATCATGAAATTTCATCCCCACGGTTATCTTGAGTGCTAAATTTCCTTATGAATGATTTTTGGCAAGTCAGGATTATATGATTAAGATTTCACAATGACCAACAGGAATAATTTCTAGAAGACACTATCCCATATTTCCTTACTCAGCATTTAATTCTCAATGGTTTAACAATAATGTAACCCTACAGGCAATTTTTCCAAGCCAATTTTCATTCTATTTTTCAGTGGTTATTATGGTAATATGTATGTGCCATCTGAGAAAGAGAAGCAAAATAGTGATGTGGAAAAATGCAATAGTGATGTATGCAAAGGAGAGTTTATGAAATCTCAGGTTAGCTAACTGTTTTGGAGCATGAAAGAACACTCCTTCCGTCTACTTACTAGTCCATTCATCTAACATCCACAAGTACCATGGTGTTCCTTTGAAATTGAGTTAGAAGGACAACCAGGCTTGCATGAAGTCACTAAGGCTCACATCTTCTAAATAGTCACAGAAGAAGAATATCATTTTTATTTATAAACCACTCAAAATAAGTAAGGCTGGTAAACATATGAGCCCTATACCAAGCCTCCACTTTTCATCAGCAAATATGTAATACCACAAAAGTCAAAAGTTGTGAAATCTGGAGAAACAAATAGTTTTCCCTCCAAAATTTAAATAAAATATTGATTTTTAATTGAAAGGAATTTATTAAGGCTATGCTTATAGTAGAACATAAGTGTTATTTTAAGTGGAAATCCATGTTTTCAAAATAGAATGGAATAGAAATCATATGTGGGACAAGGGATTACAATCATTGTATTTAAATTAATCCACAGTATTTTAAAAGCAAATAAAAACCCATTTTTATATCTTGTTTATAATTGAGTCAGGTCACAACCTCTTTGGAAATTACATGGTATATGTTACTTATGCCCCCAAACCTTCTTGATCTTTGCTTGACTTGGTGTTTTGACCTTGCCTCAGAACACAAAGCCTTCGTGTTAACTGATGGAGAGGTCACTGAGTTTACAGCACAGTTCTGGTGTTTTATTTTAACAGTTCAATAAGAAGGTGAAGGGGAACACTCCTGAGACAGGCTGTAATAGCTTTATTATGTTTCTTTTATAAAGACCTCTTAAGATAATTGTTTTCAGTACAATAATAATATGATCATCTTAGACATTCTGGACAGAATGTCAGTTTCCACTGGCCATGATTTTGTTTCTGCTGTTTCATATTGTATAAATTTTCTGAAGTTCATTGTATTTTAGACCATAGATAAGATTTATTTAAAATGTATTCTTGGAGGAGATACATGTGATTCGTTTTTTTTTTTCTACTAAAGATAGTAAGATCAAACTTATGGTTCTACTCCCTGAAATAGATATGCTGTAGTTATAACTATAGCTATAACTACTATCCTGAATGTTTTAATGATAGTTGTATGTTGATGGTTTATACATTACTTTTGCAACATTTCAATGTAAAAACATATTTAAAGATACATGAGAGATAATTTACTACAGATGCATTTCAAACAGAACTAGCCTTATTAAAGCCTTGTTGAGATACAGTGGCAGGGGTCCAGCCCAGAACATTATATATGCTACACAAGCACTGAGGCATTTCACTGCCGAGCTCTCACGTACACTTTTTAAAAATGTGCTTCTCTAGAGAGTACCATGCCTCCATACAGCATTATTTTTTTTTATTTCTAAAAGGCAGAATTTAAAATGGGTTTGTTTTCTCTAAAGCTACTATGAGTAGAATTGACATTAAACATGTGCTAATTATTTTCATCAATGTTATTTGTTAACTAATGATTTATTATTAATTGAATGTTTCCAATTAGGCATAGGAAAGGCGGGACTCATGGAGGTCTTCTTTGGAAAACACTTAGTTCTGGGTATATAAATGTAGAAGAAACAACTCTCAATATGTTGTAATACATTATAAGAAGCAATATGTTAAGGAATTTGAACATAAAATTTTTCATGTTTAAGTAGCTAAGATTGTTTTTATTATATAGTGCACTTCAAGTGATTTAGTTCGCTAAAATGTCATAGCAAGAAATTTTCCATATGTGTTTTTCAAAAGAATAATCATTCTTTTCTTGAAGAAGTTGTCTACTTAAGAGTTTTAGCTTCTTTGGCTTGGTGGCTGATGCCTGTAATTCCAGTATTTAGAAAGCAGAGGCAAGAGGATGATTGGAGTTTAAAGCCAGGCTAGTCTAGATAGTAGTACCTGTTTCAAATGATAAAAGAAAAAAAAAAAAAGGACAGACAAATAAGAAAAGAAAAATTGAAACTGTCGTAACTTTACCTTAAGTATTGTGTTTCATTTATTAAAATAAAAATGAACAAATTGAATAAATTTTATGAATATTAAATTGACGTAGAGTTCATATAAAATAAAAATATAATCAAGTGCAGTTTGATGACTTTTGACAAATGTATCCTTGAGTGCAATCACTTTAATGACCAGGCTACTGAACATTTCCAGGGCTCAGTGCATGCTCTTTAGTCATTTTTTAGTTACTTTTGTATTGTTGGGGCAAAATACCCAACTGAAAACAACTGATGGGAGGAAAGAATTTGCTTTGTCTCACGTTCTCAAGGGGAAGCATGGCATGAGCAGAGTCTGACATTACCTCCTGTCATAGCAGGGAAAAAAAACAAAACAGCAATGGGAGCATGAACAAAGTTCTGGCAAGGGGGAGCTGGTTGTTACCCCCGAAAGCCTACCCCCAGCAGCACACCCTCTCCAGCAAGGCCCCACTTCCTGAACTGCCACCACCTGGGAAACAAGCTTTTAAAGCACACATGAGTTTATCGAGGACAAACCACCACAGTCACTCTCTCCAGTTCATATAAAATCAACCTGACTGACCTGTCTTACTTCATGTTAGTTATATCCGGTTGAGAATTTCGTATGAGTGAAACCACGCATTTTTGATGTTCTTGTTTTGGTCAGACATTTTTGGTCAGATATAGGCTTTTGATATGCTGCCTGCCAAAGAGTTCCATGGATCCATAGTTTTTATTTTGTTTGAGTAGTATATTGTCATGGAAAAAAAATGCATCCAGAATTGACATTTTGATAATAATTTATTTATATGTGCAGCTATTATGTTGAGAAGAAAGTGAACGTAAATTGTGTATACTCAAGTATGAGCCTATATATATATTCACAAATGTGCAGATACTCAGGAATTAATTGTTGGCCCCTTTTTTAAGTTTTTCTCATCAATGTTGTAATTTTCAGTGTGAGGATCCAAGAATAAACACACTTGTAAATTACATATATGTGCTTATATATACTATAAATTATACACATAAATCATTTTCCCTGATGTGAGGTGGTTTGCCAAGTGTTCTAAAGGCTCTTACATCTATATTTTCAAAGTTTGTAGTTTCCTTTTCATGAAATATATTTTTGTGTCTTTTACATCAAGGTTGTCCATTTTTGTTTCAAGTTAATAATATTTTTACCCAAAACTGACTTGAAAATTATTTTACCTACTTTCATTTTCTAAAAGCATTTGCTAATCTTGGAATAAGTTTTGAGTTTAATATTTGAAAATAATTTCAAGTGAAGTCATATGGTCATATTACTTTATTTGGGTAATGTCTTTGCATCACAATTTCAATTTCTTTAAGTAGATGTAATTATATTTTATATTTATTATTGCTTATCCACTTTAATGTAATTGCTTAAAGTGAAAAATTCTTACTGAAGCATTATTTTGGCATTTATCCTACAAAATGCCACATATAGTGCTATCATAATGATCCTTTTTTGAGACAGGATTTCATATATCCCATGCTGGCCTCTGACTCACTATGTTGTCAAGGATGACCTTGAACTTCTGATGATCCTCTTTCTACCTCAGAATTCTGGTATTATAGACATTTGCTATCATGTCTGGCATCACAATCACTGTTTTAAAACTATTTCCTCATCTTTATTGTTAGTTCTTCTTCTTCTGTGATGATTTTTGGTGTATGTTGTTTAACTGCCAAATTGGATGGCTTTTCAAAGCTTTTGCTACTAAAGTTTAATTGTCATGTAATTCTACTGTTATCAGAGAAAACCACCCTATGGTTTCAATCCTTTCAAATTTAGAGTCATTTTGATGCTTAGAATGTGCTTTATGTGCCCAAATATATTCTGTGCATAGTCTTTTCATAAATAAAATGTAGAAAGGACATAATTAAATTAAACCAAACCAACACTCACTTAGTTAATGAAGTGAAAAATGTAAGACAAGCTAGAGGCATAATAAAGATATAAACAGAAATCATTAAATTGGAATGCAGAAAATTATATTTGTTAACATGTAAAAACTGACATATAAAATAAAATAGTCAAAACATCCTCTTAATATGTTCAATAAAAATACAGAAGCATCACAAATACAAAGAAAATGTTAAGTTCGTAGTTAAATGTAGACACAAAGGAGACATCAAACTAATAAAAAGTAATGTGAATCATATTTTAGTCATAAATTTAAAACTAGAGAGAGGGAGCTGGAGATATGGCTTAGTGCTTAAGGTACTTGCCTTTGAAGCCTGAAGAACCAGGTTTGATTCCTGAGGATCCAGGTAAGCCAGATACACATGATGACACATGTCTCTGAAGTCTGTTTGCAGTGGCTAGAGGCCCTGGTGCACTCATTCTATCTCCCCCTTTCCCTTTCTATGCTGCCCCCCCCACTCTCTCTCTCTCTCCCTCTCTCTCTTAAGTAAAGAAATAAAATATTTTTAAAAAATAGATGGTTATGTATTTCATTAAGGAAACTATGGTTGACAGCCACCAGATTACAAAGTCTAAAGTGATTTTCTTACCACGATGCTGGTTACAATTCTATCTTCCACCTGTATGTTATGATTCTATGCTTCTGCATACATTACTTTAGCATTTAGGGTGTCATTTGATAATCAAATCTACTGTGAGTTGGGGAGATTGCTCAGTGGATATGGTACTTGCCACTAAAGCTGGAGTTCCCAAGTTTGGAACTTGAGACCCCATGTAAAAGCCAAAAGCCCTGGCATGCTTCGATAATCCCAACACACCAACTGCAAAATGTGAAGTAGAGACAGAGGAAGCTTTGGAAGCTTGTGGACCAACTAGTATGGTGAATGCTGCAATGAACAGCAATGAGAAGAAAACCTGTCTCAAACAGGATGACAGGTGAGGATGGATACCTGAAAATTGTCCTCAAACTTCCAAACATGTGCTGTGGCATACGTACACCTTCACTCACACACACTAGTGCACATATACACCAAACACACCAGAAACTAACAACATTGTATATCTCATACAGTGTTACAAATAATATTATAATGTTTAAAATCATTTACACTAGGTCTTATCACTGTGAAAGTTAGACATGAATAGTTAACTACAAGTTAAAAATAAAGAATGAACCAGCTGCTCTGCATTGGTACAGTGGGAGCATTAATGATACTTTAGATAGAAAGAATGCTAAATAGATAAAATAAATAAAACAAGAATGCCGGAGGTCTTTCCTGATCCTCCAACTTAGTTTTATTCCTGTTGTATTTGCAAATTTTGGTTACCCACTTTGTACTGGTTTTGGAATTATGACAAATGCTGGAAAGAGAGGTCAGGAAGTGCATATGCCCTGGAGATATACACTAGGATATATAGGGTCATGCTTAAAATCCCTGTGTGGAGACCCTGTGATGCCATGGCATGGAGCCAAGAAAATAAGCCGTGTGTTTCAGTGGACACCTCAGGACTGGAACGGCTGTACAGCATACCTTCTCAGACTGCGTCATGTGTTTCTTCCCAGAGGGCAAGCATGTGAGTCTTCAGTGGCAGAGTTTGTAATCCAAGGTATTTTTTTTCCCCTTGCTTTCAAATGTGGAGAAGCTGTAGGGTTTGATGCTTCCATTGCTGTTTTTCTACCTTACATTGGTATAATCTTTCCTTTCTATGCCTTCATTTTGCAATGGTATTGTTTACCCTGTCCCATTGTATGTTGGAAGCATTTAACTTGCATTATGACTTTACAGTGCTCACAGTTAAGAGACTGTCTTGAGTCTAAGATGAGACACTGCATTTTTGGCTCTTTAAAAATATTTTTATTAATAACTCACATAAATATAAACAAGATATCATGATCATAATCCCCTCCCAAAATCCTCCCTTTTCTCCCTCTCAAATCTTCCCTCCACTGAATCTCTTCTTCTTCCCAACTGGACTTTCTTCTGTTTTGATATCATCATTTTCCCCCCTCATAGTATGAAGGTCTTATGTGGGCAGTGTCAGCCACTATGAAATAGTAAATATCTAGGCTACTTTGTGTTTGGAGGACAATATTGTAAGCAGTCCTTACCTTCCTTGGGCTCTTATGTTGTTTCTGCCATCTTTTCTACAATCATTCCTGAGCCTTGGAGGGTGTGATAGAGAGGTCCCATTTAGTACTGAATATTCTTCTCAACACTTTGTAGAGTTTTGAGTCACCTCATTGGTCACTGCCATGTGAAGAGAATCTTCTCTAACCAAAAGTGACAGCAGAGTTATTAATACGTAGACATATGCACAAGTTCTTGGCATAATATATCTATTTAGCCAGACAATAGTAGTAGTTTCTGCCCTAGGGTCTACGCCCTCCCAAGTCATAGGCTTTTCATTAGGTTTTCTGTGCCAGGAAGAAATTCTTTCCCATGAGGTGGGCTTCAAATCCAATCAGAGAGTGGCATGTGATAGTCTGAATGTAAAGTGTCTCCTCATAGCTTCATGTCCACAAGCCTCATACTTGGTTCTCAGCTGACAGAGTCTTTGAGAGGTAGATCATTGGTAGCGGAGATGTTTTATTAGTGATGGGATTTGAAGTTCTGTTAGTTCCCATCTTGCCAGTCTTCTTTGAATTTTCAAATTGTATAAAAATGAGAATGGACATTGTTACAAAGAAATCCTTTATGCTGATAATTTATTGACTGATGTATATACAAGCTTTCACTGTGACAGCTGTATTTGTTTTTGGAACATCATGGCCACTTGGTTTAGAAGTCAGACTGGGTGATCACTAACAAACCCACTATTGATGCTATATTCCAGTTTATTCGACAAAATGTGATGTCCAGCCCGCTTGCCATGTTTTCTCCATCATGATGAAACTTCCCTGTGGAATCATATGCCTGAGATAAACCTTTCTTAAGCTGCATTGGTCAGATGTTTTGTCCCATCAATGATAAGTTAACTGCAACAAAGTGAAAAGGCCTACAATAACTATGAGTTCTTGGGCTGCGTTTCTGTGCTATAAGAAAGGGGAGAAAGACAGCTTATCTCACAAGATGTAAGGCCCCTTCTCTACTTCCTGTGGCTGTGTGTACATGACTCCAGCTTCCTGCTCCTGCCATGACATTCCCACCTTATGGACTTCCTCTTCAAATGGCCAAAAATAAATCCTGGCCTTTCTCAACCTGCTTCTGATTGGGCATTTCCTCCAGCAACCAGGAAGTAACTGAGATAATAAAAGAATATGGCAAAATTTTGAAACAAAATTTAAATCTTATTCTAAATTTTCAAATTGTCTAAGTGAGTAACGATATTCAATAAAAGAAAACAAAAACCATGTACAGTAGTATATGCTTTCAATACAGCTACGTTTAGACCAGGTACAATAGTATACACTTTCAATACAGCTCCATTTAGGTACTGTTGATGGGGATTCATTGTTGGCTAAAAATAAAAACTTAGCTTAGGAAACAGTAAAACACCCTAGTACAAAATGCAGGAAAATATTCTAGTGTAATTACTCTTTAAATGACATCCAAACCCATGACCGTAAGAAAGGTGTAAAAATCAGCTGGCTCCGGAAACACAAATGGCATCAGCCATGCTTCCCAGGGTGGTCCTGCACAAGAGGGCAAGGTAAGGATACCTGCTGCCATACGTCACTGGGTTCTGCATCAAATATTCACACCAAAAAATACTATAAATGCAAAGATTGTAGAAAACACATTTAGCTATTCATACGTTGCCAGGTATCCCATTACTTATCCAAGTGAGAGTATGTCTGAAGTACAGAACTGGGCTGGAAATGTCCAGCAGGGACAGTGTATTAATATTGTGTACAACCAACACATATTCAGGAGTTCTTACAAACAATTTTTGTTTGGAATATTTTCTCAGTAGTCTATTGTAAAGTTCAGCATTTATGTGGGGAAATGATAGCAAATATATAAGGCCTTATGAGTCACAGATACTTCTGTCATCTTTTTCAGTACATTGTTTCATGATTCTTCAGTTTTGAAACATAGTCTTGATCAGCAATTCATGCTGTGTGTGAATTCATGTTGCAACTAAATCTATCCTTACACTGATAATCCCACCTCTTAAAACTACTGCTTCCTTGAATTACTACATGTTACTATAAATTTTATCAATTCATGAGTATATTTGATAAAATTTTCATTTTTATATAGCCAAAATTTGTGTGAGAACATGTCAATTTACATAACTTGGTATCAGTGTTCAAGTGGAGTTCAATATATTGACATTTAAAATAGTAAAAAAAATAAAGGGATTTAATGTATGATAATTATAGGTTAGTACCATATTGGAACATTGATGTTAGGAAGTCAAATGTTACACACTTTAAGAAGAACAGTGGTTTACATGACTGAAAACTGGTGGACTAAATAATTTCAAATTTTTCTTTCAAGTTTTTAGAATCTAGAATCTGTAAAGAAAAGACAATAATCAGATAAACACAGTTATCAATTTCTAAGTAGGAGAAAATGGAAAACTTCTTGAAGTGATAAATGCCAAATAGCTTAACATAATTAGTGGAATAAAATTTATGATCATCAATTCAAATTGAAGTTAAGAATGTGCCATAGGAATTGTTCAGTTCTAGTACATCTGAACCTTGTTTACCAATCTATGAATTCAATTCACAATAATCTCACTGGGTCCTGATGAATCTCCTAAAACACTCTAGCTTAACATGTGATTCCCAAAGTCCTCAAGGATAAACTTCCATATAAACACAAGTCTCAAATTTCAAATGCAAATAAAGAATTTGGCATGCAAAGATGCAAAAACTTCATTGATGATGTTGTCAGAAACCAGGAAAAGAGCTGAAAATAAAAATAGTTGAAGTATTTAAAAAGCTTAAATATAGGGCCGGAGAGATGGTATAGCGGTTGAGCGCTTGCCTTTGAAGCCTAAGGACCCTGGTTTGAGGCTAGATTCCCCAGGACCCACATTAGCCAGATGCACAAAGGGATGCACGTGTCTGGAGTTCGTTTGCAGTGGCTGGAGGCCCTGGTGCGCCCGTTCTTTCTCTCTCTCTCTCTTGCTCCCTTTCTCTCTGTGTCTATTGATCTCAAATAAATAAATAAACAAAAAAATTAATTAAAAAATAAATAAAAATTTCAAAAAAAGCTTAAATATATTACAGCATTAAAGGACAGAAAACTTGTGTAATTAGATACCCTCAATATAGTTAAAAAGTGTGTTTAATTATTCAACTGAAAGAATTCATCAAAATAGTAATGAGAAAAAATAGATTTTTTTTCTATTTATTCTATTGAATATCTAGAAACAGAAAAGATACTATTGGAGAAAAAATGGTTTTAAATGATTACAAAAAATATTATTTAAAGAAAATAGACTAGAAGAAGCTTCAAAATACAGTGTATTCAGTTGTTGTGTTCCATTAGAAGAAACTATAGGTAGTAATACAACAAGAATCACTTAAAGGTATGATTTTTCTGAAAATCCTAACCAGAGGAAACAAAATGAACTGCTGTTATATGATATCAACATTTCATTAGCTAAAACGACACATAACAATAAAAATTAAAAGGAAACTATTTCTAAAAATGAAAAATGAAAATTGATTAGTAACATAGCATACTTAACATCAGTAACAGAAAAGTTAATAGATGACAAGACAGCATCAACTCTTTGAGAGAGTGTGGAGAGATGGCTCAGCAGTTAAGGTGCTTACCTGCAAAGCCCAATGACCTGAGTGTGACTGCCCAGTACTCACACAGATGCTCAGTGATGCATGCATCCAGGATTCATTTGCAGCAGCTAGAAGCCCTGGAGCACTCATTCTCTATTCATTCCTCTTTCTTTCTCCCATCTCTCTCTGCTTGCGAATAAATAAACAGAAATATTTTTAAAACCTTTGAGATGCAGGTAAGGCATAGATGAAGACCTATTGTGAATTAGAGAGCAGTATTTTAAATAAAAATATTCTAAGGACCACATGTTACATGGGAGAAGAGTATAGATATGGTGATTAGTTTAGTTTTGAAAGCAGGGTCTTCTGTCTCCCAAGCTGCATCTCATTCCCTATATAGCCAAAAACTATGAGGCTGTAAGCCAGTATTGCACTGGCTTATGTCATACTGTCTGGGAGTTTGCTTCTGAATAGCTTAGACCTCTGTTTGCCCATACTGTTATTGGCCATTTTTTCCCTTTTCAGGGATCATTTCTATAGTTTTTTTTTTACCAGATTAACTTTTTAAAAATCAATGAAATAATTAAACCTCTTGAAGAAAAGTTATGATGAACTTTAGAAAAGACACAAACTTCATTCCAAATGACAAAATATAAGTATATACTGAGCAAAACAGGACATTTTAGAAATTTATACCAAATCAGGAAAATTTAGATTAAGTTTATATTTTAGTATAACAAAACAGCATGCTTACATAAGAAATAAACTCTTAAAATACCTATATCAAACAATTTAAGTCAGCATTTAAATTCTAATGACCTTCTTTATTGAATAAGTTCCTGTTCTATATACTGTTGTTGAGTGTTGTGGTTTGAATGTGAAATGCTCCCTCACCAACACCCATGATAATGTTTTTGAACACTTAGTCCCCAGATGGTGGTGCTCATTAGGGAAGTTCGAGGAATCTTTAGGAGGCCTTGCCTTGCTGGAGGGAGTGGATAAGTTTGGGCGAGCCTTGAGGTTTATAAGCCAGCTTCATTTCCGGTTTCCCCCCTGCTTCCTAAGTATTGTGAACATGGAGCATAATGAGTATTAAGAACATTCACACCAGGCATTCTAAGCTTCCGGGTTTTTCTTTTCTTAAGGAAGAGTTTTATTCTAGCCCAGGTTGACCTGGACTCATTGTGGGGCCCCAGGTTGGCCTTGATCTCCTTTTGACCTTCCTACCTGGGGTCTCCTGACTGGTGGGATTAAAGGCATGTATCACCAAGCCAAGACTGTTTTTTGTTCATTATTTTTGGTTTGTTTTGGCAGAATAAGATGAACTTTTAAATCTTTTTAAATACCTCTAAGTGTATTCTGGTCAGGAAAATACAGATGAAAATCTTAATCTTTTATAAATACAAAAATGCTAGTGAGTATTTGCCATGCATATGTAATTCCATGTCTTCCATAGATCTGGCTTCCTTGTGTCAGGTCAGCAATGGATCCTTGATTTAACTCCATCTATTGTCAGATGCTATGTTAATATTATTTTAAATAACTATAATTTTTACACTTAGGTAACTGTTACACCAACCTAGTTCCTCAAAATTATCTTGTGTACTATTGCCATATATTTTACAACAATTTCATTGTTAATAGCAATAAGATTATGTTTAGCATTTTACTGGTTATAAATAAGCCCAGAGAATGGATAGATTTTTATATGGAATTTTCATATTCTTTACAGTGCTAACCTCCAATTTATTTTATAATCACTGTCATTATATTCTAATTGCCACTGATTACAGTAATGTGATGTCTTTTCTCTATAGATTTGTCTTCTAACAATAGAGCTGGAATCCATGATCATTTCATAGAATTTGTCAATTTCAATTACATTGTTTCCAAATATGAAAACATTGCTTACTTTCCCATCCTTATAGCATAAGACTTCACTCAGTATTGAACAGAATCTGTGACCATGGATTTTTCTTTTTTCTTGATTCCAATTTGAGGAGTAGTCACAACTAAAGATTATACTTGTAGTTAGATTACTCCACATAAAACTATGTTGTTTACCTTGAAAGAATGCTGGATTTCACTGAATATATTTTCTTCATCTTTCTAATATGGAGAAAACCATAGTAAAAAATTATCTTAAATTTAAAATAAAAATTTCATTTGTGGAGTTATTTATATTTTGTTGCAATGGCATAGTGTTAAGAAATAGCAATTAATATATCAATAAAACATATAATTAATACCATCACATTTAAATATCAATATAATTAATCACAGTCTTCATTACATATTGATAAACTAAAATATGCTGAGTAAGATTGTGAGGGTAGAATCTCACAGGGAGAAGAAAGTAATAATGAGACATTATTTTCAATATCTCTCACATTTAAGAATGGCAAAATTATGTCATGCTGTATTATCTTCTGAATTACTAACGGATCTAGTTGTTTTTCAAAACCTTGTTAGAAAATCAATCTTGAGTGACAAGGGTAGAGCCATCCTTGGGTGTTTGCCTGGGAGGGCAACACAAGCCCAAGAGAAGCTGGGAATATGGCTGATCCGCATGCCATTTTGCGATGGAGCTGAACTCTAGGGTTAAGTGACAGGGTAGAGCCATCCTTGGGCAGCTGCCTGAGAGGGCAATCCCAGTTGAAGAACAGCTGGAAGTAGCAATCAACTTGGATCTTCCTTCTTACTTTCGCCTTCTAATTCTACCCCCATAACAATTATCTGAAAAAAGGCTGAATGAAGTAGAGGGCAACTGTGTACTGGATTCAGCCCCTAGGAGAAACTTGGAGCTGATCTCACCCCAAAATTTCAGAAAGTGAGTAAGACTGGATGAGAAGTGCCCAGCTTAGACACTGAGAAATCCAGGTCTCCCAAGGTCTTACGCAGATTCTCCCATAGGAGCCACACTCAAAGTAGACCTTGTTCAGGCTCAACCATCCACCTTAATCCAGTGCACAGCCTTCAATCCCACACTGACTGTGATCAATTTTGACCATGCTACCCAACACAGGCTACACAAGAACTAGTATTGCTTCATCCATAGCTGGACAACCGAACTTAAGATGCAGGATAGAAAGAGATTTTCCAAGCAAATAGAATCATGAAAAAAGCAGGAGTAGTTTCACTTATCTCAGACAAAAGTGAATTTAAACAAAGTAATCAAAAGTGATAAAGAAGGCCACTTCATATTCAATACAATAATAGTAGGGAAATTTGTCACTAGACAGATGCTCTAAGCAGAAAATAAGCAGAGAAACAATGGAGCTAAACAATGCCATAGACCAAATGGACTAAACAGTCATCTATAGAACATTCCACCCTAATTGTACTAAATACACATTCTTCTCAGCAGCTCATGGAACCTTCTCTAAAATAGACCATATATTAGGTTCTAAAGCATGTCACCACAAATTCAGAAATATTGACATAATTGGCTGCATTATATCTGAACACAATGCATTAAAACTAGAAATCATCAACAACAGTAAAAACAGAAAACATACCAACTCCTGGACACTGAACAACTCAGTATTAAACAATAAATGGATTGCCAAAAAAAAAAAAAAAAAAAACAGAAAGGAAATTCATAAATTTAGAAAACTGAATAACAATGAAAATACAACATGCCAAACCTTATGGGAGGGCTTAAGAGATGGCTTAGCAGCTTAGGCACTTGTCTTCAAGGCCAAAGGATACAGGTTCAATTTTCCAGGACCCATATGAGCCAGATGCACAAGGTCGTGCATGCATCTGGAGATCATTTGCAGCTACTGAAGCTCCTGGTGTGCTCATTCTCTCTTTCTCCCTCCCTCCCTCTCTCCCTCTCACTCTTTCTCTCCTTCTATCTCTCAAATAAATAAATAAAATGAAAAAATATTTAATAATAGTTAAGGGACATAATAAAGGCAGTTTTAAAGGAGAAAGTCATAGCACTAAATGCCACCATTACAAAAATAGATCTCAAATAAACAACTTAAATATTCATTTGAAATTCCTTGGAAAGCAAAGAATAGTCCAAGCCCAAGAGTACCAGACGGAAAGAAATGACCAAGATCAAAGCAGACATCAATGACCTGGAAACAAAGAAAATGATTGAAACAATTGATGAAATAAAGAGCTGTTTTTTTTTTTTAATATATGCAAGATTGATGAACCACTGGCCAATTTGATTAAAGCAAAAAAAAAAAAAAACCCAAAACACACAAAAAAGCAAAAACAAACAAACAAACAAACAACAACAACAAAAAAACAAGGGGACAAAGGACCAGGTGTGGTGGCACACCCCTTTAATCCCAGCACTAAGGAGGCAGAGGGAGGAGGATCGCCAGGAGTTTGAGGCCAACCTGAGACTACATAGTGAATTCCAGACTACATAGTGAAACTCTACCTCGAAAAAAAGAAGAATTAGAAGAAAACTGAAATCAGCAAGATTAGAAATAAAAATGGAGACAGATGTCAACTAATACCACTGAAATTGGAAGAATCATCAGGTTTCATTTCAAAAACCTGTATTCCAAAAACTTGGAAATCCTGGTAGAAATGGATACATTCCTTGACTCTTACTATCTTCCAAAACTAAATCCAGAATAATAGGCTTCCTAAACAAACCTATTTCTTCAATTGAAATGGAAAGTAACTAAAAATTTCCGAATAAAAAATAAGTCTAGGCCCTGATGGATTTTCCACTGAGTTCTACCAAACCTTCAGTCAAGAACTAAAACTACTCCTCAAATTATTTCACACAATTGAGAAAGAGGGATTGTTCCAAAATTCCTTCTAAGAAGCCAGCATTACTTAATACCTAAAGCAGGCAAAGACACAGCAACAATAGAAAATTATAGACCAATATCTCTAATGAACTTAGACACAAAAATGCTTAATAAAATCCTTACAAACTGATTCAAGAATACATCAAAAGTATCATCCAACTCAATCCAGTAGGTTTTATCCCAGAGACGTAAGAGTGGCTCAACATATGGAAATCAATTAATGAAATTAACCATGTACAAAAAAGAAAAAAACTTGAACAGAAGAATCATATGATTATTTCAATAGATGCAGAAAAGACCTTTGGCAAAATATAGCACTACCTCATGATCAAAACACTGGAGAAACTTGATATAGACTGACCTTATTTCAACATTTTAAAGGCTATTTATAAAGCACATAAGCCCCAGGCCACACTAAATGGGGAAAAACTTGAAGTGTTCCCATTATGGTCTGGAATAAGACAAGGGTGCCCACTCTTATCACTGCTTTTCAATGTAGTACTTAAAGTGTTAGCTCAAGCATTAACACAAGAGGAACAAATAAAAGGGATACAAATCAGGGAGGAAGAACTCCAACTAGCCCTACTTGCAAATGACATGATTTTGTATGTAAGTTACCCAAAAGACTCCACAAAAATTCAAGAAGGGATAAATTCTTTCAGTGAAGTTGCAGGATCTAAAACCAATACACAAAAATTAGTAGTCTTCCTATATGCCAAAGATAAACATATGGAGAAAGAGATAAGTGATGCTATTCTATTTTGATTAGCCACAAAAAATCAAATATCTTGGAATATCAGTAGCCAAGGATATGAAGGACCTACACAGTGAAGACATTAAAACACTGAGGAAATAAATTGAGGATACCAGAAGATGGACAGATCTTTGGAAGAATCTTGGAAGAATTAATATTGTGAAAATGGCCATCACAGCAAAACTATGATAGAAATTCAGGGCAATTGTAAAAAAAAAATGCACAAAAACATGCATACAGGTCCATGGAATAAAATAGAAGATTCATCTCTAAATCCAAACAAAAAAAAAAAGCTGCTTCATCTTTTTTTAAAATTTTTTTTGTTGTTTATTTTTATTTATTTATTTGAGCACGACAGACAGAGAGAGAAATAGGCAGAGAGAGAGAGAGAGAGAGAGAGAGAGGGACTAGAGTGGGCGTGTCAGGGCTTCTAGCCACTGCAAACGAACTCCAGAAGCGTGTGCCCCCTTGTGCATCTAGCTAACGTTGGTCCTGGGGAATCGAGCCTTGAACCGGGGTCCTTAGGCTTCACAGGCAAGCGCTTAACCACTAAACCATCTCTCCAGCCCAAGCTACTTCATCTTTGACAGAGGGGCCAAAGCCCAAAAATGACTCCTGAAAAAGATGAAAATAGAGTTACCATCTGCTTCAGCAATACCACCTCCTGGCATATACCCTAAAATCTCCACTCTTTATTACAAAGATGCTTGTTCAGACATGTGCTCTCTCATCCGTGGTTCCTGACTGGGATCAATTAGGGATGAGTGCAAGCAGTAGTCCAAAGCAGCAATATGGGCAAAATGTGACCATAGAGAAAAGATCTAGGGAGGGAGAAGGAGTTACCTGACCAGTCAGGGGATGGCCGACTATTGCAAGGGGTTTGGGAGGGAAGGGGCTAGGGACAGAGGGCAGGGAATTATATAAGTTAAGACAACATGGATCAGTCCCACAGAAATCCCAATTCTGACTAGCATTCTACAAGGTATAGCCACCAATAAAGGGGGGGGGTGGGGAACCGTCCATACGGAAGACGGAACTTGTTTAACCTTCTTAAAACCATGGTCTCTGGCCGCTAATTCCCAGGCCCAGAGCTGAGTTGCTGTCCACAGTAAGCAGCTGGCCAGGGAGACCCATGAGGTCCCCAAAACAATGTAAGCAATTGCCAAACACTTGATTACCTTCCGGAGCTAAAAGGTAACGCCCTGTTGCAGAAGGCAGCACAGGCCAAGGTCACAGGCCATTAGATTCCCATGCTGGAACGGAAAGGGAAATTAGATCCCTCGTGGCTAGCTCTCACAGTGCTGCAAAGCACCACGGGAGCTGCTTGAAGAAAATGATCACCAACAACATGAATAAGCAAGCGAGCCTGCTGACAAGAAGTGCACACGCCTTTCATCCAAGCACTCGGGAGGCAGAAGTAGGAGGATCGCCATGAGTTCAAGGCTACCCTGAGACTCCATAGTGAATTCCAGGTCAGCCTGGACTACTGTGAAACCCTACCTCGAAAAGCCAAACAGAAAAAAGAAAAGGAAAGAAAAGAAGTACACACTTGTGCAATAGTAGCACACAGCCCTTGTGTGCAACTAATTGTTCTCTGACAGGACATGAGGCCTGCTCATTGGCAGAGAACTCATACTTGAAATGAGAAACCAAGTCAGATTCCTATGGTCAGGAAACTGAGACTTCAGGGGGATGCCCTCACTGCTCTCTGGAGGAGAAGAGTGGGATTGCACACCAAAAATCTCTCAAGTAGCTTTGCATACCTTCTTTAACCCAAGCTGCTCCCACTGTTGGTTGGAGCATCTGCTTCATTTTACATACGGCAGAGAAAACAGAGGAGAATCAAGATCCATCAATAAGACAAGAAAATAACTGACTGCCCATCCTGAGAACTGCCACATCATCCAAGGCCCAGGGGAAATTGCAGAGGAAGCAGTGACATGAATACTTCTCTCACTGCCAGCCTGACAACCAGCTCCAGGGTGATGGTGGCAGACACAGTGATGAAGCCAAGCCTAACAAAGCAGAAACCCAGAGGCTGCAAAGAGCTCATCACTAAGTGAGACTGCTGACAGGCCTGCCGTGGCTCAGGGAGCTTTGTGAATGATGGGGTGGAAACATTGCAAGAGCCACAGAGTGGGTGGGAATACGCTGAGACACAGTTCCTCTCCTCCACTGTCCCACTGTGACTGACTGAGACCTTCATAATCCATCAGTGAATCCCATAATCCCACTGAGGAGGGCCCCACTGAAATGGGATCATGAGAGTGGGAATAAAAGTATATAATCTGTTAAAAAATAAATTTAAAAAAATTACAATGAACATGGGATAATTGAGAAGACAAAAAATTATTTATCACATATTTGAAAATAAAATGCTTTCTGATTTCTTAAGATAAGTCGAGAAAAGTAGAGCTTTGGGCATTGCTGAAGTAATCAGAGCTTGCAAAAGGGCTGTTAGAGGCTGTACTTACCACCATGAAGTGGATTTGAGCAGGATCACTGTCGGATGGGTTCTTCCACACAGGCAGCAGGCAGCTTTACATTTTCATAATTAATAGATACACATAAATATAAACATGTGCATCCCTATGGTGCACTATCACAGGAGCTCCAAGCCATATTCCTTGCCTCTGAGGTTGAATCCTGTTTTACATTAAGAGAAAATGACTTTGTATATGAAAAAAATAATTTAATATTAGGATTTGGGGACAAAATTGTGAGGAAAAAAAGACTTTAATCTATCTCCACATTGCCCAAGCAGTGTTAAATCCTATAGAGAAGATCAAGCAAAATCCAAGAAAAATACATGTTCATACATGTCTTAACTGGGATCCTCGGTTTCTAGAACTGAGAGATACGTCTTTCTCATGGTTCCAGAGGCCAAGGTTTTTGGAACAGGCCATTTTGAGTACAATCAGGACCTTTCTTATAGCGAACTGTAGCTTCAAAGAAAGATTTGGAAACAGATTATAATGGATCTGTTACATGTGATGTTTTCATAGATGGATATATTATTATGTATATTTAATAAGGTTAAACATTTCTACCACCTTTTATCATTTCTCCATGTCCAATACTTACTAAATCGTTATTTTAAATCTTTTTTGGTAATGTATAATCATGCTATACTGATCATTTGCTTAATAGCAAACCAGAAATGTTTGAATTGTAGCTCAGCACCCTTGATCAATCTTTCCCCAAGTCTTCCTCCCCTTCTAATATCCATACCATTTCTTTCATTGAATGAACACCTGGTACATAGCTAACATTTCATTTGGGTTTTTGAAAGAATAAATTAATAAACAAAGCACCTTTAAGACATACATGTACCACAAATAGAGATATTATTTATACTAAGGGTTCTTTATTAGTGAAAAATTTGTGTGATCTTGATTTTAGAAAGCTAATATTTATTATGCTATATAGCTTGCATACTTTTAGCTATATGATGAATTATCAATGTATATCAATACTCATGGAGAAAAACATTATTATTTCCCCACCCTAAAATAGCTCATGATTTATCATTGTGTTAAATTATCATATTTGTATTTTATACTAGACTATTTGTCCACTTAATAATTTGTTTTTATTTATTCACTTATTTGACAGAAAGAGAAAGAGAGACAGAGAGAATGGGCGTGCCAAGGCCTCCATCCACTGCAAGTGAACTCCAGCCAGGTGCACCTCCTTGTACATCTGGCTAACCAGAAAAACTGGGTTGTTTGACTTCTTATTGTTTTGTTTTTTGGGTTCTTTTTATATTATGGATATTAATCCTCTGTCATATGTATAGCTGGCAAAGATTTTATTCCATTGTGTATGTTGTATCTTTGCTCTATTCACAGTGCACTTTGCTGTACAAAATCTTTGTAATTTCATGAGATCCTATTGGTTAATTAGTAGTTTTATTTCCTGAGCAATTGGGGTTATATTCAGAAAGTCATTACCTATGCCAATATGTTGAAGGGTTTCCCCTACCTTTTCCTCTAAGAGGAAGAAAGAAAAAAAAAAAATAAAAGGCCCTGTGAATTTGAAAACATCAAAGGCAATAATTGTCAACCTCATATACAGCATAATTGATAATGGTAAAGCCAACCAAAAATATGTAACCCATAACCTGCCCTGACAAGGAAAGAGAGATTAGCACATCCAGTGCAGGCCTATGTACCTGTTTTTTTGTTAGTTGGCCTTAATTACCTTTTGGGGCGGCTTCCAATCTCACCAATGCTGAGAGCCCACCTTGATCCCTTCATGTTGTTCTGTGAATCTGGTGTTCTGATCAGCTGTGCTGGAGGCCCTGCTGCCGGGAGCTGAATGTGTTCTCTGGAGGGTCGCGGTGCTGCCAGTTGGGAAATGGGAGAGCTGCAGGAAGCCTGGAGTTGTCCTGGAACTGCTCAGTTGTTCTCACCTGCGTCCTCTTCAGCAGCTCGTCTGCTGTCTCCCCTTCCGGTTTCTTGACTTTTTAGGCTGATACAGTTAGAAAATCCTCTTGTTTGGGCTCTGCTCCTGCAGCTGGGCTCCTGGTGGGCATGCATGGATAGGGTCCCGGTCCGCAAGCTCCTTGGTGGGATTCTGGCCTTTCTAATACATCTTAGTCTCTCCTGCTTCCGTGCTGTAGCCAAGAAAAACCTATCCATCTTAACTTTTCAGACTGTATTTTGTTGTGGTTTTGCTCTGACTCAATTCTTTTTTTTTTTTTTTAATTTTTTTGTTCATTTTTATTTATTTGTTTGAGAGTGACAGAGAGAGGAAGAGGCAGAGAGAGAGAAAGAGAGAGAATGGGCGCGCCAGGGCTTCCAGCCACTGCAAACGAACTCCAGATGCGTGCGCCCCCTTGTGCATCTGGCTAATGTGGGTCCTGGGGAATCGAGCCTTGAACCGGGGTCCTTAGGCTTCACAGGCAAGCGCTTAACCACTAAGCCATCTCTCCAGCCCTAGACTCAATTCTTATCTATATTGTCCAAAAAAAAATAAATGAATCAGAAATTATAATGAAGAAAATAAGTTATTTGAAAAATTGTTTAAAAGAGATTATTTGTATGTTTATATATATAATATTAGTATAATTAAAACATGAACTATAATATATAATTTTATATATAATACATAATTTAATATATAATTATATAGAGAGGTTTAGTTATTAATAACTCAATACTTAGAATTCTAATAAAACTAAGAAAAATCAAAGTATTTAGGAAAGACTATTCCAGCCACAGAGGTGCTGAAAGTCTGACATTAATGGGCATGTAGATCATAGCCTCTGAGAATTATAATTCAGAAAGATTCATAACAGAATTTCCTACTAAATATAAATATCTCTATATTCATGTGAGTACATGTTTATATATAACAAAGAGTCCTATCTCATCTCTAATAAACCTTATTAAGAAGGTAAAACACTGACAAATAGTTAAATTTAGAAATGGAAATGAAAAATCTGCTTTTGTTAGATAACATTATCCCAAATCCTAACAGCTTCTTTGGAAACGTAAGGTGATGGCTAACTGACTTGAATGGATCAGAATGTTTGAGTGCACCTAAATTTTACTTATATTCCTTCTGAGCCTCTTTCTTAATCCACAGATAAATTATTCAAGTTTATTATTCAACAAAATCATACTTGTAGGCTCAGATTTTTAGAAATATCTGCAATTAATGCAAAGCAAAAGACTATCTTTCCATTCACAAAGATTCATATAACTGAAAGTACAAAGAGAAGTATTTTTAGATTGCTCATATTACCCCATGCTCAAAAAAGAGAAATTTGTAAACTCATTTGTACTCAAGGATTTGCTTATCAAATGAGTACAACTGACTACCTACATAATGCTTAAAAGCAGCCTAATAATATTCGAAAATTATACTTGAAATGTTAAAAACATTAAATATGAATTATATAGAATATTCAGGCATCACAGTTCTTGTTAGAAGTTTGCAGGTGTAAAAATAAATCTGTAAAATGGAGCAAAATTTCCACTTTAAATTAGAAACATGGCTCATGTCCATTCTTTAGAAAATTGATTGTTGTTTTCATTTAGAAGCAGACATCTGTAACTACTTCAGAGTATGGGGATTGTGATCAGAAACACAACATATGGTAGCAAGTGATGAATCTGAGGAGACACAGCTAAGTTTAGATCTAACTAAAATTTCTAGGTTTCACTTAAAATCTAAATGTAAGAAACATTTTGGCATCAGTTATCATAATGTGAAGCTAATATGTGATATTCTCATTCTTCACTGGTATCATAGCATATTATAAATAAAATGCCCTTTTTCTTTGAATCTATCATTTGGCCATTTTTTTTATAATAAACACATGTACGTTTTCCAATACTGACAAATATTATAAAAATACATTGAAAATATAAAAGTGTATATATCCATATTACACATAACTTCAAATGAGTATATACATATAAAACTCACCAGCATATAGTCAGATTAAATTTCTATTCACATAGAAAATTAATTCTTAAAAAAGACACTTGGGTGATTATTTAAGGGTTCCTGATTTTTTTTCTATTCCATACCAATAGGATGATATTTACTCATCCTTTACTAAATATGTTATTGAATTATATGGACAATGCAATTTATTCCATGTTACTGTTGAAAGCTTGTTATCAGAAAATTAAACTATGATAAGTTATGCACAAAGTAGGTTACAAAAGTCTCCTCAAGGTGCCTGATTGCTATAGTCACTCAAGAACTATTTGTTATACTGCAGTACACAGGAAATATGAGACATATTCAATATTTGTTTTGCATTTGTGGTATAGAAACAGAAGTTGAGTTAATTACAGGTATCAAGAATTATCTTGGGTATTTTCCCTCTTTTTAAGAAATCTTTAAAATCAGTCCTCTTCTATGACTTTTCCCATTTATTTTATTTAATTATTTGTAAGAAGAGAGAAACAGAGAAGAGATACAGACAGAAACACAGACAGAGAGCAAGAACAAGATTGAGAGAGAGAGAGAGGGAGGGAGAGAGAGGGAGAAAGAGGGAGAGGAAGAGGGAGAATGAGCACACTAGGGCATCTAGCCACTGCAAATGAATTCAGATACATGCAGCACTTTGTGCATCTGGCTTTATGTGGGTCCTGGGGAATTGAACATGGTCTTCAGACTTTGCCGGCCAGCCCCTTAACTGCTGAACTATCTCTCCAGCCAGACTTTGCCCTTTTCTAAAGAATTTTAAACAGCTTGCTGATTCCCCCACTGCCTATAGGAAAGCTGCTGAGCCATATATCCAACACCCTTCAGTATTTTCAGGTATGGAGTCAAGGATTATATTGCCCACAAGGCAGTGTCATTCAGAGGGTTGTACGTTAGGATGGTGTGAGGCTGTAAGAGGCTTTCTACAGATAAATTGCCTGCATACTTTTTACGTCTTGGCTCCTAAACTTACTTGCTGTTGAGATGTAAGTGAAGGATTTAACTTCTCTGCTGTTTAGTTTTACGTTGGTAAAACAGCAAAATACTTTCATGGTGTTTGAATTTCTAGCAAAATGAGGGATATAATAGTCAAAGTATACTGCTAGTTACAGTATATTTCTACTAGTTGTCATGACCATCAGCTTCCCTCCTCCTGGCATCTTCTCAAGAATGATCTTGTTAGGCTGGGAACCACTCAAGAGGCAGAGGTAAAAGGATTGCCATCAGTTTGAGGCTACCCTTAAACTATATAGTGAATTTCAGGTCAGCCTGGGCTAAAGCGAGACCCTACCTTCAAAAAAAAGAAAATGAATGATGTTGTTAACTTCTGTATCTCTCTCTCACACACACACAAACTATCTATGTATCTACTCTTCTCCAGAATTAATTTTGAAGAAAGGTTTCCTTTCTAGAAAGTTCAACTAACTAGAATCCTTAATAGAATTTGCAAAAATCTTTTTACTATGCGATATAAGAAAGCAATGATATCTGAAAATAAATATCCTAACAGTCATCTTAAAATTTTTGTAAATCACACCCCAGTAATGAGTGTGTGTAGATATAGGGATTTATTTTTCTGGGGTGTAAATATCAGAATAATAAAAATTAATGGAAGAAATATTGTCATATAATATTAAAAATAGTTTATCAATACATACATTTGCTGTTTTATAGATGTTGTTTTCTGAAATGATATTTTCATAAATTAATACTAAATGAGTGACTGTATAAAAGTAACATCAGAGAAAATGACCTATTACTTTCTTCTCTCTATTTTCAGGATGATTGCTATCTTTTCTTAAAGTGAACCATTCTTTAAATCACTTTTAAAATCTTATTTCTATACTTTTTAGGCATGAGTTCAAGTTATTTTGTTAAGAATAGCATTTTGTCTATATAAAATTACTTTTTTTCAACATCTTATTATTTTAAATTTGTTATTTTTACAATCATATTTACTTTTTATCAGTATTTGTTTGGATACTTAAAATGTTTAATTTAAGGGGAAATTGCTGATTTGTAATTTTAGTTTGCCATAAGGTATTCAGATTTTCTTCAAATGTAATTAAAAACACAAATTGTATCAAAAGTGTTTCTTTCTTTAAAAATTCTACCTATTTTGAGAAGAATTTAATGCACACATCTTAGTCTTTATCCCTCTCCTGTGACGATAATAACCATTTACTTACAAATTCCATTGCTTTTTTTTTTCTTAGTTAAAGGGAATCTGGTAAAAACAAAAAAACATATTTTTAAAATGCCACATATGATCTTTTAGCCAACAGAGTGCAAAAAGTAGTTTCTCTCAGTCTGAGCAGAAAATCCAACCAATACCTTATTTCTAACTCAAAAATTAAAAAGCTGCCATTATGTGGTTATTTTCAAACATGCACAGAATTTTATCCTTTAGTAGCTACAGAGCAATGCCAACTTTTTCATACGATGTAATATAAATGCTAGAAATATACATCTACCCTGTCCAACGACAACAGAATTTGCATTTTAGCATTTCTTTTCTTGATTTAACTCATGCAAAGAGTTTATGTTCATATTTGTTTGAAGAAAAATGATTCATTTTGTTTATTACTTAGGGGAAAAACTTCTTATGAAACCACAGAAAGTTCTATCTTCTAGTTGTTTGGAGATATACTTTGGGAAGAAGGGGGAATATATACTTTAGGTTGCATTTAAAAACTATTATTTTATATTATTTATTTACAATTTGTCAAATAAAGCCATTTCTTTTAAATCTGTCTTCAAAGGCATTATTTCTATTTAAATCTTTAAGAGATATATAACCCTTTGAAGTATATCTCCTTCACTCTAACATGTTGACTTGACAAAAATAATATGCCAAACATTCTAACATGTTCACAAACTTGCCATTTACTGTGTGTTTCTAAATTTTGTGTGCCGCTTTACTGTTCATAATAAAGAAAACAATTATACTGAGAATAGTGAAGAAGTAAAAAACATTTCTTGATTTTATAAGCAGTTAGCCAGCAGAATTTTTAAAGAATTTTTATTACTAAGGGATTTAATTTCTATAAAAGACAAGAGTTTTTCCCTAATAAGGATACAATTAAAACATGAATAATTTTGGGCTAATTGCTTGTTATTTATTAAAACAAATGCTCCAATATTGAATGAAAATTTGTTATTATTTTATAAGCAAACATGCAAGAGGAGTAGATAAGCCCAACTCAACATAAGTGACAAATAACTGACGCATATTTTATGAAGCCATAATATATACATGAAGCAAATTAAGTGATAATAGTTAGCTTGGATAGTTCTTTGATGTGTGTACTCAAATAATACATTTATGTAAAGAAGAATGGCTAAATAAGTAAAAATATTACATAAGATTTTTATCATTTTTCTCTACTTAGCTCAACTCTACTAGTCTTTATTTATGTCAGAAGAAGGAACATTTGACCATTGCTGTAATTTTTTTTTCTCTTAGTGAAAATTGCAATACAAAATAGGTAATGTGGCTCTATTGCTGCCTATGACCAGTAGCACCTTCATGTAGAGGTATTTGTACATGAAAGCTGACTTTACTATCACTTAAGGAACTCATTACCCTGTCATGAGGCTTACACGCTGTTTTACAAATAGTGCACTCTAGTAACATTATGGGCATCATTATTCTTGCCAGTGGCATTTTTTTCAAACAAAGAAAATCTGGTTTGAAAATAACGTTCTTAAATTGTTGGTCTTTTGTATCAAGCTACTGTTTTTCTCATACTCTTTGTAATTTTTGTTTCATTTCATTACCCGTCCAGAAAATATTAAAATGTAAGATAGTGCTTATGACTTTGACTTAATTATTGATATAAGAAAGTTTGCATCATCGTTAAGAGAATAAGGAAGATTCAGGCACATTCCTGCACAAGGACCAACACAAATTCTACTTAGCATGAGTTTAACTAGAAACCATTTTATTCAATATTAGAGCCAAAAAAAATCTTAGAGCACATCCACATCACATTACCAATTGTAGAAAATACCCCATAAGTTTGTCCCAGTTGTTTGCTAATACTAACAATTAACTGTGGAAGTTTATAGAGAGAGGAGATTAAAGTTTACATTACACTTTCATTTACCTTACTTTATGACATTTTCCTTGTAGGAGTTGACGATTGGCTTATAGCAAGTTTTGAGGAATACAGAAGATTAAGGAATGTTCCTAATGATGAATATTATTTCAGGTTGCAAACAGGATCAATCTGTAAGTCAGAAGATTCTGACTGATTATATTTCTTTAAACTACCTAGCTTCATGAAAAGAATATATAACGCCAATGGCAAGCTTATCTTGCAAAGTTAAAGATACCTGCTTAATCTCATTCATTTAATTGTTTGTATATACTTGATGGGAACTAGAATATTTGCCAGGACAGCTGGGCACAGTGACAGTACAAGGATATGAAAATTTCATGTCAAGTATCAGGCAATAGATAACAATTGTATTCACTACTTTGTATACTGCATGACAGTTTTCAAATGCTATTTTTCCTCATAGTGAGAGTTCATTATGAAGATATTAATTGAGATTTTGTTTCTCATTGAGAAGTTTCTAGAAGACACTAAAATCAGAACTATTTACATTTATCATGCAATTGTTGATGACAGCATTCAAAACACAATTTATAATTTTTTTAACATTAAACATTAACATTAAGATATATCCAGTAGTTTTGTGTTTAATTTAAAATTTTCAGTGGAACAAAGCACCTATATATTTTGGTTCAATTAATTCTCTTATAATATGCTAATCCAATTTCACTTTAATTGGATTTGAAGTCATATTTTTAAGGCTGTACACATTGACCTTGTAATCCTTATGAATAGGCCTGTGACTCTTTTTAACTAAGTAATCATTGGCAAAAATTAATATTCTCTTTTAACAAAAGTTCTAATTTACAGTTGGAATTATCTGAACTTAGAATTTTCCTTCCACTAACTTTGTCCATTTCAATTTATCCATCTGTATCTTAATCCTACTTCATTAAAGGAATAACATGTTTCAGTTATAAAAGAAAATACAAAAAAAGAGAATAATCTCATGATTTTAATTATCCAGTATAATTGCACAACTAATCTATTAGCTCCTGTTGTAGTTGTGCCTTCACCTAGCTTGGAGCTAATTGTATACAGTGTCAGTGTGCAATACCTCTGCATATCTGGTGGTAGATAAAGATGGGTCTTGAGCTTGATTCCCCAGCACTGGAAACATGGAAAAGGTAGAGGAGCAGATGGAAGTAGTTGTGACCCTATCATTGACTATGACTTGATGAAGTTATTCTAACCAAGAATTCTCTTCACCAAAATAAATTCTGAAGGTAAATTCTGGATTTAAGGTATTAAAAATATTTTTATTTCTAAGTCATTCCAACTTTCTGATCTCATTTATCATATCAATAGGCAATTGTTGAGTGTGTACTTGGTCTCTAAGCCCTGTTCAAAGTTTTTAGAACAACTGAATAAAATTATCACATACCTTCTTGCATATTTCTTGCATAGATATTTTGGAAGTAAATTCTAACAGGGAATATAACATATATCAGAATGAATAAGTTAAATATTTCTAACACTTTGTTATAAATTGATTAAATAATTAATAATTATTAGCTATGTAAACATCCCTTTATCTTACTTATAAAGCAAAGGCAAAACACGGAATAAACTAAGGTTCAGAGAGGAAAGCTGATTATCTGACTGGGTAAAATTGAAGAGTAATAGCATCAAAAATAAGTGTCTGGAATGATAACATGCAAAAATGGAATTCTGATAAAATATACTAGGATACACTGACTTAAACAAGGTTAAGCCTGGCTTTTCTTTTTACTGCAGGATTTATCAGGCACCTGGTAGATCACATATTTATGAGGACAGAAAATATTTTCCATACCCTTTATGTTAAGTTATAGTAGTCAAAGATATTTATTAAATTAATAAATATCCTAATGAAAGTTGTGATCTGTAGGATGACAGTAGTCCCTCAGTAAATTTGGCCATGGGAACACTTCTTCCCCTTTAAGCAAACTGTTGCACAGAATACACGTTTGGGAATGCTAATATTTGTCTGATTCCTGGAAGAGACTCTATTATGGGGAATTCCTTTTGCAAAAAAGAAAATGTTCTCTTGAGCAAATCAAGTTTTAAAAAAAAATGCATTTCCTATTATGGAGACAATTGAATAAACTCCCACGAAATGCCTGCAGTTCTGGTTATCGAGAAAAGCATGGTGAATGCTAAAAGGGCGTGAGTCAAGTTCCTACCTTGTAGATTTTCCCATAGTGTGTTGAAATAATCTGAGTTTACCTAGCTCACCTTAGAGTGAATCCTGGCAAGGCAGAGTTCTACAGGAGCACAGGAACGAAGTTCTTTTCTTAGGTGTATGTGTGTGGGCAGTTTTGACAGCGTCCAGGCAGAGCTGGTGATATGTGAGCAGGCCAGAGCAGGCGAGGATGGCACCAGCAGGGCAGTAAGAGGGACCATGGTAGCTGCTGCGGAGGAAACAGCAATGGGATTCGCAGGGTACTACTGGTGAAGGACTGCAGGGACTGAGCAGAGGTCGGATGGGAGAGACACAAAACACATGCCTCAAAAGCATTTGAAATCCCATGTTAGGGATGTACTGCTCCACAGCTGGGCAGTTTTTTTTTTGGGGGGGGGGAGGGGGTATCTCAGGGAAGGGTGTGAACCAGCGACACCAGCCATGACATAAACATTCCAAAAATTAAGTGCAGATGTAAATGACAAAATTCATGCAACAACAAATGAGTCATCAAGTGAGAAGCACCAAATGGCACTTCTATGTACCTGTTGCGTGCTGTCCACATTCATTATCCAGTGTCACCCATTTCGTAGACTTGTGAGCTCAGGAGCCATCAGGCCCTACGGACACAGCAGCAGAGAGGTCATATTGGACACTGTACGAGAATAGACGCTGCAGCACACTGCTGAGAACGCGGTTCTGTTTGTGCCATGCGTGAATGCGTGTAGTCTCCTGGTTAGAAACAGATGCATAGGGAACAACATCAGGTGCCAACGTCCTCTACCAAAAAGAACTCATAATGCCACCTAGGCAACTGGCATCCTGTATAGATTCTGTGAAATAATACATGTGACCCGTCCCTAGCATGCCGGGAAGCTCAGACACTGGTTACTATGCAGTATGTAACTTGCCCAAGGTCAGGCTGTTACTTTGTGTTAGAGTCAGGAGTTATCTTGAGCCTGTGTGAGTTCAAAGCACAAGTTCTCTTTTCAATACCTGAAGACAATGTATGATTAATATCTAAATACATTGCACAGAAAAGAATTTCCAGGGGAACTGAGAGCTAGGAGAATTCATTTCAGCTTGAGGAGTCAGAGAGCTTTTATTGAAGAGGTGGGATTTGAGGAAGACCCAGAGAGAAGAATGGTGCTTTGAGAAGTGAGCAGGAATGGAATTGCATGTTAAGTGAACTTGTTGGTGCAGGAAAAGTATACTGTCAAAAAGTGCAAATGTTCACAAATCGATACTTTTACTTCTGAGTTTTAGTTTCTAACAAAAGTAAAGTCATGTAAAATTAATTTAAAAGGAAAATATTATCATGAAATCTAGTCATTGTGTGTGCAGACTTTTATTGTTAATGTCGTTTTTGACAAGTTTTCCAGAGATAAATAAAAATATCTATTTATTTTAGATCTGTGATCACATGAAGACTCATTATTAAGCTATAAAGTTAGCACCATATGGTATATTTTTTTCTACTATCTTGTGCAACAGTAGGAGAAAAAGTACTGCATTTGATGTATCCTACATTACATGTAAAAGTACAAAACACATATTGTGTTTGTAAATACACAAATAATGCCACAATGTTCAAATAGACAAATTAATAATTTCATTATTCAAGAAAAATGCTCAGATGATATTATTAGACCATGGTATAGCATGCAAAATACTCAATCAAGTATATTAGTTAAGGCATACTTACTTTCATAAGAATTCTACTTGCGCTATGCTTATATCATTGCATAAGTAAGAATTAATTGACTAATAATTGGGAATATGTGTTCTAAAGAAGTCCTATTTTATTTGGGCACAATGAAATGCTAGTCATAGCAGTAATTATAGCTAACTGTAAACATGCTCATAGAGTGCTCCAGTATTGTTCTAAATATTTTAAAGTACTTATTTTATAAGGTCATTTAAGTTGCATGTCAGTTCAATGAGTGGGTGGCTAAGAAACTGAAGCTCAAGAGATTAAATAAGTTTGACAGTTCCATCCTGTGATGCTGTCCCTGGTGAGGGAGGAAGAGAGCTTGAACTGTGCAGGCCTTGCATGTCTGTGTCTCGCACGCACTGATGTTCATGATGATGGAAAGACTCAGTCCTGACGAAACCAAATGTAGATATGGGGAAAGGATTTCAAGCATGCAAAATAACAGACATTTACTACTTATGAACTGGAGAGACCATTCTGACTTCCCAGGACCATTTAACTTATCTCCAAACAAAAATAACAGGTTTTTGCTGCAATAAAATCAAGTAAAAAATTTGAAAATGCTAACGTCTGTTTGTATTACGCTGAGTAAAAGTACATTCCTGTTATTTCAATTGCACACTTTATTTAATTAGAAGATGTAAAAGAGAAAACTGGCATTGCTGTGTAGCCACTAAAATCTGTGCATGTTTGAAAAATAGCAGCATAAAGGCAGCTTTTTAATCTTGAGTCTGAAAGCAACTGTTTGGATAGTCTAGCTACTTTCAGCCTGAGAGTGACTAATTAGAAAGCACACTGTAAATTCCTTCGTCCAGTCCTCCATATAGCCTATGTCTAGACTATCGTTTCCTAAATTTTACTCACTCACACTCCAGATTTAAAAATGTCACCCTTTCTAAACACTGTCTTTATTGCTTTTAAATTAATTAAGTTTTTGATTCAAAGAGATAATTTTAAAACTGAATGTTATAATGGAAAACATATGTTTCCAATATATTTAAATTGATTAAATTCAGAAAATTTCTCCAAAATCAAATAACAGTAAACAAATCAATCAATAAATGACAAATGGAAATGTATGGAACTATTTAAATGATGAAGCTCAAGTGGCGAATAATAACATAAAAAAATTCAATACTAGTCATCAGCAAGATGCACAGAACAACTACATGAGATTTTGTAACACCCCAGTCAGAGTGGCTAAGAAAGGGAAAAAAAAAAAAAGAAAAAGAGAAGAGGGACTGGGGAGATGGCACAGTGGATAAATTACTTGCCCTGCGAGTGTGAGAAGTTGAGTTCAGACTACTAACATTCACATAAATTCCCAGGGTAAGCTTGGGGGCCTGCCTGTAATCCCAGGAGCAGGGAGAACAGGGAGAATTTTTGCTAGGAAATCCTGATGGCAGTCCGGCTAACTTGACTCACTACATTGGCGAGCTCTGCTCTAAGAGGCATTGACTCTGAAAATAAGTTTGAGAGCAAATGAGGAAGATCTCCAATGTCAATCTCTGGCCTCAATGTGCACATGTGCCTGCACATATGTAAACATATATATTCAGGCATTTTTCATATACATACATGCCCCGCCCCCAAAAAAATAATCAAAAAGGACACAAAATAAAGGCTGGTGAGCATGCACGAACAAAGGAAACTTTATATACTGCTAGTAGGGATCTACATTGCCACAGCCACTATGATAATCAGTATGGAAGCTTATCAAATGACAAAAATAGAATTTCTATATGATGAAAACATGCCACTTCTATATGTATGCCCAAAAGAATTAAATTCAACTTACTGCAGGGATAGGTGCTCATCCATGCTATTCACAAGAACAAAATCAACACATTAATCGAAAAAAAAAATGTGGTATATATTATCAATGGATTTTTACTCAGACATAAACTTTGATGAAGTTATGGCATTTGCTAGAAAATGGACAGGACTGAAGTGATTGCTCCACAGTTAAAAGATACTTGCTTGGAAATGGAGAGAATTTACATGTTAAACCTTACTCCAAAAGAAAGGCAAAAGAACATGATTTCTTTCACATGTGGCAGTCAGGAAAATAGAACAAAATGAAAGCTGGAAATTAAAAGTTGAACTATAAGGGATGTAGAGTGGAATGAAAGCAGAGAGGAGGGAAAAATGAAAGAGTGAGGGAGGGAGTGAACGTGATCAAAGCGCGTGTGCATATGGCAATGTCATAACAAGACCCTTTACTCTGTACAACTGATGTGCAAGAATAAAAAGAAAATGTCTCCATGAGGCACTGAAGAAAAACCTCTTTCTCTCACAGTATGTGTGGGCTAAAAACCCCTAAACTAAAAACCCAAAATTCAGAATGTTTCAAACCTTTAAGCATTTTGAGTTGTTAACATGGTGTCACAAGTGGAAAATTTCAAACTTGACCTCATATGATAAGTAGTAGTCAAAATGCATGTGCATTAAAAGTATTGTATGGTATTACTTTCATAAAACATGTATAAGTTATGCATAAACATAAATTAATTTTACATTTAGATTTGAGGTCCATCCCAAAGATGATATGTGTCTATATTTATCTATGTATATATCTATACATGCATGTATTTATCCATCTATCAGCTATCAATATTTTATCTATCTTTGCATATGCATATATATGTCAGAACCTAAAGCAAATCCCACATTTCAACTATTTCTATTCCTAAGAATTTTGGATAAGGGCCACAACCTGTACCACACTTATCTATAAATGGTGTCACTAAACATAGCAAACATTTTCAGAAAAAGCAATATTCATTTATTCTTCTAAGCCATGCTATATTTGAAGGTTGTTAGTTCTTTACAACTGAAAGAGAAAAATGGATTATGAAAACAGTATTTGTTGAAAGACATAAAAAAATAAGTTTAAGTATTTTTACTTTGAAAAGAAAGTATCATAGAACTGGATAATGTAAGATAAGTTATGGAAAAAAAGGAATCAAATTTTTGAATTTATATTAATTTCTTCTTCTTAACCCCATAATTTTTTTCTCAAAGTTAAACATCTCCAATATTGGGAAAGCCATAGTTTACTTTTCTAAGCAAATATTTTTGGTTGGCAAGTACTAAGAAAGAGAACGTTTATATATGTACACATTGCATGAGATAGAATAGTCAAACACTCAGAAGTAATGAGTTGAAATTCATTTCTTCCAAAATGAAGCAAAGACAATTCTTTTCCTCTTCAGGTCTTAACTGACTTCTTCTATTAAAATGAGGCTGTTGCTACCTCATCCTGAGTTTATTTTGTTTTGGAGTACTGGACTCTATTCTGATTGGAATTCTAAAAATATATATACTAGTACCAGAAGGGAAACAAACTTCAAAGATGAAAAAGAAACATTACCAGAATCCAAGTGAACTTTGTAAATCCATCAGTTTACTGCCTCCTAAAATGATACACATAATTATATTGTGCGTTTAAATATTTATGGCTATGCTTATTTGTTTTGTTGTTTATAAGAATATCTGCCTCTATCTCTGACCAAACACAAACCATGAAGTAAATGCTGCCTCTAATAACATAAATTATAATAATCACACTATTTTGTAAAATTGTAAATATAAAACCACTCAATGCATAAAATACATTTTGGGTGGTCTGAGGCATGCAGAGCTTAATAAATGCAAGCAAGCATTGAATAGACCAGAGAACTGCTGAGACTATAAGCCTGGCCTTTCTCTACTTCCTGATCATGTTAAAGGCTGTATCATCAATAATGTGTCTTCAATATAAAGAGCTATTTAGAAGCTATAGCCCCATAGCTTAAGGTCAGAGTATTTGCTCTGGTTCAGTCCCAATCATGCCCAAAATGTCTAGAATATATTTGTGATTTTAACTTATAAATTCATATTATTTTAACTGAAGCACAAAAGCATAGAGTTGTATATGTCTGTAAGATACCAAGTGATGTATGAATGCCTTGTTATTGTTTATTGTGTGTGTGTGTGTATATGTGTGTGTGTGTGTGTGTGTGTGTGTGTGTGTGGGTGGGTGGGTGTGTACATGCATGTGTGTATGAAGCAGGGACTCACTCTAGCCCAAGCTAACCTGAAACTTGGAACTTACTCTGTAGCCCAGGCTGGCCTCAAACTCATACAATCCCCTTCCCTCGGCCTTCTGAGTACTGAGATTAAAGGCATTGGGCCCCATGCCCAACAAGGTTTCATTCAAGTAAAGCCTCTGAGTTATTGAGCATTTGTTCTATTTTTATGGTACAGTGATCATAACTATGCTTTGGTATAGATTTTTGATATATAGGCTGTACTTTTTTGCATGTACTCATCCCATTTGCAAAAGTATTGCTAAACATCTTACTCCTCAGTGCAACTTAGTAACGTCCTGTCTCTCCCTGACTCCTACAGTCCCCATTTTCTGGTGACCACCGTTTCACTTGCAATTTCTGTGAGAGCAACTAAGATTCCACATATGAGTGACACTCTGTGGTATTTGTTGTTCTGTGCCTCGCTTACTTCACTGAACAGAATCATCTCTGTCGTGGTTTAAGTGCAAATGCCTTGCATCACCTCAATTGTTTGTGATTAAACTTCTCACTTAGTCCCCAGCTGGTGGAGCCCTGTTGGAGGTGGTGTGTCACTGAGGGCCAGCTTGAATCCAGCCTACTGTTGTCCAGAAACAGTGCAATTTTGCTGTTCTCTCTCTGTGTGGATGTGCAATGCTGTGAGCAGTTTGCTTTTTCCCAACATGATGAAGCTTCCCCTCAAACCATAAGCCTAGAATAAATCCTTTCTTCCCATGAACTGCCTCTGCTCAAGCGTTTTGTCCCAGCAACAGGAAGATAGCTGCTGCAATCTCCCATTCCCATCCATGTTGTTGAAAAGAGCAGCGCTTCATATTTTATTCTATTTTATGGGTGAACTTATTTCATCATGTGTATGAACCTCATTTTCTTTGTTCATTTGTCAGTTGATGGACATTGATAATATTTCCATTTTGTTACTATTATGAGCAGTGCTGCTATAACACATTGGAGTTCAGATCTCTATTACAGATACTAGTTTCATTTCCTGTGTATGTTTACCTAATAGTAATATTGGATCATATGGGAATGCTATTTTTAGTTTTTTGAAGAACATTAATATAATTTTCCACATCAACTATACTAAGTTACATTCCCATCAATGGTGGGCAAATGTTCCTTTTTCTCTACAAAACTGACACCATGTTTGCTGTCTTTTGTCTTCATGAGGACAGTGATTCTTGATGGGGTGAAGTGATCTTTCATTATATTTTGACTTCCATTTTCCTACATATTAGTAATGTTGAACATTTTTAATATACTTTGGGCTATTTGCATGTCTTCTTTCAATAAATACCTGTTCAACCCATTGCCCACTTTCCAACTGGGTTATTTGGTTCTTTTGAGAAAGTTGGTCTTGCCTTAATCCCACTATTGCAATTTCCAATTGGAAAAGAAGACTCCATTAGAAAAGACGCCCCCAGTGCTAATGAGAGTCGCATAGTGTACTTCATTTAGACAACTTAAATGATTGCATTTCTACCTTCATATATTCTTAATAAGCACTGTAGTAAATGGGAGCCATTTATAGAAAATATGCACGGTTAATTTACTTTGTATTTTATTTTTAGTTATTTATTCATTTACTGTTGATGTAGGGTCTCATGTATCCTGGGCTGACTTTAAAATCTGTCTCCGTGGATGGCCTTGAACTCCTGATCCTTCTGCCTCTACCTTCCAAGGGACGAGAGGTATGTGCCACCACACCAGGCTATTGTTTCTTCATTTCATGAAAGATGTTACTTTCAATTCTAATGAATTTGTATGCCAAGCATCATTCTAAGTGAGTTTATGTTGGATGACTTATACAATTTTCACAAAAGCCTTATGAAATAGAAATTTAGTAAACACTCTACAAATGTGTAAACTATGTCATAGAGAAGTCAATTACTATATAATATAAAATCTAAGGATCTGGAAATTAAATAAGACAAAAGGCCCATGTGCTTCTCTTAAAATACGATGGCTTTATTTTATGTTAGATAACTTTATTATTTACTAAGAAAGAAAGTAGCTCATATCCTGTCTTTACAATACTATAAAACTTTTATTCATGTTTTTCATCTTCATGGAATGATTCTAATTTTTATCTTTTCTATTTAATTCCATAAAATTATGCTTAACTTATCTATATGGTTTTCCCTCCTGTAGATACAAATTGATATTCAGATCAGTTAGAGATGTCTCCTGTGTTCAAATAGGTTTGTGTCTGTGAATGTTCTCCTTCAGGGGCTCACTTCCTCTATACCTCATAAATCATCTAATCACTTTGGGATTCATTCAGGCCAACTAAGTAGTTTTAGATACATCCCTAAATGACATGTGATTTATAGTTTTGTTAGGTAATCTCTGAGGCAAATAGCTTGTATGTCTTTTTGCACAGGGCTAAGCACTCTTTATTAGTGATTTTTAGAAATTTCTTAAAGATTTAAGAGTGAAACCATCTCTTGGCATATTTATCATTGCGAATTTTAAGTTATTGCTTTTACAGGATTAAAGCTACATAAGTTTATATATACCATAATTTGTGTCCTGTATTCTATACATCTGAACAAAATATGACTTTGTGGTATAAGAGACCAATATATTCACTAAAAGATATTATAAAAAATCTTTAAAATGACTAATTATTTCTGACTATGTATCTGTTGTTCATGAACTTTTCAATCTTAATCTTTCTGTTTGAGAATTACTGCACATGGGAGGACATGTTTGAGGAAATAGCCCAAAAAATCTCATAAAAACAAATTCTTACACCCATTTCCATTTTCATCTTATTCAGTAACTATTTTATACTAGAATATATATTCATCATATTCTTTAGACATGTCTGCCAATCAGTATGAGTTTTTTTAGAAGCCACCTGAGAAGGACATTGGGATAAATACAGTCTATTAAGAATGTGCTCTTCTCAAAACTCAGAAAGTGTAGAACAAGAATGAGTATGTGTTTTGAGCAGGAATGGTGTTCCAGATAAAGTCAAGTACTGGTCTGCTCTAGAGTGGGAGGTTTTAGACCACAGGCCAGAGCTGCCTCTACTCTGATCCCTCACTTATCTGTTCCATGTCTATAAACACATTGGTGTGTAGAAACCTAACCTCTCTTACATGTATTTATATGCACTTTAAGTATACTGGTGGAATTTCATAGATGTTAGTATAAATTTTAGCTTGAGATTTCGTTTTTATATTCTTTCTCAATGTGGTTTGGAAAGGTTTCCTTATTATATATTTATTCACTCATATATCTCATGTATATGACATTTTTATTAATACTGTCACATTCCAAAGATAACTTCAATAATAATAGTGACAAATAGTTTTAAAAGTTTAAAATGAAAGTTGAAACAATGAAAATATAATATCTATATATTGTTATCTGTTAAATTGGCAATGAAATAGTGAAGGTGAAATAAGTTTCGCAAAAGACAAATGTAGAGAGGGTTGGAAAGGTGGATTCCCAGTACCCATATGCATCTGGAATTTGTAGTGACTATACGCCATTAAATAGATAAATTTTAAAAAGGCAAGTATAATTTTAACTTTTTATTTATATTATTATTAAAGGGCTTACCTCCCTTTCCCCCTACCAGGACCACCCTCCTAGCCACTGCCTCACAGCAGCTTCCATCCAACCCCCCATCACCATCACCAGACCCCACAGCAATACCATCACCCTCTTGTTTCCCTGTGTCACTGGACCCTACGGTACCATCCCTTCACCCTTCCTCATTACAGGACTTCATAGTCCCCTCCTCCTTCCTCCCCTGGCCCATAGCAACAACAGTCTGCATTACCCCATTCCCCCTCCCCCATTCCATTGAGCCACCTGACCACACAGTCCCATACCTTGACCAATGAGTCCCTCCACCAGGTCTTCAGCTCCCTACCACAGCCTAAGATTCCTCCCACCTGAGAATACAGGTCCCCTTGCCATCAGAAGCCTAATCTAGTCAAATATAAAAGGCTAATAATCATTTTAGACACTTCAAGAGTAAGCTACAGCTTCCTCCTGAATTAAATAAGATCCCCTACGCTGTGATGGGAAGATCACAGATCTGGAGGAATAACATGAAAAATCAAATTGAAGTAAATCCAACAAGGTTGCCCAGTCCCACAATGGAAGTCTCTAATCGATACATAGGAGAGACAACAGGAACAGAACCACAAAATGAAGACACAAGCTATGTGACCCTGGCCAAGCAATTAGCAGAAATTGCAGAAAAGCAGCAAAGGTCTAACAATTGTATGAATGCTGTCTTCATTAGATTAGATCTAATAGAAACACAAGCAAGCAAGCAAACAAACAAACAAACAGGGTCTTCCAAAGACAATTAGGTGATATGAAAGAGAGCAGAAAAATAAAAAGGACCTCAATAATCAGCTGGCTAAGCTCAATGAAGGCATAAATAAATGCAAGGATGATTTCCAAGAAGCATTAGGAAAATCAGAAAATGACATGAAAAGGGAATGTGACAGATGGATGTATACTATACATAAAAAAAGGCAATAGAAAATACAAACCAAATTGAAGAAGTCCAAACCTCTATAGAAGCTCTCAAGAACAGAGTCAGTCATGTGGATGACATAACATCAGAAATGGAAGACAAGACAGAAGAAACAGTTCATGAGTGCAAATATTTGAATAAGTTCAAAAATTCTTGTGAACAGAATATGAGGGAACTCTGGGATACCTTTAAACATCCCAACATTCGGATCATAGATATACCAGAAAGGGAAGAAGTTCAGATCAAAGACATTGAAAACTCATTCAACAAAATTATTGAAGAAAACTTTCCCACCTTCTCAAAAGAGAGTCCCATCAAGATATAAGAATCTAACAGAACTCCAAACAGATTGGATCAGAGGAGAAATTCGCCAAGACATGTTATCATTAAGACTCTAAACATTGATAACAAAGAGAAAGTCCTAAAAGCAGCTAGAAAGAAACAACACATTACATACAAAGGTAACAACATCAGAATGATGGAACACTGCAAAGTCTAAGAACCTATGGCTTCCAACCTAAACTACTGTACCCAGCAAAAGCATCCCTCATAATAGATATGTAAAGAATAACTTTATATGATAAAAGTCAGCTCTACAACTATATGAACACAAAGCCAAACCTACATAGAGTACTTCAGGGAATTCCCACACAGCAGAGTCAACCAACCAACCTCAAGTGCCTACAAGAAACAGATGACAATAAACAAACAGAGAAGGTGCAAAAACTACAAAATCCAAAAAAAGCACAAACCACATAAACCACCACAATAAAACAGGGATTAAATTTAAACTTACAGTCATTACCCTAAACATTAATGGTTTTAATTCACCCATTAAGAGACATAGGTTAACAGGGTGGATAAGAAAAATGGACCCTCAATCTGCTGTCTCTAATTAACCCACCTAACCACTAAAGGCAGACACTTCCTTAGGGTAAAAGGGTGGAAATTAATATTCCAAGTGAACACAAATAAGAAGCAAGCAGGTGTTTCTATAGTAATATTGGATAAAGTAGACTTCAAATCAAAAGTAATTAAAAAAGACAAAAAAGGAAACTTCTTACTTATCAAAGGGATGATCCAACAAGAGGATATCACAACCATCAATCTTTATCTACCAAACACGGGGCACCATAATTCATAAAATAAAACCTACCTGAAATCAAAATAGAAATAAACATCAACACCATCATAGTCCGGGGACTTCAATACTCCACTATCAGCAATAGATACATCATCTAAACAGAAAACCAACAGGGAAGTAAGAGAGCTCAACACCATAGATAAACTAGACCTAACAGACATCTACAGAACATTCTACCCCAAATTTACAGAATACACATTCTTCTCAGCAGCCCATGAAACCTCTAAAATAGGTTATATATTGGGCCATAAAGCCTGCCTCCATATATGTAGAAAAATCAAAATAATTTCCTGCATGATATCAGATCTTAATGTTGTAATGCTAGAAATTAATAGTTGTTTCAGGAACTCTATCAACTCCTGGAGACTGAACAACACAGTTTTAAACAGTAAATGTGTAGTGGATGAAATAAAAAATGGAACTGCAAAATTTCTAGAAGTGAATGATAATGAGAACACATCATACAAAAACTTAAGGGAAACAATGAAGGCAGTCCTTAGGGGAAAATTGATAGCACTAAATGCCTTCATAACAAAGACAGAGAGATCCTAAATCAATAACCTAACCATCCACTAAAAGGCATTGGAAAATTAGACCCACTCATTTTGCTATACACAAAAATCAAGTCCAGAGCCAGGTGTGGTGGTGCATGCCTTTAATCCCAGCACTTGGGAGTCAGAGGTAGGAGTATCTCCATGAGTTTGAGGCCACCCTGAGACTACATAGTCAATCCCAGGTCAGCCTGGGCCAGAGTAAGACCCTACCTCAAAAAAATAAACAAAAAAATCAAGTCCAAATGGATTAAAGACCTCAATATAAGACCTGAAACTCTTCAACTAATGGAAGAAAAAATATAGGCACTCCCCAAAATATAGGACTGGGGAAATACACCCTGAACAAAACCCCAGTACCCAAGGGAATTAAACAAGCAATGGATCTCATGAAGCTAAAAAGCTTTTGTACAGACAAATATACCATAAGCAGAGCCAATAGATTACCCACTGAATGGGAGGAAAATCTTTGACATCTATACCACTGACAGGAACCTAATATCTAGAATCTACAAAGAACTCAAAAAACTAAACAATAAAACATCAAATATCCCACTCCAAAAGTGGGGCAGAGAACTAAAGGAGTTCTCAGAGGGAGAAATACAAATGACTAGCACACACTTATGAAAGTGTTCAACATCCCTAGCCATCAGGGAAAAGCAAATAAAAAAAAAAAAAACTATGAGATCTGAACTTACCACAGTGAGGATAACAAACATTAAAAAATCAAATAAAAACAAACGTTGGTGAGGATGTGGAGAAATATGATCACTCATTCATTGTTAGTGGGAATATAAGCTGGTACAACCACTATGGAAATCAATATAGAGACTCCTGAAAAGGATGAATATAGAGTTACTAACAGATCCTGTTATTCCCTTTTGGGCATGTACCCTAAAAGCTCTATATCTCAGTTAAGCTCAACCATGTTTATAACTGCTCAATTCACAATAGCTAAAAACTGGAATCAACCCAGGTGTCCATCATTGGATGAAAGGATAATCAAGATGCGGTATATCTACATGATGGAATTCTACTCAGCAGTTAAAAAAAATGCACAATAAAAATTGTTGAAAAATGGTCAAACTTGGAACATATCATTCTCAGTAAACTCACACAATCACAGAAAAACAACTATCACATGGTCTCACTCATCTGTGGTTCCCAACCTGGATCAGTCCAAGTTGCTGACATACCTGAACGGAATCTCAAGGCTTGGACAAAAGGGAGGTGTGATAGTTAAGGTGTTGTCAACTTGATCTGTTTAGTAATCCACAGAAATCCCCTTTGGGTGAATCCTTGAGGTTGCTTCCAGGAAGGATTAAATGAAGGAGAAAGTCCTTCTCCCAGAGTGAGCCCTTCCCCCAGAGTGGGTTGTCCCACTCAGAAGGGCATTTCATATAAGGAAGCTCTGGGTGAAAAGAGCCCTTTCCTTCTTCCCACTTGGCTGCCAGAGCTGCTTGCTGCCTTCCAGCATGGATTGAAGACCAGCGTGGACTGAAGACCAGCATCAACTGAAGACCTGCGTGGATCGAAACCCAGCGGCTCCTCAGGAAGCCTTCAGGTCTTCCTGTGCCATCTGCAGTGCTGGATTGGGACTTCTGAGGCATCTGGCCATATGGACTGAGCAGCTACCAGGTTCCTTGATTCTTGGGCCTGCAACTACTATTGTACTACCATAAGCTAATACAATAAATCCCCCTTTTAAAATAATTCATTCTAGAAGTTCTGTTCCCCTAGAGAACCCTGATTAGTACAGGAGGCTAGGGCTTGGGGAAAGGGGGAGGGTGGAAGGGGGACACAAAACTGAACCAAAACTGAACTGGTACCATAGAATCTTATATCTTGGAAGTTAGACTAAAATGTGTAACCCTCAAGAGGACCTTAGAGGGAGCACCTGAATCAAAGGGTTCTGGAGAGGGTGATTTGAAGCCTAACCTTAAATCCTATTTCCCTTTCTTCTTTTGTTTTCCCTTTTGTGCTGACCTGTAATTCCATGTGCCAGGATGTGGTTTATATCCACAATGAGCTGTTGATCAGAAAGACCTAATACATCTCCCAAAACAAACAAGACAGACTTCTGCTAGAGAACTTGTTTAACCACCAGAGGTTAATGATAAGACCCTACTGCTGAAGACACTACATACTACTAGCACAGACCATGGCAAGACATGGTTGGAATCCAGAAGAGAGCCAGTCCCCAGACAATTAGCCCATCTAGTGCTGAAAGGTGCTACATGAGCTACCAGGTGAAAGTGGCCAACATCTGTCCAAGCACTCAAAGTGTAAGCATCTCAGAAGCAAACAACCTGATGTGATGCTCACCCAAGTGCAATACTGGCACATAGCCATGGTAGGTTACCAACTGCTCTTGGATTGGCTAATGGATCTGCTCAGTGGATAACAAACCATATCTGGAACTGGGAAACAAGTCAGAATCATATCCAGACAATTCTGATTCCACTGTCAAGCTCCCACTAATCTTGGGCAATAAGAGTGTCTACACCCTTAAAATTCTCTCTAAATTAATAATGGTTATCCCATTTAACAGGTACTGACTTCAATATCCATTGTAGACTCTTCTTCTCTTTTTCAGATGGGAGCTGGACCTGAGGAGATAAACAGCCCAGTGCACCTCCCCTAGCTGCCTCAGCTGAAACCACAGAGGAATTGGGGAAATTAGCAAGAGTGCTGCTTTCTTAGTTAATCTGAGATCAGCACAAGGGTGAAGGAGATAGACACTGAAGACATTCAACACCTACCAAACCAGAGATCCAGAGGCTCCTAAGTGCCCATCACTAAAGGAGACTTAAAATGTGCCCAACATGGTTCATGAAATTTTGCAGAAGAGGGAGTGGAAAAATTGTTAGAGCCACAAGTTGGGACATTTTGCATGGAGACATTGCCTCTCACCCAGGACTGATTGCTGCTCCCATAATGCATGGCCCACAATCCCCATGGGGTTGAGCTGCATCCCCAATGAGGAAGGCCTCTTCAGAATAAGGGCAGGGATGAGGGAAACGATGGTACCAACATGTGTTGTCTACACATTAAATATGTTCAGATCTAATAAAAATGAATTAAAAAAAAAACTCTCTTAGAAGACCTCACTAACAGAGTCACTCATGTGGAGGACAGAATCTCTGAGCTGAAAACAAGACAGAAGAAATTAATTTGGAGTCCAGAAACATTGCTAAGCACAAGCTATTATTTGACAAGAATATGAGGGCACTGTGGGATACTCTAAAACTACCAAACATTTGTATTATAGGCACATGGGGAAGAGGAAGAAATCAGAGCTAGAAGCATAGAGCACACATTCAATAAAATTATTGAAGAAAATTTTCCTAATCTTGAAAGAGAGAGGCCCATCTAGACACAAGAAGCCCACAGAACACCAAACAAACAGGACCAAAGAAGAAACTCTATATGACCCATCTCAGTTAACATTATAAGCAATGAAAACAAAGTGAGAGTACCAAAAGCAGCAAGATAGAAACAACTCATTACATACAAAGGCAGTGCTTTCAGTATTACTTCATGTGTTTTCCAGTGGAAATTATGAAAGCCAGAAGGTCATGGAATGGAAGACTTCAAAGCCTACTAAACTACAGCTTGCAACCCAAAGTACTATACCCAGCAAAAGTATCCCTCACAATCAATGGAGTAAGGAGAACTTTCCATGACCAAAACCTGACCTATGATCTTATGAACAGAGAGTCAAACCTACAACTTGAGGAAGAGCCAAACAACCGACTACCAGAGCCTACAAGGGGATGAACACATAAACAACACTAGAGAAAGCATGAAAAAGTTCAAAGCACCAAACTCCACAAACCCTCCAATATGGCAAGGATTAAATGAAACCTCACAGTTATAAATTTAAACACTAATAGACTTAACTGACCCATGAAAAGATACAAGTTGACAGGGTGGATCAAAAAATGGACCTTTTAATCTGTTGCCTTCAAGAAGTCCACCTCACTGTTATGGATGCAGCACTGCCTCACGGTGAAATGATGGAAAATGATTTTCCAAGCAAATGTAATAAGAAACAAGTGGGTGTGGCTGTACTAATACTAAAATTGACTTCAAATCAAAAGTAATAAAAAGGACAAAGAAGGCCACTTTTTACTCATCAAGGGAATGATCAAACATGAGGACATCACAATCATAAATATGTATGCACCAAACACAGGTGCACCACACTTTATAAAGCAAGACCTATTTGACAATACATCAGAAATAAATCCTAACACCATCACAGCAGGGGACCTTAATGTCCCACGATCATCACTAGAGAGATCAACCAAGCAGAAAACCAACACGTAAATAATAGAGCTCAATACCACCTTAAATAAATTAGACCTAACGGACATTTATATTTGGCCTGAAGAAGTTAGAGTAGTCTGTGTCCTGGTCCCTCCATAGCATTTCGAGTTTCATGTCAGGATGGGGTAATGAAAGAGGACAGGTGAAAGCCTGCTTCTTAGGCAGTCTCAGTTAGGCTTTGGGTCTCAAGGTGAACCAGGAGTTGCCAGATCACTAGCCCTGACGCTGGAAACTATTGGCAAAAATATCTGATTGAGACTGATCCAGTGTACCCCCTGCTCCCCACAGTCTCCTGCAGTACCTGAGTGGGATGACTCAACTGGGCTGACCCTCAACTTCATCCTCTGTATTTACCAGGCAATCAGATCTTCCCCTTACATACCTGAATCGGATGCTCTAAGATCTGTGGCCTTCCCAACTTCCTTCCCTGTGGATGTGACTCTCTCTGTGTGTGTGGCTCTCTTCCCTTTGCTTGGAACATGGGGACACCTGCCCCCTTACCCAGCCTGGCATGTGTCTGCTTTATAGTTCTGGGTAGCTTCTCACTTCAATTGCATGTATGATCTTGCTCTGATCTCTACATCTACCACATGGGTGCACTCAGCAGCTCTAGACTTGTTACCTGTGTACTTGCTCTAAACATGGGGTAACCATGGGTGTAACCCTGTTCATCACTCATTTCCCCTCTGAATTTCTCCTCCGTTTTCATGCTTTTTTCTTCAGGAAAGCACACAGTGCATGCCATGTGTTTTCTTTCTGAGTCTTGCTACACTTTCCTTCTTCAGGAAAATATACGGCAGATGTTATGTGTTTGCTGAGCCTCTCTACATATACATCTCAGTTTTACTTTACATGTGCTTACAACTTTGTTCCAGTCCTTTTCTAAAGACCTCAGTTTCTCTTAAATGAACCTATATATGACAGTGTGTTTCCTAAATGGTACAATTTGTGATTCCCCCTAAACAAACTTAATAATTCATAATTTATCCTTCTTGAATCTGTCTTTATTAATTCTTTATTATAGGTAGGACAGAACCCAAAACTTGGGGGTTCATAAATTCTGGGGGACCCTTCGTGAACCCCCAAATCCCACATCAAAAGATATGTCCAGAGAAGATAGTTAAGTGGAATAGGAACAGACAGGAAGACTCACCCTACATCTGGGTGGTACCATGCAGTGGGCTGAGATCTGGGTGGGAGAGTGATGGCCTACAACAGCCAGTCTGTGCAAACCCCATGCTTCCTTAGTTACTGCCACCTGTGAGTGCTGCACCACAGCTTTTCCATGCTTTCACCATGGACTCAACCCCAGCAATATCCTAGGAGGCTTCCATGCCCTCGGGCTGGGATTGCTAAGGCTTCCAGATTCTTGAATTAATCCTCCATCAGGTCCTCTGCCTCTCCAGTGTGCAGTCAGTCATATTTTGTGATTACCCAGCCTTCTACAGCACAAGTCATATGTGCGTGTGTGTGTGTGAATGTATACAGAGAGGGGTGGAGAGAGAACTTGCATATGTAGATACATATAGTTTTTCTAATAACTAATATAAACAAATGTTATTGTTATTACTTGATATTTGTCTTTCATGTTTGATAACTAATCTGTCCACTATCATTTATTTTTTTTTCAAATCATTCTTTGTATATTGTGAATACACTCTTTATCAGACACATTGTCAATAAGCATTTAACACTTTCTGCAATGGAATAGCATGTCTATCTGTGTGTGTCTTTGTGTTAAGGAGGCTAACACAGAAAAGGGTGAGGAGCTCAACACACCTTAGACTGCATAGGAAGAGCCTGTCTCCACACAAACAAATACCACCAAAAACCCACCAAAGAGTGTCTTTGAGACGGCAAAAGTTATTAGTTTGCTAAATAGGATGAATATATTTTATGAAGCCTGCTACATTTAAGATAAATATTAGCCTTACCCTGTGGCTAAAACAATCTCATCATATCATAAATAATTTTCATTGGCATAAAATATGAACTAATGTGAGTTTTGGTGTATATTACTTTTCCATATGGATACATGGATTCAAGTAGTACTTACTTAAAGAGATGATTTTTCTTTTTTGAAATTGTTTTCAATTTTTTTTAGCTATACAGTTATGTGTGGAACTACTTTTTGATTCTGACCTGAGTTAACTAATTGTCTCTCATCATGTTAAATCCACACTGCTTCATTTATTACAACTTTATTAAAGATATTGAACTCATGAACTATAAATCTAGTTTATTTAAAGACCTTTGGGCCAATATGTATTTGGATGTCTTTATAATTTAAGAATTAGTTCATAACTTCTCCAAAATGTCTCCAGGGATTGGGGATATAATCTTAAAATGTTTAAGAATTCAAATCACAGGCTTAGCATTATTTCCCATTTCTTTGCATTAAATTTTTTTCTCACTAGTGTTTTATGATTTTCAATCTATAATTCTAGCATGTTTTGCTGGATTTATTTTAAAACTTTGTAATTTAATGTTTCTATAAAGGGTATGATATGTTTCAATTCTATAACCATAAGAAGTTTTGCATCCCTTAACAGGTTTTCTATTAAATATTCAACATTGACTAAAAACGCATTCTCATTATATTCTAGAAGGAAAGTGCCCACAATTTCTAGAAAATGCTATGGTGTGTTTGTGTGTGTATTTAAAAACCTTATTCCAAAATTGAACAGGCATAGAGAAAATAATTTGCTGTGTAATACTGAATCTTTTAGGGCATTGGTACACAGTAATATATGTACATATGTACAAACTTATTACCAAATCTAGGTGTTAAATTTCTGACTTCTATACAATTGAATGGGATGTATCCAAGGACCAGGTGGGATCAAGAACTAAGGGCACAGTGGCAGACTGTATGCTCAGTATGTGTAGGGGTGTGAATTCCATCCCAGCACTGAAAGCACCTTAATCTATACCAAGGATGCGGTAGGATGTCACCCACCTTCCAATGAAAATTTAAAACCTCCCTTAAGAAAAAAACTACCGAAACAAACTCATGAATGAATAACTACATACTTTGCTAAAAACGTTTGTTGAGAAAACTTACACATGGATCAACAATTACAGGTCATAGTATAGTCACCACACAGAAAGTCCTGCCCCCCTTAGGGAGTGAGATTCAAGAGAAACATTCAGATGCAGTAGCAACAATGCCCTTGACCTTATTCTTCAAATTACAATAAGAGGGTGATGAAACTCAGATACAAATAAGCCAATTTAAAGGATACAGTACAAGTTGTACTTCTCAGTGTATAGAAATTATTTAATAATCACATTTATGCAACAGTGACATTTGCTTTCTGCATCTGTAAGAATAGTATTAACTTGACAGATTTTACTATGCAATTAGTTACAATATATAATTTAGTTTACTACTCATATAAGGCAGATGTTCCAAGTTTTTAAGCTATCGTTGTTGGTTAACTGTCATTGATTGTACAATGGCGTTAAAACATTTTTAGCAGATAGTACTTGTCTGTCATGAAAATTTGTGGCACTATTCTTCCTCTTACAAACCCTGATCTCATTAAACTAAGACTATGATGCACAGGCTCAAACTTAAGTATGTATTACTAGTTTATTTTTATTGTGCCACAGGTATGTAAGTTTTGTTTCAAAACAGGACAATTTCCGTCATCAAATCTTATTTAAATAAGCAGACTTTCTTGCCCTATCACAGAATGGCAGTCTCTAAACCTTTCTCATGGTTCCTTAGTGGGACCAACACTTAATGATCAAATTAGAACTCACTCAACCAAATATGTGGTAACAACAGTTAGGCTGCAGTTCTCTTGCTCAGATTTACAGAGCATCCAGGTGGAGTTCATTACCGTGACTCACCCAGCACGGTCCCCTGGCAACAGATTAAGAAAACAGTCTAAATTAGAGATGGCTGCACAGCTAAACTTATTCCTCTTTCAAAATGTAAGGACCCCTATGCTTAGCCACATACATCTTATCAGTAGCTGCCTTCTATCCAGGGAGGGCTCCATTACTACTTGCTGATGTATTTGTACAATACCTAAAATATTTATGAAGCCAAAAGCTGAAAAATTACAAATCTGCAGCTAATACATTCCACAGCTGCATGTTCTTGGTTTGCAAATTTCTAACTGGGAATTTACTACCAGCAGATTCTAGCTTTTGAACAATTCACTGTAATTCTCTAACTGGCTGGGTTTCCCAGTCTCTGTTATGCTAGCTCCCCAGGCTGGGATGCCTGCAATGGTGGTGTAGCCTCTGGGGAGGGAGGAGGGCAGATGGATGGAACTATATGCCATCAGTCACCAACAGCCCCTCTGGCTGATTAAGTAGCAGGTGTTAATAGGAACCCAAGGGAGTACTCTGTAGTCCCCTTTAGCTAGAATGATAGTGACATGATTCAAGGCCTGAAGGGTTTGGGGCCCTTTGAGGGTACAGGAAGAGAAGTGGACTTGTAAAGTTGAAGATAATGGAGAGGTCTGTTGTTTGGAAAGGCCTCTCTTAATACTTAAAAAATAAGCCATCTTGGAAGACTTGAACAATATACATTTCAATACAGACATTCTACAAATTCTATTTAAAAAGTAAGGAAACATATTAATCATTGAAATCACTGCTCATTCTCAAAATTTTGGTTTCCACTGAGGATTTAATTAGAAACAGATTTAAGTCATGTATTGGACAAGCATTTATCAAATAAGTAGGCAAGAAGTCGACTCTGAAAATGGTGTGAGAAGATGCCTTATTCTTTCATAAAAAATGATATGTTTACATACAAAACTCAAAGAGCCAGAAGATGAACTGATATCTGGAGTCAGCGATGTTTGTTAAAATAGATTGAATCTCATATTGTGTTTGTCTGTAAAATTAATTTGTTCTTTCCCCTTTCTCAGAGGATAGTTTTAATGCTATAATTTTAAATTAGAAATATTAGTTATATGAAACGTTTTTTCTGAAAAAACTTGTTACTTATTTAACAACAAGAAGCACATATCAGAAATTTGTAACAAAATTTATTTCAACAATATAAGATTCCCATGTGGGAATCAGAAACATTATTAGTCCTCTCCAAACAACCGTGTGGTAAAAGCATTGACTAATCTTTGCACTGTTCAAGTGGAATAATATACCCTCTATTGTTTTGCACCTTAGTCATTTTATATAACATGTCTGTAACTTTTAAAGATATGCCTTCATTTTTATTTTCAATAGTATGTAATTGAGTGACTATAAGTTAATTAGACATTAAAAGTTCACAGTCACTGAACCCGTTCTAAAGGACAGTAGGCATAACACTGGCTTGAGTATTCTAGTACATATATCTTAGAGAGAGGCATAGATGCACATTCCAATTTGGTATCTACCTAGAAGTGGAATTACTGAGAATAGGGTATGCCTGTGTTCAATCAGTAGATGTCAAAGACTTGACTTCTTATGTTCAATATTTCTGAATATTTCAGTTTTATCCACATTTCTTTTTGGTTCTGTAATTTTAGCAATTCTGGTAGGGCTTATAATGAGTGTGTTTTACCCCTTTTTTATTTGAAGATTTCATGCATATATAATGTATTTTGATTATACCCTCTCCATTGCCCTCTCTTATTCCCCTCCCACTCCGACTAAATGCCTTTCTTTTCCCAAACTAGTTTCTTTTCTAATTCCATGTCTTATTTTTGTTTTGTTGAGGGGTACGTGGTACACTGAGTTGGGGTTTCTTACATGAACATGTTTAACTTACCAGTGGTTACACCACTGAAAGAAATGTCTCTCTCCTTTCCCCAGTAGCCATTGTCAATAGCTCCCCAAGTAGAGGTGAAGCCCTCATGAGCTAGCAACCATTGACTGCTTGTAAGTCCTTAGGAAAAGGTAAGACCTGATAGAACGTTGACAAGCTCAGTCTTGGGCAGTTCTTTAACCACGGCTCCTGTGAGTCCATGAGTACAATGGCCATGTGGTATTCTGAACCCAGTGTTCCACAACACCTCTTCCCTTCCTCAAAATCTTCTATTCTTTTCTCCTCTTCTTCAAAGATATTCCCTGAGCCTTGGAGAGCATGTATAAAATCCCACTTATGGCTGAGCATGAACAGTTATTTATTCTCAGCACTTTGAGCATGTATGATTCTCTGCATGAATCACTACCCATACCTAAAAGGAGAGAATCACACTAGTCTGTGTACATAAATGTAAATTTTTGAAAGGAAGTTTGACAGGCACAATATGTCAATTCAACAAAACAATACTAGTAACTTCCCCAATCAGACCCATGATATCCCCAGCCATGGGCTTTTCACCAGATTACAGTACCAGGCATGAATTTCCTCCTGTAGAGCAAGCCTTAAAGCCAATCACAAAGTGAACAGTTATGATCATAAGAGTAATGCCTTTATTGCCCATTGGGCACATTTTACTTGATAGGTCAGTAATACAGCCCATAGGGTCCACAGGTAAGTGAGATAGCTGATGACTTTTCTACTATAGCAACTTTAGCATTATGAAGGCTAGATAGCAGACAGTAAGCCCTCAGCTCAGCTCTGGCTGGATTTCTTGGTGTCCTGAAATCAAAGTTTGTAATGTTTACAGCAGTAAGAACTTACCATCTACTTATGGCTACCAAGCAAGAACAGTGATGACAGTTTGCTGCTTCGGGGGCATCAGGGCACTTCCTGACCAACAATTCACAGGAAGGTACTCCTTCCCCAGCACTAGGGTTTTAATAATCTACTGCCTCTAGAAGCAGCATTATCTACCAACCCAGAGCACCTCCATTCAAGCACCTTTTTAGAAATTATATATGTAATTTTTAATTTTTAATTTTAAAAAGTATTTAACTCTATTTATTTACAAGACAGAGAGAGAGAGAAGCAGATAGAGAGAGAAAGAGAGAGGCAGAGAGAGCAAGAGAGAGAATGGGTGTGCCAGGGCCTCCAGCCACTGCAAATGAGCTCCAGACACATGCACCGCCTCGTGTATTTGACTTGCACGGGTATTGGGGAATCGAATTTTGGTCCTTAAGATTCGCAGGCAAGCACCTTAACTGCTGAGCCATTTCTGTAGCCACAAGCTTTTTAAAATATTTTATTTACTTATTTATTTGAGAGAGGGAGAGAAGGGGAAGGAGGCAGAGAAAGGGGTGGGGGCAGAGACAAAACAAGCATACCAGGGACTCTAGCCACTGCAAACAAATTCCAGATGCACGTGGCTTACATAGGTACCGGAGAATTAAACCAGGGTCCAGGGTTCTAAGGCATTGCTGACAAGTGCCTTAACCACTAAGTACTCTCTCCAGGCCATATATATATATATATATATATATATATATATATATATATATATATATATATTACACAGTATTAGGTTTTCTTATATCTGATCATACATCTTAATTTTTGCTTGGTGCTCTCTCCAGCCCCCTCATTCACTCCTTTCCTTTCCACCCCCAGAACCCCGCCCCAGCCCTGCTTTCATATCACATAGTTCTCAAGTGGTGCTGCCCTGGTGAGTATAGCTGCCTTTCCAGGTGTTTTAAGAGTGCATTTCCCCACTAATTACCAAGAACAATGACTTTTCTTATACACATGTGCCATTTGGGTATTATCTTTTGAAAAATACCTTGCCCAGTCTTTACTGGTTTTCTTTTTTCTTTTTTTTTTTTTCTTCCTGACAAACAAAATTTTTGTATTTTTCAATTACAAGTACTTCTTGATTACAAGAATTAAAAATATCTTTCCCCACTATAAGGCTTAGGCTTTCACAATCTTTCTATTTATTTATAGTTTGTGAACTGAATCCATAACTTTGGACACTCACATTCTTCAAAATGTCATTTTTATGAAAAAAGTATATTAATGTTCCCTAGTCCATTACTCATATTTTTTTATAGTTGACAAAACTGGACTGGAAGTAGAAAGTAGCTACTGGTTCAGTCTTTATTAGCATTGAAAATATAATAAACATGTTAAAGACTTTGGAAAGTTTCAAAAAGTAAAGATGAGGGGCTGGAGAGATGCTTTAGTGGTCAAAGCCTTGCTTGTTGAAGCCTAAGGACCCAGGTTTGATTCCTCAGAACCCACCTAAGTCAGATGCACATAGTGGCCCACACATCTTGAGTTTGCTTGCAGTGGCTAGAGGCACTGATGTGTGCATTCTCTCTCTCTCTCTCTCTCTCTCTCTCTTTGAATCTCTCTCTTGCACACAAATAAGTAAAATGTTTAAAAAAAATTAAAGATGGAATCAACACATAAAAATTGGAAACTACACTGAGTGAGATTTACATCTGATAATTTGTAACCCCTGACAGTCTTTTTTTTTTTTTAATTTTATTTCTCCAGCATGGAGCAGCTGAATGAAGTTGAAAGAGTAAGACTGATCTTTCTTATGCTGGCAGTCAGAAGATGGATTCGGGGCTTCTAGAGAAATGGAAGAGAAAACACAAGAAACAAAGGAGAAACTTGGGAAAATTCAATACTACGTTGTGAATATATTTGATATTCCTACAACCAAATATGAATAGTGAAGGTTCCTGGGAATCCTTCAGAAGATGACCAGTGAAAGGCTTACATCAGTGAATGAACTCTGCAGGCAGTGGAGAAACAAATGCATATTTCTGGACTCATTGCCCTTGTGGAGCCTTGTTTTTGGTTCTATTCCCCAGATCAGTTATAGATAAATCAAGATGTGGGTACCTTTCCTAAGATTCTCCTCATGATTACACTGAGCAGAGTCCTTGAGTTATAGTATCTTGAGTTACATTCTCCATTCTAGCTGACTAGGAAGCCAGGGAAAAGAGTTTGTGACATTGTAGCATCTGTGGAGAGAGGTAGGATCTTCCTAACTAGTGAAGAACCTTTCTTGCACAGCCCCAGTACCACACACAAAAAATGAGGATAATTCTTGAGCTGGGCGTGGTGGTGCACGCCTTTAGTCCCAGCACTCTGGAGGCTAGTAGGAGGATCATCATGAGTTCGAGGCCACCCTGAGACTACAGAGTGAATTCCAGGTCAGCCTGGGCTAGAGTGAGACCCTACCTTGAAGACTAAAAATGATGCCTAATATTTAATGCATAAGAATTAACATAATTTCAATTTTGTCGAATGAAGGCAACTCAATTACAGTAAATGGATGACATTAAAAATAAAACATTACCCATCACAGTAACCATGGAATTTCTTTAAAGTTTACTTTCATATTGTAGCTACAGGAATCTTTATGTATTTTATTTCCTAAGCTATTAATTTAAAGTAATATAGTGAAATAACAATTTTCCCCTGTCTATAGTGACTTACTTAGTTGAATTTTTATGGCCTAGTATATTCAGGATTAATATTACTCAACTTAATGTTGCTCTTCATGTATTAACTACTCAATTGTCTTTTCAGCTTAGACACTGAAAGACAAAGTTAATGTAATATATGGAGTTGTTAAAATGAATAAACCTCACTTTACTTTTTTGAACTATTTATGGATAATTGAATCATTAGATCAGATCATAAGAAAAAAATTGCTGTGATTGGTACAATCTGCATATTTGAGGAATGCATAATTGTTCACTTGCCCAGAGATTGCTCTAGCATCTTTATCTTTGCATCTTGCCACCTGCACTTGCTGAACTTTTTTTTTTTTTTTTTTTTTTTGAGAGAGGGAGAGAGAGAGAGGGGTTGGTTGCCAATGAACTCCAGATGCATGTGCTCCCTTGTACGCATGTGAGACATTGCACTTGGGTAACTCTGCATCTGCCTATGTGGGACCTGGAGATTCCAACAGTTTTTAGGCTTAGCAGGCAAGTGCCTTAACCACTAAGCCATCTCTCCAGCCCTGAAATAACTTTTGTTCAATCTCTACATTACAAGTTTTACCACTCTTGATTCATGTGGTAAATGTGCTTATAGATCCACGGGACATTATCTTTCAGAATTTAATACAACCATATTTTGCTGATTTTTATATTTATTTCTTCTATCCAATTATATTAACAATACCAAGGGATTAAGGAATGGAACTTTCGACCTCAGTTCCTGCAATAAGACAAGTTCCCAGGAGAAAATAGGAGTTCAGTATACATATGTTGAATTGAGGAATAAGTAATTGACAAGAAATGCCAAGATTTTTTTCTTTTTTTGGTGTGTTCAGTGTGTGTGTGTGTGTGTGTGTGTGTGTGTGTGTGTGTACAGATGTATGCGCTCCATGAGCTCACACGAAGAAGCCAGAGAGGAATATCAGAAGCTTTTTATACCATGCTTCTGCCTTAGGTCCTGAACTCAGGCCTCATCCTTTTCACTATACTTGCCTGAGCAGTGAAGCCCAGCTCCAGCAGCCCTCCTTTCTCAGACCCTCTAGTGCCAGGGTTGCAGGTGTGCACAGCCACCCCAGATTTCTATGCAGACGTTATGCCCACTTTGGGATTACTAAAATACAGACATCTACAAAATTCCTATAGCTGGACCTGTGTTTCTAAAGCTTTATGTATTAGTTTCAATAAAGGAATTTTCCTAACCCATTTATCAAAGCCACTGAATGTGATAAAATATTTTCAAGCTATTCTGTTTTTGTAGTCCAACAACAATACTGAGAAGCAGTCATGAAGAACACGGCACATATGCAGTCAAACCGGCAATCAGCTTGGCCTGTCCCTACTGCTAACGTTGGTGTATGTGTTATTCTCAGACATAAGCTGACTTCGCCATCCCAAATATTTTTTATCACTTCTGTTGGAAAAAAAAGGGATTTTTCTGCTTGCTGAACTAAGGAAGAAACTTTTGAAATGACTTACATAATAATATATTCATATAAAACATTAAAGTAGATTCAAAATTTTAACATAGTACATTCTTCTTCTTGTGCTCAGATCTTTGAACTCCTGCCTTGGGCCTCTAGGATTAACTCACAGGCAAAAGAAAAAAAAAGAGAGAGAGAGAGAAAACAACTCTGAAGAGAAAAATAAAAACAAAATACAAAAAAAAAAAAAAAGACTTAGAGACTTACTTTTGTCAAGTCCTCACAGCTACTCATAATTACATAGAATTGGTTATGAATATGATTTTCTTCTAATAAAATACAGAATCAGGGCTGGAGGGATGGCTTAGCAGTTAAGGCATGTGCCTGCAAACCCAAGGGACCCAAGTTCAATTCCCCAGGACCCACATTAGCCATATGCAAAAGGAATTCATTAGCAGTGGTTGGAGGCCCTGATGCGCCCATTCTCTGTCTCTCTCTCTCTCTCTCTCTTTCTCTCTCACCCATTCTCTCACTCTCTCTGTGTCAAATAAATAAATAAATAAAAATGAAAAATAAAATAAAATACAGAATCATATAATATGACTTTTATGGACATCACCTGCATAATTATAAAGAACTCCAAAATGGTTAGATCAGTAAATTTGGTAGTAGTTTTAGCAACTAGAATGGAGGCAATTTGAACAATATATATACAAATCTTGTTCAAAATATAATGGTAAACAATCTTAACAAACCCTTCCCAAATGGTAGTATTAAGAATAAATAAACCGGGCGTGGTGATGCACGCCTTTAATCCCAGCACTTGGGAGGCAGAGGTAGGAGGATCACCATGAGTTCGAGGCCACCCTGAGACTACAGAGTGAATTCCAGGTCAGCCTGGGCTAGAGTGAAACCCTACCTCGAAAAACTAAAAAAAAAAAAAAAAAAAAAAAAAAAGAATAAATAAAATTTGTGCAGTACATACATATGAGTAGCTCTGAAAAGCTTGGGAACAATTTAAAAGCACTTGCTAAAATTAACAGAGATAAAAATATAAATTTAAGTATATTTTGTGTTTTCTTTCCAAAAATCATAAACTGCAGATGAATTAAAGTTCAATCAACTGGTTCTTTCTGCCAAGATCAATATCAACATACCTTTCAGTTTAAAGCAGTGATGTGGAAACTGTTTCTGTTTCTGGGGAAAGGGTGATGACCGTGTAAATTAATCTGTAATTCAAGATAACGAAGCTTTTAGTGTAATTTCCAAATTATTTTAGTATGTTCTGTAGAACCTTTAAAGTTAGTTTGATTTCACTGGGTAACTTTGAAGTAACTCTTGAGATTGGCATGACCGTCAAATTTAATATATCCTGATTAACAACATATTGACACACAGATCATGGTTTTCAAGAGTGTATTATATATTCACAGGTTAGTGGTACTCCTGGTGGATCAAGCATGTGTAGAACAAAGGTAATTTCCTTTAGACAAAAGTTCTAATAGCAAGTGTGTACTGTGATGCTCTAAGAGAGGGATGAATCAGAGTAAAAGAGGGTGGGTGTAAAGACACAGTAATTTTAAAATCAGAGATAAATAAGGAGGTAACAGAGAAAGAGAAGGTGTGAAAATACAATATTAAAAATTTAAACTAATTTGCATATACACTGTTTGACAATTGCAACAGTTCATTGCATCATTTCTTCTGAAACAGGAAGCACTTTTGACATTGCTTCTTGTGTTCAAATCCACCACTCACTTCATTTCTGTTTGTCCAAATGTCAGTATGTGTATCTTAATAAATATCTTTATTCTCCAGAGATCCAAAATCTTTAATATAATACTTATTGGTATTTCCTGCCTCAGAAAGCTTTCTGTGGATTCTTTCCAACTTTCCAAAAGTGCAGGTGGCTAAATGATTTCTTTCAGAAGTATGCAGATTGCCGCTCTGCAAAGCCTGTTCATTCATTCAGGCTACATGCAGATCCATGAAAGATGAGGGTATTGAGTCATAAAAATCTTGAAGGACCAAAACATTAAAATAAGCATGTTTTCAGCTCTTCTGACATCTGGTACTCAACATGAAATAGCAATATTGAAAAATTGTTGAAGCATGCTTGCTTCAAAAGTTTGATTCAAATAATTATATATTAATATCTACCAATGCCATTGATAGAGTGATAAAGAGATGATTGTTCACTGGTGTGTTCAATTTAACAAAGCTAGTCTCAAAATAATATTTTATTATAGCAAAATTTAGACATGATGATTCATTTACAAATAGTGTACTTTTTCCTTTTTGATAGGAGAGTATTTTCCCCTCAGTCTTGAATTGGGAAATGCTGCAAGTAGATTTTGTTATTAGTAGTTAATGCATTTCATATTGGCCAGCTCTGTGAAGCTCTGTGCCATGATTGAGAATTGAAAAACAGTTATGATTAAGCATTTGAGATGAAATAATTAAAATTTCAATTACAGGATATATTAATTTGTTTAACTCAATCATTCCACATTGTGTTAAAATATCATAACACTTCTGTACCATGAATATATGCAAGTATAATTTGTTAAATGTAGTAAAAATAGATTCAAAATATGGTAGTAGTTAAGCCTCTTTTCCTCCCCTGTACTTAATTGTAGTTTTAGATAATTAATATTAATTGTAAAAATATTAGTGGTTTACTACATATCATATCCTATTCTACATGTAAATAACAGACATTTTATTTATAGTTTCTGTCTTGTAGGGTGGACATAGACAATTAAAAGGTACAAATATCAGATGATGGCAAAATTCATTTAAAAGTATGTCTGTAATTAAAAAATAGTTCAGTTATAAGCAATCAAATAGCTATATGATCAAGAGAGGTCCAAATCACAAAGTCAGAAACTGGAAGATTAGCTATAAGGGGTGAGAGACAGGAGTCTGGAGAGTTACTATTTAATGGAGTCTCTGAGAAGAGAATTTGAAAATGGATTCTGGAGATGGTTATACAACAGTGTGAATGTATATGTTACCAGATAACTAAACCACTCATTCATAATGGTGAAAATTATACATTTTTTCATGAATATTCTATCATACTTACACACAAAAAAGTAGTTTGTATACCAAAATGGGGGAATGAATAAATGCTAGGGACCACTCGTGACATCACTGAGGATAAACAGGTAGTATGTCAGCTCCTGGGTCATAGCTGTGTTATATTGATTCAGTCAATAGGCAGCTAAGCACACAGACGTCTTTTCCCATGCTGCTAATGTTGCCATTTGTAACCAAATCAATATTTAGTTAACAGCTCACAGATATGATGGCAAACCTTATTCTATCACAATATTTTAAATAATATAATATTAAGTCATTTCTTGCAATATAACAAGATTTCCATTGCAGATTTAATGTGACAATATAGTATTTTATACTGTTTTCATTAGTAGTATAATGAATTGTGAGTAATAAATTCAGATACAGTGAAGATTCAGGCTGACAAATATTGCAATATTATTCTACATTTCTTTTCTATGTGGTATCATCCTCACTCTTGAAAACATATGTTACATGATATTTAGTTATATATTCAATTATAATACCTATAAAATTAGTCAATTTCTATAAAAATGGAATATTTCTCACATACTTGCATGCCACTATTTACTATAGATGACTTCAAGAAAGAAACACCATGTTATAAAATCTATGATTTTACATGGCACCTTGAAAATTGTTAGTTATTCATACTTATTAAGCGGTATATATTCAGCACTCAGTCAATGTTTGAGTTACAGTTGCTGATAAGGAAACACTATATGTGGCAGAGGGAGACGTGATATAGGATTCTGGAGGAGCTACTTACCTTCTAAATATCTTTGAGCCTGCTTCCTTAAACAGCTAGGTCTTACTTGTCTTCTTAATAAATTGGGGGAGTAATGTGTGAATAATTAAGAGTATGTATGAATATTTTGCTGTATTTTCTCCTACTGTGTGAAATCTTCTTGTTTAGATATGTTCCCCAATTAACCTTTCAAAGTAAGCAGAAAACAAAGAAGAGAAAAGAAAAGAAAAGAAAGGAAAAAGAAACCATTAATAAATGTTGACCTATGGTTAATGCATGCATTCTTACTTATCAAGAAAGAAATTAGGTCATATGTGACAATTACTTAGAAACCTACATGAAAGTTTGGGGGCAACTATGGAATAAAAATCAATAAAATAAACATATATATCCTTCATTACTATGATCCTACAGATTAGTAACTTTCCTATAGGAACTATAAAGGCCATTATGTTGACCAAAAAAAAAAAAAAAAAAAACAAAGAAAACAATTCTGTTCATCTAAAGAAAATATTTTTTTAAAATAAAAGGTATGAATTAAACTATGTGAAGATATTTTCATAATATATTCAACCCATGAGATCCAGAGTTTACAAAGGCCTCCCAAGTGCATCTAGTAAAAGACAGATAGCCTATATAAAAGTGAACAAAGGTTTTTAAAACATACTTTATAGAATACATCGGGCATATTGAGCATATGAAACAATCCTCATTCTAAGTAGTCTTCAAAAATATTTCAAGCAGGGCTGGAGGGATGGCTTAGTGGTTAAGGTGTTTGCCTGCAAAGCCAAAGGACCCAGGTTCGATTCCCCAGGATCCACGTGAGCCAGGTGCACAAGGGGGCACACCCATCTGGAGTTTGTTTGCAGTGGCTGGAGGCCCTGATGCACCCATTCTCTCTCTCCTTCCCCCCCTCCTTTCTCTGTCAAATGAATAGATAAAATGAAATAAAATATTTTTTAAATATTTAAAGCACAATTGTACTAAGTTTACCCTACAAGGCTATTAGGATATCAAAATTAAAACAACAACATTACAAATATTACAAAAGATGATAAGCACCAGAGACCTAAGAACACCAGGTCACAGCACCTTCGTAAGGGATAAGTGTGCTGTTTTTAGCTTACCGTCTGGCTGATGGGCTTCCCTGTGCCCTACAAAAATGACATTTTCCGAACTAGCAATTTGTTAAGGTTGGGTTGCATACATGCATATACTATTCAAAGTCACTTGCAGATGTAAGGTTTGCATATTTTGGTAGTTATAATTTTGTTAAGGAAAATAATTATAATAAAATAATGAAGTGGTGTAGTTGAATTGCTTTACATTGACCTTCTATCAGTGATGTGGGTTCAGAATTCTGAAGCTTCCTTCTATATTTTCTAGCTTTTAAAATGTTTAAATACTTTGAAAATAAATAGATACCAGTTACAAAGAGATATAATGTCTCCATACATATTCATGTTTATGTAAACATTTGGCAAGTTTCTCTAAAGATTACCAGATTTTCCAGAACTGTTTTTTAACCTTTTTTTAAAAAAGTTGAAATTATTTCAAAATAAAAAAAATAGATAAACCTGAGTTGAATTGCATAATTCAGAGAACAGAATAAATATGGAAACATTAAAATCTCTCAAATTGGCATACACAAATGACTTTGTGAAAATATTGCATATGTAAAACAAAAATATATAAAATATAAATAATTCAAGAAACACATACTGTGAAATTTTACCATATGACATTAAATAGCATTCTGAGCTAAAATGGCTCCTCTAGTTAACATATTAACTTCATTTCAAAAGAAGAAAATATAATAATTTCAACTTAAAGCTAGGGTTTGAGAAATTTCTGTGTGTGGATGAATGAGACAGGTAGAGATTGACTTGAATGTGTAACACCCCATGCATAGGCCAGAGAGGTGGATAAAATTACATGTGAATTCCTCATCTGGAGTCAGCAGGCAAACTACAGGGAATATGTAGATATCAGGTTTGTTCCTGGAACAACCAGACTACTCAGAACTGGAGCGTCAGCTTCCCTAGCCAGTGTGCAGGGCGCAGGTAGCTGGCATTAACAAAACTATTTAAGAAAAATTGAATGCTCTATCTGGATAAATCTGAAACTTCAATCCAGTATAGAAAGGGAAGCGCGTGATCAAGGCACAAAACAAGGGAAGTGATGTCAAAAGATACAGGTGTTTAATGACCTAGAAGAGATGCAAACTAGCCTGAAATCCATGTGAAGAAATAAATGGAAGAATTCACTTCACCCATGCATAAAACAATAATGTTGGGGCTGGAGACATGGCTCAGCAGTTACAGCACTTGCCTGAAATGCCTAAAGATCCAGGTTCAATTCTCCAGTACCCATATAAAGCCAGATGCACAGTGGGATATGCACCTACAGTTTATTTGCAGAGGCCGTAGGCCCTGGTGTGTCCATTCTCTCTCTCTTTCTTGCTATCTCTCTCTCTCTCTCTTTTTTTTTACTCTGCTTACAAATAAACAAATAAAATATATTTTTAAAAAAACAATAGAATAGAGAGAGGGAGGGGTGAGAGTGATAGTTGTGTGAGACGGAGGTGTGTGTGAGAGGGAGACACAGAGAAACTTTATTCATGAAAATACTTCAAAAGTTTGTGCCTATCTACTACTTTCAGAATTGTAGTAAAAATGATGAAATGAGTCAAGGGAGAATAAAACAGCAAAAGATGGAATTAAAAGTTCCTGTATCAATGTGGAAGCATCCTGAGAAGAAATGTGAGGATTCTATCAGGACAGCAGGTCTAAATAAGGGAGTGGAGGATAGGAGCTTTTCTCAGAGAAACTTGAGAGTGTGAGGAGTCACTCAAGCAAGGATATACTCACACACAAATGGGATTCTTCTTAGCTAATAAAACAAGTGAATAGCATAGCGAAGGACAAACTATTAAACAGAAAATAAATAAAACAGAAGTCAAATTATACTTCATAGATGTGAAGAAGAAATCTGAGTGGCAGTTAGAAAAATATAAATTTGAATTGAGTAATTATTTTCTATAAAAACGTTTTTACCTTGAAGTAGACAGCTTCAACTAAAAGATACAGGTACTGTGATATTAATCATAATCAAATTCATTTATTTATCTATTTCTTTATTTTGGTTTAATTTGGCCAAATTTATTTATTTGTTTATATATATATATATATATATATATATAATTTATGTATTGAGGTAGGGTCTCACTCTGGTCCAGGCTGACCTGGAATTAACTGTGTAGTCTCAGGGTGGCCTCAAACTCTTGGTGATCCTCCTACCTCTGTCTCCCAAGTGCTGGGATTAAAGGCATGTGCCACCACGCCTGCCTAATTTTGGTCACATGTCATTATTTTTTCTGTATTTTTTTTTTTTTTTTTTTTTTTTTGGTTTTTTGAGGTAGGTTCTCACTCTGACCCAGACTGACCTGGAATTCACTATTTAGTGTCAGGGTGGCCTTGAACTAATGGCAATCCTCTTACCTCTGCTGCCTGAGTGCTGGAATTAAAGGCATGTGCCACCATGCCTGGCTTATATTTTAATAAAAAAATTTGTTTTGTTTTTAGTTGATCATGATTGCAAATATTTATGGGAGGTCATGTGATTCTTTGGTACATGTATACATTGTGGAATGATCAAATTAGATTAATTAATATATACAAAACCTCAAATACATTGATAATTGTGCTGAGAGTAATTAAAATGTATACCTTTAGTTATCCTTCCTTTTTATCAAGATCTTTATTGCATAAACATATTGCAAATTTATAATATTGCCACTGGGTTATACTCCTATGTTCCTTCTCCCCTACCCTCATTCCACTGAAGGCCTACCTCAGCCAGATTACTGGAATTATTGGGAGGTCATGTATGTACCTGTCACTCTCTGGGTTTGGGAACAATGACGCAGAGTACACCTTAACCACCAGGTGGCTCTTACTTTGTTTTTTTTTTTTTTTTTTTTTTTTTGCCCCCATCTTCCACAATGACCCCTGAGCCTTGGAGTGCACATATGTCTCCTTTGGTTGAGACCTTAGCGGACTCTGATTTTTTTACTTTGATGAGTTTTGAGTCTTCTCGGTGTCTACTGCCATCTCCCCAAGGAAGGTCCTGGGAAGTCAGTGAGAGCAGCACTTGTATTTAATCCACTACTTCCTCTGTAACGTATCTTGGGCATGGAGATGTATGATAGAGAGGATTCCTTGCATGCTAAGGTTTGTCTTTTTATTCTGATGAGTCATGGCTCTCCCCAGTGTTTTCCACCATCTCTGAAAAGCAAACTTTTATAGTCAAAAGTAAGTGCAGCATAGATCAAAGGGGATAAACAGGAACATTCGGAACACTTATTTATGGCCATAAGCTTTCCTTTTTATCAAACAACTGTGGGACCCTCACTCTAGGGCCTATGAACTGCTTCTCTTTTTCAGATGGATACAGATCCTCAGGAGTGAACCAGCCCATCACACCTCAAAAGGGCCCCAGCTGAAACTAAGAACTACCATTTTTTAATCAATAACTCTACTGGACAAAGGAATATTGATTGATAATTTTCTTTCAGTGTTTAGAATACATCATTGTATGCTTTGTTTATGCTTAGGACTATTAAAGATAGATCTTATGCTACTTTGATGTCTCTGGATGCAAGAGGACCCTTTTTTTTTACCTTACAGCTTTTGTTATTAATTCTTTTATATTTTTGATATGTTGATTATGTCATATATGTTATATATGTTATATATGTTATATTATAGCCATGTCTGATAGGCATTACTAATGCTTCCTGTGTTTGGATATCTACTTTATTTATATGTTGGGGAAATTCTCAGAGATAATTTCATTAAGTAGATTATACAAGGCACTTGGTATTATTTTAGCAATTTCTTCTCTCCCATGTATTATTATAATTGGTCTATTAAATATACTTAATATTTCTTGGAAGCAGTGGTCATATTCATTATTTTTTTCTTTATGCATGTCAGTATGTATTATTTTCTCAACCATGCCTTTATCCCTGAAATTCATTATGCTTGGTCTTTGTTTATGGTGCTTCCAGCTGTGTTTTTTATTTGACTGTCTCACTTTTTTAATTTCCAGAAATTCTTTTTGTGTTTTGTTTTAGCATCTCAATTTTCTTGCATATATTCCTCCATGTCTCATAATTTTTCCTCCAAGTTATTATGTTTTCACCTATTTTTGTAGCATTCTCATCTGGACTTTTAGTTGACCTCATAGCTTTCTTGTCTAAATTTGAATTAAATTGTTTACCTTGTTTTACTTATGTCCTCTATTTGGCCAAAGATCCTTTTTTTAAAAAAAAAAATCAGTGCTTTGAATATTTCATCTCACATTTCTTCTAGCTCTTCATTTTTGTTTACAAATATTGTGAAGCTGCCAGCTTTTGTTGCAGCATCATAGAAGGATGCTGCATCATGGTTTTTTTTTTTTTTGAGTTTATTGCACATATACTAAAGATATGTACCCCCCAGTTTTTTAGCTTTTCCTCAATTTTTGTCTGTTTTGCTTTATTTGACTCATCTTGTAGATAGTTTTAATTTGGTTATATGTTCAAAGGATAAAACACACTATGCACCTATGAACAATTGACAACAGTTGACTTCAGAATCCACTTGTACACTTCACTTACGTCTACTATAAGGGCTGGATACAGGTATCTTATAGTATTTGTTGGGGAAAGTGTAGTTAAAGATATTTTTACTTTTAGGACTAAGGATATTACTATATAAGAAGTGAAGTGAAGGGGGAATGAGAAGTTAGCAAAAATGGGTTAAAAATTCCCTTTAATCCCAGCACTCGGGAGGCAGAGATAGGAGGATCGCCGTGAGTTCAAGGCCACCCTGAGACTCCATAGTGAATTCCAGGTCAGCCTGGGCTAGAGTGAGACCCTACCTCGAAAAAAAACAAAAAAAAAAATTAGAATGAAAAGGAAAGTATATATATTGACGATGTGGAAAGCAGTAATAAAAATATACATTTGGTTTAGAGTAAAAGACAAAAAGTAAGCCTTTCCCAATGAGATATGAGTTGCAACATATCAATTGAACATTTAAAGGGCAAAATTGTACATATGAAAATGTTTTTTTTTAAGTCGTATGTATTTAAACTAGAAATACTAAAGTTTAAAATAATACAAACAAATGAATACTAAGATGGATCGAAAATATTATGTTCTCCATCAATGCTTCTTTTAGGTTGGGGAAAAGCACTCCTGTTTTGTTTACTTTAGTTCTCTCCCTATGTCTGCCTCTTTCTTTCTCTCTCAAATAAATAAAAAAAATTCTTTCAAATTTCAGGTGAAAGCACTACCTGAAATTCATGGACTGTATAAAGTTAATATTTATTATTTATCATTCTGTTGATTGCTCATTATATATTAAGATTCAGGTCTAGGGAGATGGCTTAGTGGTTAAGGTTAATATACTTACCTGCAAAGTCAAAGGACTCCAGGTTCGAATCCTCAGTCCCAACATAAAGCCAGATGCACAAGGAGGCACAAACATCTGGATTAGCTTCTCAGTGGCTAAAGGCCCTGGTGCACCCATTTTCTCTCTCTCTCTGTCTCTGTCTATTTTATTAAGATATTTTGGTATTTATGGCCTTTAATTTAGCCTTGATTTTAGCCAAAAGGAAATAAGACAAGTTTGAATCAGTTTTTGTTAGAGTATGTCAAATCTCACTAATTCACTTCAGCCATAAGGATCCCAACAAAGTAAATGGTCTTTATGGCCTTATGCTCACAGATTATAGTGAGAAATGCCATGGATACTTCAGATGTCACAGGAAGCAGATCACAGAGAAAGAAGGAAGGCTATTCCCCCCTCACTTTGTTTTCTTTTCCTCTTCTTTTTCCTCTACCCTTTCTCTTTATTTTCTGCACATGTCCCATCTTCCTTCCCTTTTCTCCTTCTACCTTAGTTTTACTTTTTTCTTTTCTTTTTTTTTTTCTTTTCTCTTTTGTTTCACCTATTTCCTTGTACTTTCTTTTCCTATTACAATTCAACAGACTCAGCCAAAGCCTTGTGTGAAATGGAGTGTATGGACTGAGGGTCTCTGAAAAATTGTCTTTAGTGGGCTTCATGAGAAAATCTGCCTGGCGGTTTTGCATCTTCTTTGAGTGAGTACAAGTAGACTGGACTGCAATAAAAGTCATGAATGGTCATAAGGTGGGAAAGGAAAGATGGCATGGCTTCCATGAGAGCTAACCTCTGGCTGACAGTTTAACAGAATTTAAGGTCATCATGGAAACACATCTCATGGAATGACTGTCAGAGATTTTCAAGATTATACTAATCAAGGTTGTCAGCAGCAGCCCATAGACTGGTTTCCTAGACAATACCAAAAGGAGAGTGGTAGCTGAGAACAAGCATTCATTTCTTCTTTGCCACTACGGACTCAATTCATGCTACTTTCCTTCCATGATAGACTGTAATGAGAAATAAAACCTCCATCACTTAAGCTGATTTTTATGAGGTGTTTGTCCTAGGAACACGAATGTAACAAAACCTAGCATTCCAAGTAGTTTTAAATGGAAGACAGAAGTATGGGATAAATGAATGACGTATACATCTGACTATAGACATGAAGTGGCTTAGATTAGCTAATGTTTCCTTTAAGTGTAAGTTATTGGAGCTGAGAATTCAGGAAGTGAGAGTTGAGTGCTCCAATTCTTAGTAGTCATATAAACTATTTCAAAGAAGCTAGTTCCTATTCAATTCCTGAGTTTTTATGAAGCTGATAAATGTCAACAAAGGGAAAGTGTCTCTTGCTGCTCCAGAGCAGAGCCAGTAAAGAGGGCAGCAGATCCCTAACTGTGGTGGCATCATCAGTAGCCATGAGGTCATGAAAGCCACACCAGGGCTTCCACTTTTTCTCCACTGTTCTGATTCAATCTCCACTCAACGTCATGCAGTCCTGACTTTTTAAGTTTATTTTACTGAACTGTCTAGCACAAAAATATAGCCACTAAGATACGTAGAGAAAATAAGAAATGATGCATTTCCTTAAAATTAGTATGCAAAGCAAATCCCTAGGTGTCATGGTTATGTGAACAAGCATTTTAGTTATGCAGATTTGAAAAAAAAATCTCAAATCAAGGCAAGCTAACAATTTTAAATGAAGAACACATCACTGTGTGCTTTGTTTAGGTTTAGGACTGTTGAAGACAGATCTTATGCTACTTTGATGTCTCTGGATGCAAAGGGACCTTTCTTACCTTACAGCTTTTGTTACTGATTCTTTTATATTTTTGAAATGTTGACTATGTTATATTATAGCCATGTCTGATAGGCATTACTAATGCTTCCTATGTTTGGATATCTACTTTATTTATATGTTGGGGAAATTCTCAGAGATAATTTCATTAAATAGATTGTCCAAGCCACTTGGTATTATTTCAGCAATTTCTTCTCTCCCATTTATTATTAGAATTGGTCTATTAAATATACTTAATATTTCTTGGAAGCAGTGGTAATATTCATTATTTTTTCTTTATGCATGTCAGTATGTATTATTTTCTCAACCATGCCTTCATCCCTGAAAATCATTATGCTTTCTATCACATAGAGAATATTTCTCTGTTGCTGAATATGTATTTAGTCTTCTTAAACATTTATTTGCTTAAGAACATTAGATGAATCCAATGTACAACTGCACAGTAGAGTTGATTGCCAGAGATGTTCTGTGTTCTTGTTTTTTCCTTGCAGATTTCAATAGATAACTTTAATCTAATATTTTTATTTGAGTGAATGTACGCACTCACTTAAAATCTGACTTTCTGAATATTTGTTAGTAATGGCATGATTTAATCTTTGTTGTAAACCTTCATATTATACATATTGTTTTCCTTGAAAAGTGATGCCAATAACTCACACACAAAAAAATATTAAAAACTTAGGATACAACAGACCCATTTATAGGAGTTCACCTCATATTTGTGGTTATATTTCAATTGGTTTTAGTTGTAATATTGTATTTGCTTTAAACAGTAATTAATTACATTTTTTGCTTCAATTGACATGGGTTATAAATTAGTATGAAAATTAGAAACACAACTGTCTTTCAAATCCTGGTTTTAGATTGTAATGACATACTTACAAAGTCTAGCTTGCCCATGTTAGTCTAACTTGTAACTTTATTCTCATACAGATAAAAGCAAGTAATAAATCTTGATTTATTATTGTTTTATTTTAGAGTGAACAAGAGAGAGAGAAACACACACACACAGAGAGAAATAGACAATTGGTGCTCCAGGCTTAGCCATTGCAACCAAATTCCAGAAGTTTGTGCCAACTAGTGTGCATATGCGACCTTGCTCTTGCATCACTTTTGGGTGTCTGGCCTACATGGGATCTGCAGAGAGATCAAACATGGGTTCTTAGGTTTCTCAGGAAAGTGTCTTAACCACTAAGACATCCCTCCAGCCTTTGATTTATTTTTGGTAACTTCTGAATCTAAGAAAACCTGATGAATGTTAAATAAATAGATGGACAAACATCTGGAAGAATGATTACCCAGCTCAAAAGTCATTGTCAGTTACAGATGGTAGAAAGCAATATGAAGAATGATGAACTAGGCAATGTTAAATTTAATTGTTATATTTTATATTATATATTTGAATTGCTTCATATAGTGGTAAAATGAGAAAGAAAACTTGTTTGACCAAACCTGGCAGTTAACACATATGAAGTCACCATGTATACATAAGAATATATTCTTTCTCTTTTTACATACACTTATGGTACAAATAACCTCTTACTATACAATCAATGTAAATACAAAATTTGTTAAAGACAATAAAAACTATAGATATAACAAATGGTTTCAACTCTGCAATCCAAAAAAAAAAAAAAGAATTCTACTTTGCTTAGATCTTGCCAATAATCTTCCTTTCATGTAATTGCTTGATTGTAATAGAAAAAATATATAGATTATGAATTCATCTTATGGTTCCATCCTCTTTGAGTTCACCACTCTCTTTCACATATGCTCCACACAGTAATTAAATCTGCTATCTTTGTAGTATTCCATTAAGAAATCCTTAGCTATTTCTAGCAACAGAAATAACAAACTCTTGTTGACTTCCAGGAAGGCTGATCCAAGTAGTAGTTCTCACTACTCTGAAGCTGCTAGCAGGAGAAAAGTCACAGTGGCTATAAGTCAGCTCAGGAAAACAAATAAATAAATAAAAGTAGTTTTCAGAGGATGCCTGGCAGACAGAAGGCAAGGGTCTTTGAAACAGTTTGAAGCCAAGATCGTGTATATAGAGCAGCTGTTTATTCCAGAATAGCTTTCTAAGATCAATGTAGCTACTCCCATTCATGTTTAGCTAGAAATTATGAGTTTACCTGGATAGAAGAACTTAATAATCTCATGCAATGCAATAGAGAAGAAAAGAAAAACATGACATGAAATATTCAATATACTTTTTTATCTGCTCAGCCTTTTTGAAGACCCTGAATGCATAAATATTATGCATATTCTTTGTGCTGTTTTGTTAGCGGGCTTCTGGTGGCAAAAATAAATCAGTAATAATGTAATTCTATATGTATAATTATGTAAAACACAACATTTTATTTTACCATATGATACTGCTAAAACCTTGTTTGACATGAATGGTCAGTTTATAATTGTTTTACGGTTTTCATGTTTCTTCCTTAATTCTTTATTCTTTCCTCCAAGAATTTCTATTCCAATTTCAGATATTCATTTACCAGCTTTATAAATATTTTATGTTGATATGTATACAAAAACAAATGTTCTGCCAAGACAGATACAATTAATTAGATTTTAAAAATCCTAACTGATATTAAAGTCAAAGAACAAAAAAATAAATAGAATGTCATGAAGCAGAATTACTGTATCATATATTTAAAGTATGAAAGTTCTTTATGTGAACTACTATGATTTTATTATTAATTAATCCAAAGTGTTATTTCTTCTTACTGAAATAATCTATTCCATTAGTATGACTTGGATTTAGCAGACACTAAGCAGCCACTGCCTAGTTTTGTCCATAGCCTCCATTCCTAAAAGAGCTTTAATCAAATTTTGTATCTGCTGGTTATTTTGAATGAGTGAGGACTTTGACATATCTGAGCTATTTTATACTTTTATATCTCTACAGTTTTGATTTGACATTACTTAAACCATGGATATTTAGTAGACAAGAAAGAGCTTTTTAGCTTTCACATTTCAGAATATGTAGTATTTTTGTTTCTGTGCCTGACTTGTATCACTTAACATAACACCCTTTGTTTCCTTCAATGTTGCCACAAATGACTAGATGCCATTCTTTTTAAGACTGGGTAATATACCATTATTTTACATGACATTTACTTATTCATTGCTTGACTAAATAGTTGATTTCAAGTACCAGCTGACTGCATAGGGCTACAGTAGTCATGGGAGAAAAGATATACATTTTTAATATTGATTTCTCTACCTGTAGATACATGGGATAGTGAGATTGGAAAAAACACATGGTACTTTCATTCCAAGATTTCTGAAGAACTTCAATGCTTATTCTAATAAAGGTTGTATCAATTACATTCATACCAATTGTGTACGCGTATTTTCTTTTCAACATCCTCTGAAAATTCACACTGTATAATATTTACATGTAAACCTTATTTCTGTATACTAGTAATAAACTCTGGGGACAAAAAATTAAAATTACAATAGTGTTCCCTATTGGTCAAAGAGCAAGTGTGATTCTAACATGACACATAGAGTTTGTATGATTAAAAACTTCACAGTGCTAATGAAAAACAAAATAAAACCTAATGGATAGAATGCCACATCATGTTCATGAGTTGGAATACTAAATACAGAATAGGTGATAATACTACCTAAATTAGTATCAAACCTTAGCAAAATTTTATATGCAATGTCACCATTGCAGTAAAGTAGGTGCAATACACATGGGACAAAGCTTATATGATCTACAACTTTTATAAAATTATAATCTCAAAATAAGTTGATTTTATAAAAGAGAAAAATAAATTCTGATAAGGTTGTTTCTATGTAAATATGAACTGCTTTATGTCCTCAGAAAACAAACTATATCCACACTCTACGACATAGACCAATGTTTTATTCAGACTTGATTTCTATCTATATTCAATTTCAAATAAACTCTGTGGTTTATTAAAATTAAAACAAATATAAATTTAGGGATGGATGCAAGCTGACAGTCCTGAGTTCTAATCCTTAGAACCCATGTAAATGCTAGACCTTACTGTAACCTCTGTATTTTGGAGGCAAACACTGGCAGATGCTCCCAGCAAACTGGCTATCCCTGGGTTCAGTCAGAGACCTTGTCTCAGTGAGTAAAGTAAAGATTGTTTGAGTAAGATCCCTGACATCAATCTCTGGACTTCATGTACACACACCACACACACACACACACACACACACACACACACACACACGCACACCTGCTCTTACACATGTGCCCATTTTCATATGTACACACATGTGCGTGCTTACACACATACACAGGCAAAAAATAACATGTTTACCTTATCTTTCCTCAGCATGTTCTATACTTATTTTAGTTATTAACTCCTCTTCACAAAGTTGGGTTTGGAAGGAGAGAGAGTGTTGCGTAGAAGTCTTTAAATTCTATCTGCTACTATGACCGAGACCAGGTTTTCACTCTTGCACTTGTAATCCAACAACCCCGCTGCTTCTGCTCTGTGTTCTCCTGCCAAATGAAGTGCTGTGGTGTCAGTCACTAAATAATTACTTCACTTAGCTTTAGTGGGATATGTAGTATTCCAATTTGTAATGTATTTTGAGAATGTTATTTTTATGATTTTGAGAGTAAGAAGGGAGAAAAAAACAGGATTATATCACCAAAAGATTAGCAAACATTGAAGAACTAAAATTTTAAGTATCAAATCTTTAAATAAGATTTCAGGGGTTTTTTAAATATGTAATCATATCAATTATACCTTCAGAAATCTATTAAAAATGTAAAAAGGGTCAGTTTAGTAATGGACAATTGCATATGATCTATATTTTCCTCATATAAAAATAACTAATATGCTGTTCCAATAAGTAATCGTATCAAACTAGTCTCAGTTCAGTGCATAATGAAATCATTTTTCAAATTTGTTTACATGGAATTCTAACCACCCAGAAAATTAAATCGTAAAATGAGGATGTGGTAAGATCTCAGATACTTTCAGAAATAATCACAGAAATCTATCCAATTGTCATTACTCCAGCATATACGTCTCTTCACTTCCGGTTGTATCATTCACAGATAACACTGCTATCTTCATACTGACAGGGTTCATGATTAAACGATGTCACATTCTCTTCCAAGTGAGCTAATTTTTTACCTGATTGTGGCTCTGGGAGTAAAGTACTAGAAATGGGTATCTATTAAGTTTTATTGACTATTCATAAAAGCTTATAATAACCAGCTGGATCCTGTAAATTGCACTGTGGGTGTTCAGCTATATTTATCAGCAACTCTGTAAACAATATGTATTCTTTCATTTCAGGTTATACAGCAAGAAGTAAACATGGTACCATAATATTGGTCCAAGCATGCTAACAGCAGTACAGATGCCAAGGAAATAATATGTCTTAACTTGGGTCTTTCAAGAAGGACAGATTTGTTTGGGAGCCAAGGCACTTGGAACATACTCTTGTTTTTTTGGCTGACATAAATGAGGTCTTCATGCATCCTCAAAAAAAAAAAAAAAAAAAGAAAGAAAAGAAAGAAAAAAAAGAAAAAAGAAAACCTTACGTTTGAAATGAAAAAGAAGGTGGGAGTATTTTCGTTTCTGGATAGTACCAACATTTGCATAAGATCTACTCAATCTATGTTTCAAAAGACAAGCTTTTTATTACAATAACATTTACAGAATGGAATTCTACTCAGCAGTAAGAAAAAATAATACAATGAAATTTGCAGGAAAATGGAACATTCTTAGCAAACACACACAATCACAGAAAGACAAATGCCACATGCTTTCACTCGTCTGTGGTTCCTAACTTGGATTAGCTTGAGTTGCTGGCATGCCTGACAGGCAAGTCATGGCCCATATAATAGAGATGGAAGGGTTTGAGGGTAGGGGAAGAGGAGGCTGGGGGGGGGGGGTGCGGTGGTGGAAACAAATACAAAATTAAACCCAAAATAAATTTTTTACCATATAAACCTGTATCCTTAAAGGTTGACTAAACTCCTCAACAGGAGTGTTGGGGGGAGCCAAAAAGAAGGGCCCTGGAGAGGGTGTGATGAAGACTAACCTTAAAATATTTTTGACTCTAGCCTGTGACTCCCAATACGAGAGAGTGGTTGCTTCTCGCAATGAGCTGTTGACTGGAGAGACTTACCAGGTCCCGAAACAAGACAGCCTTCTGTCAAAGCACTTAATTACCCACCTGAGGTAAAAGGTAATAGATATTGCTGAAGACACCATATGCTGCTGATGCAGAACACTGAGAAACCTGGCTGGAATCTGGAAGAGAGCCAGTCCTCAGATAGCCAATCTAGTGCTCGAAAGTGCTACATGAATCTGGGCGTGGTGGTGCATGCCTTTAATCCCATCACTTGGGAGGCAGAAGTAGGGGGATCAGGGAGAGTTTGAGGCCAGGCCAACCTGAGACTACATAGTGAATTCCAGGTCAGACTGCACTAGAATTAGACCCTACCTCAAGAAACAAAAAAACAAAGCCGGGCGTGGTGGCGCACGCCTTTAATCCCAGCTCTAGGGAGGCAGAGGTAGGAGGATCGCAGTGAGTTCGAGGCTACCCTGAGACGCCATAGTGAATTCCAGGTCAGCCTGGGCCAGAGTGAGACCCTACCTCAAAAAAAAAAAAAAAAAAAAAAAAGAAAAGAAACAAAAAAACAAAACAAAACAAAAAATGTTGCATGAGCTACTGGGGGAAAGTGGCCAACAATGGTATGAGCAACCAGGGGTCTTAGCTACTCAGAAGCCATATCTGGAACTATGAACCAGGTCAGAATCCTATGGAGACAAATACTATGCTCTCCAATATCAAGCTCCCACTACTCTTTGGCTGCCAGGGGGAATACATCCATCATATTCTCTCTAAATTAATAACACTTATTCCATTTTAACCTATGCTGACTTCACTTTCCTTTGGCGATTTTTTTTGTTGTTGTTGTTGTTTTTCAGAAGGTAGTAAGACTGGAGGAAATAAACCACTCCTTGCACTTCAGCCAAAACCTAGCTGAAACCACAGAGGAATTGGGGAGACAAGGTAGAGTGCTGCTTTCATGGTGAGCCTGACAATCAGTGCCAGGAGACAGACACTGCAGACACTCAACATCAAAGAAACAGAAATCCAGAGGCTCCTAAGAGCTCTTAAAACTTAAGTCTTAAGACTTAAAACACACTCACTACATCTCAGGGAATTTTATGGAAGAGGGGGTACAAAGATTTTGAGAGCCACAGGTTGGTATGCCATACCCAGAAGTATTGTGCCCCCCACCCCATAGCTGACTGCTGCTCTCACAAAGCATAACCCACAACCCCCATGGGGAATACCAGCAACTCCACTGAGGAGGGGCCCCCAGTGGAGTGGGGGCAGGGAAGAGGGAAAAGATGATACCAACACATGATGCATCCATACAAAGTATGTCCTCAATAAAAAATATTAAAAATCAGGTATTTAAAGGGGAAGACCCAATTAGTTTGTAGATGTGAAGGGACAGGCTTCAGTGCCAGCCAACCCAGGTAGTGAAAGCTGCCAGACTGTGGGCAGCAGAGGGGGCACTTTAGCTGTTGTGGATCAGTTTTGATCAGACATCTGTTCCATTCTTGCCAAGTGTTTCATTCATGCTAGGACAAGATATTGTCAGTTTTCTCTGGGCTTTTATTTCCTAACTGGAACTGCCTTTAAAAAGCTAGCTTCCTTCTATTTCTCTTTTATTAGTATAATTTTAATGGAAAGATGCTATTTCTGTCTTGGTTTGTTTGGGAATGTATTTATCTATTCATTTCCAAAGGGTAGCCATGATAAGGACTAGGGAGCAAGGTAACTTTCTTTTGCATGTACTCATTTTGAGAACATGGCCTAAAAGAATAGAAATGCCACCCTGCCCTGGTGAGAATAAAAGAAAACCCTAACCTGATCCAACATGGCAATAAGAGCAGCTTCCCTAAGTTCTCTCCTTAATTTTTAATTTTTCCTGGTCTTTCTTCCCAGTACCCATATAAAGCCAGATGCACTAGATGGCACATTCTTCTGGAGTTCATTTGCAGTGGCTGGAAGCCCTGGCATACCCATACTCACTCACTCTGTCTGTTCCTTTCTCTCTGATTAATAAATAATGAATAATAAATAATTAAATAATAAATAAATAAATATAATATTTAAAAGCAGAGGGGATAGTAATAGGGAAAGCTTTAAGTGGGGATAGAAATGGGGGAATGGGAGGGAGAGGTGGGACAGTGAGATGATGATTCAAAGTTATGGGCAAGCAAATAAGCCATATAGAAAATTACAACTTGGTAACCCAATTTAGAATATAAATTAAGAAAAAAAAGAGAACTTAGTAGCTGGAGAGCTGCTTTACAGGTTAAGATCTATTTCCCATGAAGCCTAAGGACATAGGTTTAATTCCCAGTATCGATGTAATGCCAGATGCACAAGGTGGCACATATAGTCTGGAGTTCTTTTGCTGTTGTTCCCACATTCCCTCTTTCTCTACTTCTTTCTCTCTCTTGCTCTCTCTCAAATAAATAAATAAATAAATAAATAAATAAATAAATAAATAAATAATTTAAGAAAGGATTTAAATGAAGATCCTCTTCATGGGTGGATAAAGTTGCTTCCGGACTCAGGATATTCAACCAAAATCACCATGCCAGGCATGAGTTACCTTTTACAGATTGGGTCAGGAAGGCCACAGACCCCTAAAACAGTATTGTCTACTGTCTTTGCTCTTGTTTGCCCACCAAAACTAGATGGTCAGTTCCTATTGCTGAAGACACCATAATGAGTTGGTTATAGGAATAAAGAAACCAAGATTGAACTGAGCTAGAAGATTGTTCCCTGCCTGGCTAGGTTTCTTCACTCCGGAAGTTGCTGAAGGAGAGAAGTCATCAGCAATCCTACCCTCCTGCAGACCCCATGCGCTGCACAACTGAACTGCAGAGCAACTGGAGCAATGATGGTATGGATGGCATCGGAGTAACCAATCGCTCTGTGAATGGATTTAAGGCTCACTTCACAGGAGGAAAATCATACCTGGTACCAGAATGTTGGGCAAAACTCTGTGGCCAAGGACATAGGCTCTAGGAGAGAATCAAATATTATGGTTATGCTAATGAGTCACCATATCAACCTACCTTCTAGATATCTATGATTTTCCCCCATACATTGGTACTACTCACAGCCTAAAACACTGAAATTTCTTTATGCAAAGGGTAGAACTGGTTACAGAATATACAGGTAGTTTCTGCTGAGCCTTAAACATGACATCTAAACCGCATGCTGTAAGGCTCTGTGAACCCAAAGGAAGAGGGAACTGAAGTAATTTAAGAGCTGGGTGGTGAGAAGTATGGCTATAGAGTGCTGTCCTCTGGACATGACGAGTCTCCTAAAGTATGACTCACAGAAGATGGAGGTTCCTGTACATGATTCAGCCTGTAAATATTCATCACAGATGAGGGATCGGTCCCAGAGACCCCACGTCTTCCAGAGGAAATGGTGAGGAATCAAACCTGAGCTGTCAGGCTTTGCAAGGTAGCACTTTTAATTGCTAAGCCATCTCCCCAGTACACCCACTTACTTTTATGCCCCATGTGTTACACTACCCCCTACATAACTCCCTCTTTCCAGCCTTACTTTAACTTCCTTGCCTCTACAAACACTTGTTCTGCCTAATATCCTTTAATCTAGATAGTAAAAGCTAGGATATTCAAATGAGAGAGAACACAAAATATTTCTGCATCTGAGACTTAATAATCTCTCACTAAATACAATTCATTTTCCTGCAGTTACATCAAATTTCCTGCAAATTTTATAATTTTATTTTTCTTTATAGCTGAATAAGACTACATTGTGCATATGTGTGACACTGTCATAATCTGTTCATTAGTTGAAGTGCATCTAGGCTGCTTCCATGTCATAGCTATTATAAATAAAGCAGCCATAAACTACTTCAGAGTGAACCTAATCTAGAAAGGGAAAGACCTCTACAATAAAAGCTTTAAAATACTGAAGGAAAATTGAAGACACTAGAAGGTATGAAGAGTCTGATGCTCATGAAGTAGAAGAATTAAAGCTATGAAAATGGCCAACCTGCCACAAGTAATATAAAAATTCAATGAAATTCCTGTGAAAATTCTACTACCATTACTCACAGAATTAGTAAAAAAGAATTATAAAATTGCTATAGGAGGAAAGTCCCTGGATAACAAAAGCAACTCTGAGCAAAAGGAATGTTACTGCAGGTATCACCACGCTTGATTTCAAGTAATACTATAGAGGTACTGGCACAAAAGCAGACATGAGGATCAACCAAGTGGAACAGAATGGATGAATAGAATAGAATAGAATAGAATAGAATAGAATAGAATAGAATAGAATAGAATAGAATAGAATAGAATAGAAATAAGAGAATAGAAATAAGAGAATAGAATAGCCACTTTTCCATCCCTGCAACTGCAGTCACCTGAATTCGACAAAGACACAAAAGTACACATTGAAAACAGATAGTATCTTGAACAAAAGATGTTCAGGTAACTAGATATCTACATGTAGATACAACTGAAGATGAATGGGGAAGTTTCAGCCCAAAGATTTCATTTTTTTTTTTTTCTGTGTCATACCCCTGTGCTCACGCCAGTACATTTCTACACAATGCAACCCTTCACAAGTTCTCAGGACACAGGTGTAACAGCAAGCCTCTCACACAAACTGCTTCTAGCCCAGTCCAGGCAAAGCTCTTTCTCACTCTCATGAGCCAAACTTCACAGTATCAAGATAGTTAAGTAGGGACTGGAAAGATGGCTCAGCAGACAAGCTGCATGCCTGCAAAGCCTAATGGCTTGGGTTCAATTCCTCAGTACCTACATAAGTCCAGATGCACAAATTGACACACCCATCTGGAGTTCATTTGCAGGAGCACCCATTCTCCCCCCCCCTCTCTTTCTCTCTCTCTCTTCTCTTTGTCTCTGTGCATGCAAGTAAATAATGAAATAAAATAGTTTTCTTTTAATATTTTATGTATTTATGAGATGAGAGAGAGAGAGAGAGAGAGAGAGAGCCAGAGAGAGAGAGAAAGAGTGAGAGAGAGAGGCAGATATAGAGCGAATATGAGCCAGTGACTCAAACACATGCACATGTACTTTAGAAGAATCCATCACCTTGTGCATCTGGCTTAGGTGGGTACTGGAGTATTGAACTTGGGTCCTCAGGCTTTGCAGGCTAACTCATCACTCAAGCCTTTAAGATATATGTTTTTAAAAAGATGATTAAGTACTTTTGTATTATTATAATATTGATTTATTTTTGGAAAGTGATGTGGATTCCTTCCACTTTTGTTGTTGGCATTCATTTATTGGAGATGGGATCATCAGCTAAACTGTAATTTCCTTTGACTTTATTTATTTATCATTTGTGACTACAGTTCATATCTTTGTAATTGCAGACATATTTTTGGTTTGTAATAAAATATATGAGTTTTAGTTTAAAGAAAGTTTGTGGTATTGGGTACTTTTTTCATTTTTTTTATATTTAATTCTTAGTAGCAAGATGATAATGGAGGCATATTTCATACTTAAGTTGTTTTATTGTATTTTATAAAAGGGATCTTAAATTTATCCTCTATTGTTTAATTACTCCTTCATTGTGCAGTTTCCAAAAGCCATTCTCCCTTAATTTTTAAACACTCTTTCCCCATTATACCCTTCTTCTCCAGTGTGCCTCATGTTACAGGCACTTTCAAATCACATTCCTATAGTGTTCTCATCTTGTAGGAAAGGTGGAATTTCTCTTTCTGCTGCATTCTCCTTTATTTGATATTTAGCACTTACATTGCCAGACTATTCTTGCTCTCTATGTTTCCTAGAATGAAATGTGAGCGATAACTCACTAACATTGGTTTGCTTTCTTTTACTTTGATGTAATTTAAGTTTTTAATTACATTAGTGGTGTAGGTTGTAGATGACATTATTTGTTGTTCATATTATTTACTTATTTAGACTGTATTGGGAGGTTTGTCTATCTTACTAGGAAATATCTTGATGAATACTTTATGGGAAGGGGATTTCACACTTTTCTCTACCAGTCTTCCCTCCATCAGAGCTACAGTCTCCCTCTGTCTCATTCTCTTTCCTCTCTGCCTGTGTTCCCATGATTTCTCTCCAAGAATGTTCTCATGAATACAACCTACCCATTTCCTTACATTTCATCCCATTTTATTCTTTCTTATACAGAAAACAAAATAAATGATCCACAGACATGGGTTTTTATGTTCTCTGGCTCATTGAATACTAATAAAAATCTGAAGGGCTATTACATGGAAACTGACATCATGAAGCTAACATCATGCTAAGTCAAAAATTGATTTCCACTCACTACTGGAATACGTGTGTCCTGGACATGCCATAGAATTTTTTCCCTCAACTCTTTTAATACAAAATTATAAAATGTGCTTAAAATTGGAGATAATTTGTTCAAATCTCTCTTGGTTGGTAAGGATATTGAAGCCCAGAGTTATGTTACTTTATTAACTAAATATGTGTGCTGTTACAGTGTGAACCAGTGACTTTTAGTGCCATCCCAATTTACATACAAGACGATTAATGTATTCAATTAAGGAACTTATCCAAGTTTTTGTAACTGGCCAGTTATGAATATAAGACTTGACTATATGACTTATAAGAATATAAGACTTGGCTATGCGGTCTGTCTCTGGACGCCACTCTGAATGTTGTGTAGTAGTATTTATCTACTAGCTTTTCACAAGTGTTCTTCCTCTGACTGTCCATTGTTACTTACTTCATTTCCCATCTAGGAAGGAGAATAAAAATCAGCAAAAGAGCAAATGAATTTGTGGAAGACACTGGGAACTTGTTATTTTCTCCCTTCAACTTTATTCATAAAATAGATGAGTTTCATCCAGCCCAGGAGTAAATAAACACAAAGGGATTATGAGTTATGTTTTTCAGTTTGCTGTCAATAGGCCTTTGGGAAGGATTGACTATACTTATTAGAAGTAAATCTATACTCATTTATTATTTGTCTTAAACATAAGCAAGAACATATAAGAATTAAGAGACAAATAATTAATTTCTTCAGTGTATTATGCATTTTACAAATTTCTTACATTGTGTGTGCTGTAAAGGAACCCTTTCTCCTTTCAGGACCCCAAAACAAATATTTAAATGATTAAATAATATCTCTTCTAGTTCATATGGTCAAGGTACAATTGATTACTAAATATTACAAGATGACTTTTATAATTTTTATTAAATATAAGAAAAAAATCATAAATAGTTTTTTTTTTATTAAGGTAGGATTGGTTGGGTTCAATGACCTTGGTCTCCATGTTTTATCTCTTGGTCACACTGTATTTGTCCAATGCTGTAACAATGGAAGGAATGATACTTCACTCTCTGATAATAAATTGACTATTGCTCCTGGCACTTTCATACTACCATGAAAGCTGCTTTCCACTTCTTCATCCCAAAAATGATGACAACAGGGAATATTATCAAATCATTTCACACCTAACAGTGCATGAGCTACACTGACACAGTGGTCAATTTATATTATTCCCATTCAATACAAAATGTTTGAGAGGAGGAAAGTACATTCATTATAGCAAACAGGATAGAACAATACAAACATATCTTTTATCTTTCATTACTGAGGAAATTTTAGTATTTATACATTTGAGAAAAACAGATACATCACTGTTTTGTTCTTTAAATGATGAAATTATAGATATTTTCTCTAATGGTAAGTATTCTTATTTACAAGGTTAGGATCAAAGATGGTGAATTAATAATTTTGTTTTCCCAACATTTTATTGTAAATTATCCCTTTTATTATTTTTCCTTAATGGATCTAGACTTTTTTTTAAAAAAATCTACATATCTACATGTATTGGTTAAATTATTTTCTATTTTTAAGTTAAACATTAGATAAGTACCAATGAAATGAATTGTTATGGAAAATAGTCTCAATAGTGAGTTGATACATGTTTAGTTTAAATCAAAGATGTTGCAGCTATGAAGATGTGGAGATTGCTCAGTGGTTAAAGGCTCTTGCTTGCAAAGCCTGATGGCCTGGATTCAATTCCTCAGTACCATATAAAACCAGACACATAAAGTGGCACATGCATCTGGAGTTTTTTTTTTTTTACAATGGCAAGTAGGCTTGGCACATACAAGCTCTCTGTCTCCCCCTCCTGCTTGCAAATCAGTAAAATTAGAGAATAATATCAAGGTTGTTAACATTTTAGTTCACTGTGTAGCTATACTCCATCCTTATCAAACATATTTAAGATATTTACACACATGTGGAGACTTCAGTCATTGGTTTCCTCAAGCATAGATAGCCTAGAAATGTAGAATTAAGCTAGCGTGTTGCAAACATAGAGGTGGTGATACCCCTTCTCCTTGAAAAATAATTCCCCAGTGATTTTTTTTAAAAAAATTAAAGTCATGTTGAAAGCACTTGTTCAATTTCAGTTAACATGAAGTATCTAAATTTATGAATCCTGTCCTCTGGATATTTTGATATCACTGAATTCAAATTAATGAGATTTAATTTCATAGTTCTGAATAAACAGCAGTACACAAGCAAAATGAAAGTATGAAGCATTTTACTCCTCAGGCCAATGGCTTATCAATCGAAGCATGTTGGGTCCCTGGTGTGGCAGAGAAATACTTGCCTTCATTCTTGCTTCAAAAAGAAAAATCTCTGTATAAATCGTCCATGTAGCAATGTGATCATGTACAATTGAGGGCCACTTTAAACCAAAGTAATACACCCAAGAGAGTCATGGTTTACACACACACACACACACACACACACACACACACACATGCATACACATACATCACAACAGACTTATGTAGTAGTTTCAGGCACCAGAGGGAACAACTTCTTCCCAGAGAAAAGCTTTGAAATGAAGTACCATGTTCCAGAACGAACAAAATGTCTCTTCAGAATGAAGAAGTAAATTGGTTTCCTAGAAGTGTGGCCAGTTTTCTCCAAAAATACTGTAGCAAACTCACCTTATTCCACTTCTCCTCATCTTAAGTGATCTCCACTTTGATATGCAATGACATGTAGTGTTTGAGTAATTTGTAAATAAATGTATCATTTATTGCCTTAAATATCATTTGGCTTTGAAGTATATAATGACATAATAATTTATAGAATATTTAGCTTTAGAGAAGAAGTTACTATAAAGGAGTTTAAGACAAGACAATGGGAACATTTCTACCTTCATAATTGTGAGATACTAGTGACAAAACAAAGGACAGAATTAGAACTTGAGGAATTAAAGCCACAGTATCCTGAGCTGAATTGTGATCCACAGCAACCTAGCGCCAATGTCATGGGAAACTCTGGAGGGATATTCCAGGGAAACTGAGTAGTAATTAGGTGTCAGCAACATTTCCATATACGAGCAAGCAGATGACAAATAATCCAAATATACTAGATAAGATTGGCAAATCTAATATCTGGATCAATAAAATTCTGATTGCTTATAAGAACTCCTTCACTTGTTAAATGCATTTGTACAAAAATGTCCTGTGGTAGTCCCAGATTGCATTGTGAGGCAGTGGAGACTCAGATTTGTAATCAGATCTATTTGGATGCTGATTCCAACAGCAGTGTTCCACATTGCAGTGTGGATGTCAAGGCATTCATTTATTTTTAATTTATTAATTATATACACAGTGTTACACAGCCATGTTGGTACCATTATTAGCCTCCTCCCTGTCCTCCCCCTGCCACAGGGACCCTCCTCATTGCGGAATGTGGGTTGTACATTGTGGGGTTAGCCATCAGTTATGGGGAGGAGCAATGCCTCTGTGCATAGTGTCCCAACATGTGGCTCTAAAATCCCCCCACTTCCATGAATGGATCACCAACAGAATGGGAGAAAAATTTTGCCAGCTATACAACTGACAGAGGCCTAATTTCTAGAATCTATAAAGAACTCAAAAACCTAAGCAATAAAAAGTCAAACAACCCACTCACAAAATGGGGCAAAGAACTATGCAGGGAGTTCTCAGAGGAAGAAATACAAATGGCAAATGGCAAATACACACTTAAGAAAATGTTCACCATCCCTAATCATCAGGGAAATGCAAATTAAAACAACTATGAGATTCTACCTTACTCCAGTAAGGAGAGCAAACATTAAAAAAAAATCCAATGAAAACAAATACTAGCAAGGATGTGGAGAAATAGGAACCCTCATTCATTGATAGTGGGAATGTAAGATGGTACAACAACTATGGAAAACAATGTGGAGATTCCTAAAATGGTTGACTATAGAGTTACCAACAGACCAGTTATTCCATTACTGTGCCTTAACCCTAAAAGATGTATTCTTTACTAAGCAAGTTCTCAGCTTCCTCATCTGTAAAAAGGGGGCAGATAAAGTTTTCAAGTGCCTGGGAATGTGAAGTAAATCATCTCCCTCTCTGTCTGTCTCTCTCTCTCTCTCTCTTCGTCTCTCTCTCTCTCTCTCTCTCCCTCCCTCCTTGCTTCCCTCTCTCCTGTCTCTATTTTTCTTCCCTTACCACCATGAAAATTCTAGTTTCTGGTTGATAAAGAGATAAATATATTTATGGAACATTACTTTAATGAGAGAAATTATTAAAAGTTCAGTATCAGAGTAGCACCCAGTGTGCTGGCTTCATCACATAGCATGAAATCTGTTTCTTTACTGGCTAAAGGATTTCACATTTCCCTCTGCCATCACAGAAAATTCTCAACATTCATCCATTCCAACATTACAATTTCTCCTTTCATTAATATATCCACAGCATATTCTGAAGACATATTTAGGCTTAGCAGATCTTGCTACAAGGACTGATTGTAATATTTCACTATATCTAAGACTAGCATTTTTCTTCTCTGCGACTTGACTTGCAATAAATAGAACGTCACTGACTAATTAGTGGCAGGTTTTTTATCTCTCTCTCTTTTAAAATCAGAAACAAAATAATGGTGTGTCTCACAATTGATGATAGCATAGAGTCAATGAAACATGTCAGCAATAGGCATAAACCAGACATTGTAGATTTATCTTAGATTTACCAAGTTTTGCTAACTTTAAAATTCAACAAGGTATAAAATTATTTGAACAAATATTTTATCAAGAGACACTGGAGTTATTCAAATTGCATAAAATCATATATATTTATATGAATAAAATGGAAGTGGCCTATAAACGTATTTCTACTCTTTTCATGACCTACAGTTTACCAACAGCCTTTGAAATCCACCCACATTCATTCGTACTTGAAAATAAACCCCTGTAAGTTCTTTAAAATATTTGAATAGAAGCACGTTATGTCTTACATTTATAACATATGGGTGATTAGAAAATACATTTAAGATATATATTCCTAAATAAAAGAGGAAATGTGTAACAGGTTACCTTGTTAAGTTCCTTTAAATTAAATTGAATTGAATAATTTATAAATCATCAAAACTATGGTAAGAGTTCTTTTTCTCTACCTATCTTTACATACCATTAGGGTATATGTAATTACTTGTCATTATGCATATTTTCTTATACAGTGACTAATTATACATAGTACCACTTTATTTATACTATATTGAGTCCAAGTGAGGCATCAATTTTGCACTGTTAAAGAACTATTTAAAGAACACTTAAAGAACTATCTAAAAGAACTCTCTTTCTTTGAATCAGTGAGATAATTACAATTATTAGGAGGTTGCATTCTCAGTACCAAAATATTATATATTTGACAGTGATTGGGGCCTCAGATTAAGTGACTGAATTAGAAAAATAGACATAAAGATGGATATGAGCCATAAATTTTGTATATGCAATCACTATGCTCCTCTATCCTCTTATACACGAAATAAATTAACATCCAAAACTTCATTGTAAGAGACACATTTAAAAATAAATATAATCTTCAAAGGCAGGCAAATTACTTCACTTTTCTACCAAAATGTACAAACAGTTCAGTATTTTCAAGACAAATTTTTTAATTCTCAAAATGTTATAGGATTTTAGTATTATGGAGGGAAGTGAAATTAGAATAGAAATGCAGGTGAGAATAACAAGATACCATACACATTTGTTGACCTTTAGTTCTATTTCCTTTCCACAGAACCTGAACTTTAGGTATGAGATTAATTTTTGTGATGATAAAATATTTGTATTTTAAGAAAAAAGTGCATGCATTTTTTTTAGCAATCAGCATATAGGTCACACATTGATTTATTGACAATTAATCCATAAGCCCTATTTATAATACAAAATGTATACTCTTTTTTGATAAAACTAAAAACATACAAATCCAATAACTGTGTCAATTACCTCTTATAATTAGTTCAAGAATATATTATTATGAAGTATGTATGTAAATTAACAACTATGTGAATATTATTTTCTCTTAATATTATAAAAGTTAGAAATACACTTAAATGTCTCAAACTAAGCCGGGCGTGGTGGCGCACGCCTTTAATCCCAGCACTCGGGAGGCAGAGGTAGGAGGATCGCCGTGAGTTCGAGGCCACCCTGAGACTCCATAGTGAATTCCAGGTCAGCCTGGGCTAGAGTGAGACCCTACCCCGAAAAACCAAAAAAAAAAAAAAAAAAAAGTCTCAAACTATAGTAGTTTTAGTAAACTACAGTACATTCATATGATAGAGATTATGCCTGTCATAAAACCCCCAAAACACACACATGCAAAAACCCGATTATTAACACAAAAATGAGGCAATCCTGCCTATGAGCATAGAAAAGAGTCAATTTCTTTGTAATGATGTTGTTAGCTCTACAACAGTTACTCCTATTTTGGGAAACAAGGTTTCTCAACATACCTAATTTTGGATTACTATAAAATAAGGAAAATAATTCAGATACAAAGCACAACATAGTGAAAAGGCTTTAACTATGAGTGCAGCTAGCAAATCAAACAAAATTTTAAAGATAATTCTATCCTCTTGTGTATATCTTTTTCCCTTATGTAAAAAAAAGTGCATCATTTGACACATGATTAACTAAGTTTTTCACTTTAAGCAGGGGTGTTAGAAACAGGGCATATACAGAAAATGTTCTTTGAACATTTAGCCCTCCTCCCCCTCTCTCTTTCTCCTCCTTAAATATTGACTCTAATGTTGGAGTCATTGCCTCCTCTGCTAAACTGAAAATGACCTGCAGAATAAGTTGGTGCAGATTACATCTGTAATATTTGAACTGGTAACAATGATCTATCCAAGAGCAGAGCCTTCTTACCAAACTTTGATGTGCTGGCAGGACATCATTTAAATTTTGGGCTTCTTGGCAACACATTTTTATTTAATCTTGCAGAAATTAATTTCATACTCAGGGACTAGGAGAGATAGTGTCTTGTCTATTACTAGTCTTGTGAAGTATTTGGAGGAACTGTTAAGATCTATGATTAGGAAAAATATTATAATTTGTCAGTTTCATTATGTGCCTGGTAGCTTGTCTCATTCATAATAAATGCTTGGTCCATTTATGACTGCATTTTGCCATGTATTGCTCTCTGACAAGAGACTCAATTGCCACATGTACTCTGTGAGTTCATTGTCTAACTCATAGAGGAATTGTTTCTCTTCTGCGTGTAGAAATATTTAACAATTTTCCAATTTTAGAAACAATTTGAAAATAAAAGTGCTGAGGTAAAAACAAAGAGGATATGAAATACTTACAGCACTTAACTTACAAATTATTATGCTGTATGGCTCTGTTCTGTGTGCCTGTCATGTGTGTGTATAATTTCAAAAGAACGACATAGTATTTTAAACCATAAGAAACTTTAGAGATTATAACTCACAGAGGATTTAATCTTATAGCAGTGCAAACCTATGTTTTTGAACAAAAAATCAGGAGGATATGTTCCAGAATTCACATCTAATTTCCAATGAATTGCTTCATAAAAACCACTTATATCAGTATTGTTAATTTTAATGATTACAAGTGACCCAAGTTTTAATAATCCAGACCATCAGTTGAGAATGAATCTTTTTTTTTTTCTTTTTTCTAATTAAGGATGTTTGACCACAAGAGGGAGTTCCTTGCCAACTGTTTACATATCCTCAACAGATATCACAGGTCTAAATTTACAAAGAAAAATACTGTCAAATGTATTTAGTTCTATTAGAGGTTTGGAGCTGATGAAATGATGCCAATTTCTTTAAATTTGGGCCCTCATGAGTTTCTGGAATGAACACACTTTGCACTGTGAAATTCTGAGTTTAACTTGCCAGTAATAGTCCAGGAATAAAATGCCGTGCCATGGTTTTGACAGTGGCTCCCCAACCGTCACCTGAAATGTTGAAGGGCAGCAGTTTGTGTGGGGGCCAGAGGAGACGCCACACTGACAGTGAGGCTCCTTTGAGCCTAAAAAAACATGGTCTGTCCACCAATTTACCTACTTTGTGTGAGCAAAGATCTCTTCGTTTATGTAAGTGGATGCACATATTTCATTGAATTGTGTATCATCAATGAATACAATAGAAGTTACAAAATGTGAAATTGAAACTACAAGAAATGAGTTAGCAGATATCCAAAGACCTTATCACTGAAGTAGACCTAAAACGAACCCAATGTGGCTCAGGGAATTTTGCTGAGTGGGGGTCAGAAAGATTATTAGAACCACAAGTTGGGACATTATGCACAAAGCCATTTTCTCTTCCCCATAACTGATGGAGACCCCCACCTTGCATGATCCACATTCCTCAGTGAGGAGGGTCCCTGCCAAGGGGGGAGAACGAGGAGTACAATAACAATGGTACCAATATGGCTGCTTACACACTGAGTATGAACAAAACTAATAAAGAAAAAAAAAAGAGAAAGAATACTTTACCTGGAAATTTTGCTCTTCAGAAATGTAGGAAAGATAAAGACTTATAAAAGTGTTAAAGTGATAAAATCCATCATTACTGGATTTGTCTTATACAAAAAAACGGGTTAGCATTTTTTTTTAATAGAGAAAAAGTTAACATTTTAACAAGGAGACTTCTTGCAACACAAAATAAGTCTACTTTCCTCATGATTAGGCAAATGATATGCCAGTTGTTTCAGCCATATATGATAATATTATTTCCTACTTCATAGATAGTTGACTTAAAATTATATGTAACTCAGAGCATTCCAGCAAGGTGTGGATTAATACAATTTTGAAAACAAAATATTGGCATAATTAGGACCTGGTTTTGTTATGTAATGTTGCTCAAAGCCTGCTTTTGTGTTTAAATGTACTTTTCACTTAAAAACTTTGGTTCTGTTTAGAGTATAGTTTCTGTTACTATTATTCCCACTGTGCTGGAACTGCCACATCGTGAAGCAGCACTAGACAGCCTCCTTTCTCATTGTATGAGAAAAGCATGCTGTATCCATTCAAAGTGTGCAGGCTTGTAGAGACAGGCGCTTACTCTAGCAGTATGCATGGAGGAGATTAGTAATAAGTGTATCAGTAGTAAATGCAGTAATTTTAGCAAAAGTGATTTGAAGGAAATAACCGTTCCTCACATGTATCCCTGGTGTGCCTTGATGGCACTGGCTATAAATATGGTATACAGAAGAAGAAAATACCAGTAATTCTTTTGGTTGTTCCCTCCCACCCCCTATGGTTCTTGGGATTGTATTATTTTATACAATTCTGACACATTTTATCACATGAAGCATGCATTTTTAAGAGCTGTACTTTCACAGTAACTGGAAGTGACACGTAAAGAAAGCAGGCTTCTTCGCTGACCCAAGCAGTCCTGAGCTCACCAGAAAGATTCTACACACACACACACACACACGAGTGTGCACACACACAGACACAAACACTGTGAAGGACAGAAGGATGTTGAGTGTCTACATATATTAAAGAGTACCACATGATGGGCTGGAGAGATGGCTTAGCAGTTAAGCGCTTGCCTGTGAAGCCTAAGGACCCCGGTTCGAGGCTCAGTTCTCCAGGACCCACGTTAGCCAGATGCACAAAGGGGTGCACGTGTCTGGAGTTCCTTTGCAGTGGCTGGAGGCCCTGGCATGCCCATTCTCTCTCTCTCTCTATCTGCCTCTTCCTCTCTCTGTCAGTCTCTGTCAAATAAATAAATTTAAAAAATTTTAAAAAAAATTAAAAAAAGAGTACCACATGAAAAAAAGAGTACCACAAAAGCACAGAAACAGACACAAATTATACACTTGAACTATATGCAAAAATGGAGTTAAGATGAACACTTCATCAGTGTAAAGTTGATGCAATGATAAACCATTCCTGTGACTCTAAATTCAAAGTTAGGATGACAGTATCCAGGGTAAAAAAAATTTACTCAATTCCTTCAGCAAGCAGTTATATGTTATACTGTATTATATTCTCTGCTGTCCCAAAGTGGTTATTTCTCTTTCCATACTTTCCTCCTTCCTATTCTTCTTCCCTCCCTCTCTCAAAACACACACACACACATACACACACACAAACATGCATGTGCACACAAACACACACGAAGCATATATGTACCATTCTTTGGAGTTGATAATATTCAGACACTCAGGGGATATCTTGAAAATATGCCTAGCACTAAAACTTAGTGAAAACATATGGGTGTTTTGGTCTCCATGATGTAACAGATCCAGATGTTTGAAAATATACTTGCTAATGGAAGTGTGTGTGTGTGTATACATGTGTATGCACATAGGTATAGAGAGATTTTTGATTCATTGTTTGGTGCTATTTAGGTAAACATTTCATCTTTATATATTTTTAAATTCAGTTTATAAAGTTATAACACATTTACATTAGAACCTTTAATTTTGACAAGTCCCTTATGGAAGCTATTGATATTGAGTTCTCAAATTTGGATTGAAAAATCCTATTAACTATCTGACAAAGATGAAATATAAAAAACAATCAATGTCTTAAAAGCAGTCAGTATTGGGAAACTAGAGAGTGGAATGACTTGTCTGTGGGGTCATTTTCTCAGCTCTTTCAAAGTCAAGCCAAAACTCAGTCTCGTATTCATTTTGACAGCACAAAATACTGAACTTGGAACAACACAGAGAAGATTACTATGGCCTCTGTTCAAGGATAACACCAAATTTGTGAAGTGTTTCCTAAATTTAAAAAAATATCACACAGTCTAAGTTACCTGTCCAAGAGTCTGATTTCTATATCATAATAACATCCTTATAGCATAGCAAAAGAGTAACAGGATCTGTTACGTCATGGAGACCAATACACCCATATGTTTGCACTAAGTGCTAGGTATATTTTCAAGATATCCCCTGAGAATCTTCATGTTGTACATATACTTTGTGGCCATTCATGTATATATAAGCCATTAAATGTGACCGTGGTTTATAACATTGTCTTAATAATGTCTTAGCTTTGCTTTATTTATGAATTTTAAATATATCAGACCATTAATGCCTATGCTATTATTATGACATTAATAAGTTCTAATTGTGCAACATACTTTACATACAAATTTATAAAAATATTTCTTTAATCAATGTGAATCTCAAATGACAGAAATGTACATCCTTCTAGAGTGTTTCCCTGATAAGATGAATGTCTCTTACATCCAAAATACCTTAAGTAAATTCTACCAAGTCATACAAACAATGTGGTTTAAAAATATGCCAACATATCCACATGCTGCCACTGGACTGAGGGCTTCAGTTAATGCTGCAAAAAAGCTATCTTTAATAGCTATTGGATGCCCAGCAGGACCAGCAAGCCTGGGATTAGAGATAATGATACTTGTTGGAACCACAGGGAGGCAGAGCGGAAAGCGATCTGCCTCCCTCGGCTTTGTAAAAGCACACTGGAAGAAACTTACACTCAGGAGAACATGATCCTAGACGGTGATACACCTGAGCATCTAAATATTTCTTTTTCTTTCACATTGAGCTGCGACAGCTATTTCAAATTAAGTACACTATTCAGATACTTAGAAATCAGAGATCTGGTTATAAAAATGCCTTTTGTAGTGCCTCTCTTATCTATTTCACGGTCTTATTCTGTTTCAGTCATTGTCATCATTGTGAGCAATAGTCAACTAATATTTTTCCCTCCCTATGGGATTATCCCATACCCAGTACCTCTCCTAAATCATCCAAAGTAATTGTAAAAGTCAAGCCAAGTTTAATCACATATGAACATCAAGGGAAGTGCAAACGTATGGTGTAAGTATCTATGCTCTGTGCTCCTTCTCTGGTTGGTTAGCTTAGGAAGGTCATTTCTTAAGACCAAAGGTCATAGCTCTTGCTAGGAGAGCCTCTCAAACATTTCCTCCACTTTTCAATAACTGTTTGTTCCTCTTGTCCTTCAGGCCTAGATATGGTATTTATGACTGTTGCTTACTAATCATAAAAGACTCCTCTATTTCTTAATTTAATTTAATTTATTTATTTATTTAGGGAGAGGAAGAGGCAGATAGAGAAAAAACAATGGGTGCACCAGGGACTCCAGCCACTGCAAACAAGCTACAGATGCATGTACCACTTTGTGCATCTGACTTAGGTGGACCCTGGGGAATAGAACCTGGGTCCTTTGGCTTCACTGGCAGTTTTAAGCTCCCATTGCAGACCAAGAAAAATCACCAAATATGAAATGCTACAATAAAGCCAGTTTTCTACCTTAAACATCGCATTCTGCAAATGTAGCCTGAAAGACTTGTGTTTTAGAGAGAGACATTATTTTTGTTTGTGTTCTTACATGTCTGTCCCTGGCTGAAATGTAGCTGTACCCATTTGAATCCAATTTTGTAATTAAAACCTGCTCCCCCTCTGTGAACTTGTAGTAATGTTTCATCCAAAAACAGATTATTACGACCAAATTATAAGCCCCTAAAAATGAAGGGGGCATTATAAATGGAAACACCCACACAACCTTAAGTACAATATAGCAGCAGAAACATCACGGCTCTAATGACAGTAATCCCGCTTGCCTTAGCCATATTCATGCAAATGACAATTTAGTACAGATGTGGCACACATTTGCATGGTTAATGGCATCATTTTTTGTCCTTTTCTTCTCCTCTATAGTATGATCAGCTGTTGTGCTTAACATTACAAATTCTATGTGCTGTTCCTAACATTAGTGGAAACATAAGGCTGGTAGCTTCCTTGTCAGTGATTTAACTAAAACATGCATACATGCATATGCGCAAAAAAAAAAAAAAGCAGGAGGTGCAGGAGGAGGGGTGAGGATGGGGAGAGGTGGTTAGTGCCTGACTGAGGCATCTCTTTATAAGAGACACCCTTTCAAGATAACTTTGGAATAGAATCAAGTTCTAATATCTGAAAAAAAAATAAACAGTGGTTTCCCTGTTTCAAGGACACGCTCAGCATATTCCACCTGGAGAACCCCATGATGTAGCTAATTGGTAGGATGCTTGTGTAACATACACAGGGCCCTGTGTCCTTTCTCCAGCACTGACAAATGAACATAGCAACAGAATATTCCACATGTAACTTCAAATTACAGTTGATTTCCAGGCTGATTGCACTTTAGATCTATTGTATATGAAATCCCACCAGGCATCTCTAATGCAACAATGTACTTACTTAGCTAAGCCTCCCCATCCCATGTTTCCTGTTACAGCCCCATTTCTCACATGGTGGTATAATAGCCCTCAAGGCAGTCATTCTAACTCTCTCCCCAGCTTCTTTACACAGTCCAACTTTACTGATGCACAGGAACACTTGATTATCATCCAGGACAAAGAAACCAAGAGGCATTCAGAAAAATGACATTCTGACTTTTTTTTCTAGTCTATTGGTCATTGAGTTTTTCTAAAAAAATATATTATTTATTTGTTTATTTGACAGAGAAAGAGGGAGAAAGAGAGAGAGAGAGAGAATGGGTGTGCCAGGGCCTTCTGCCACTGCAAACGAACTTCAGACATGTGTGCCCCTTTGTGCATCTGGCTAACATGGGTCCTGGGGAATTGAACCTGGGTCCTTTTGGCTTTGAGGCAAACGCCTTAACCACTAAGCTATCCCTCCAGCCAATATTTTTTTAATATGTCCCTTCACAATATTCTATTAAAGTGAAACTGTCAAGGGAACCTCATTGTCAAGAAAATCCAAATGTTAAATGTGACAAAACTTTCAAAAATTTCATGACTTTTGCCCACATCTCTATTCTGGAACAGTCATGGGCAGAATAGAATAAAATATTTTTCTATGCTTTTCTTTTTGAGATAGAGTCTGCCTGGGGGTTTCAGGATGGCCAGGAACTTCCTTTGTAGCCTCCAGGTGGCCTCATACTTTCCATTCTTCCCGGCAAGACTCCTTCATATTGGGATTACAAGTGGGATTACCATCAAGCATGATGCCAAAACTTATATTTAATATCTTCCTGTCTCTCCTGAATCACCTTAATCTTAATATCGCATCAATCATAGAAATGATAATGGACATTGCATCCTTACCTTGTTCAATTTCTTATCCTAAGTCAAGTGCTCTGGTTTCCTTCTAGTCACATTAGCTAAATAAATTAAAACATTTTTCTATTTAGAAAGTTTCCAAAGAGTCTTATGATTTTTCGGTTTTAAATGTATTAGCCCTTTCTAATTTCATTTAGCTTTTTTAAAAGAATTTTTCATATACCCAGTACTTTTTCCAATCTTATTAGTAAAAAATATTGAGAGAAAAATCAATGTTTAAAATAACATTGAAAAAACAATGTTATTCTTCCAAATTGTATCCCAGGATTTAGCTCAATGTCTAAAAATTTATTAGGAGCCTACCTCCAATTTACTTTCTTATAGTGCAGTCAGATAACTGGTACTATTACTAGAGAAATATTCTGATATCAATAGTCACTCTATGTAGAACAATGTTACTGCTGACAAATTTCATCTGAATAGATGTGTCATACCATACATCTCTTTCCAGTTTATTCAAGTTAAAGTACAAATAATGAACAGAAAATATGATAGATGGGAGGAGCTATATAAAATCTAAATGCTTGACATAATAAAATCTGAAAATGTAATTTTGAAGCTCTTAGAATGTGTAACACAGGAAGGCACAATAGAAGTAGTGATGATTCTCAGTGAGCTCATGTATAGTTCTGTTACACATATGGAATTGAAGGCAGAAGTTAGCATGATTTCAATACATTTTAAATGTCCTGTGTGTCATTATTGTTATCAGTAGTATGTATGTCAGTATATATTCTCCAATATTAAAATTTAAATCCATCCTCTTCATACACAGACAAATAGGTAACTTAATAATCAATGGAGAAGATTAAGTACTTGAATTTTTATACATTAATATGTTTTCTCAAAAAATGGAGTCTTACTATGTTACCTAGTCTGACTTCATACATCTGGGTTCAAGCAATTCCCCTGCATACATCAAATTCTTTTTCAAAAAAAATATTTTTGGGCTGGAGAGATGGCTTAGTGGTTAAGCGCTTGCCTGTGAAGCCTAAGGACCCCGGTTCGAGGCTCCACTCCCCAGGATCCACGTTAGCCAGATGCACAAGGGGGCGCACACGTCTGGAGTTCGTTTGCACTGGCTGGAGGCCCTGGCGTGCCCATTCTCTCTCCCTCTCTCTATCTGCCTCTTTCTCTCTCTGTCTGTTACTCTCAAATAAATAAATAAAAATAACTACAAAAAAAAATTAAAAAAACAACTATGGGAACTTTAAAAAAATATTTTTTGTTTATTCATTAGAGAGAAGAGAGAGAGAGAGACAGGCACATAGAGAAAATGGGAATGCCATGACCTCTAGCCACTTCAAATGAGCTGTAGATGCATGTTCCACTTGGTGTACCTGGCTTACGTGGATGCTAGGAAATCAAAGCTGGGTCCTTTGGCTTTGTACATAAGTGCATTTACCACTTGGCAATCTTTCTATACATGTATCAGCTTCTTCAGAAGATAGAACTATATTCACACATCAGTGAACACAGCTTCAATTAAATATGAAATATTAAAAGTAAAATATTAAAGTAAAGAAATGTTCATTATGAAATGTGAAAATACTCAAAGATATTCAGCAAATAATTGACTTTTAAAAAGCCACCCTGAATGGAATTTGAAATAGTCTAGTAGCTTTTGAGTAAAGCCAATATTTCTTCTTCATTTGTATATCCTTTTATTCACTGTATTCTCCTGTATTTTTCAAAGATATTTCTCTGTACTTCTTTACTTTCTCTTCATTATGTCTTTCACCATTTTCTTGTCTTTTGTTCTAGGTTTTTCATCTCTTGTATACTGGTATTACTTAGAAATTTGAGGGAAATCCCAGTATTTGACCGAATTCCCTCACAAGTAGTTAAATTGACTTGGAATATGTAATCATGTACATATATTTTAGTAACATACCAGGATTTAATGTGATGACTAACCCTTTGCAGAGATTGAATTCTTAGATTTAATTCAGCTTTTAGAAATCATAGAATCAGAATCCTATACAATAGCAATTAATAAGTTATAGAAGAAATTGTGTTTCTGGTTGCTTGCACTGCTCTGATTTTATTTAAATCCTCAACATAGCTGAGGAACATTTCATCAAATATATTATTGATTTTGATCCACTTTGGCTTGCATCTTAATTTTTTTTCACTTTAACACTTAAAACCTTTGACAAATTTCTCAAGGTAATTTAGGAATTAGCAGCACAATAAAAGCAGGTCACAAATGGCCAAAAGAGAACATCATAAACAGGAAACTACCAAAACATGAAATGATTTCCACACAAACATTTTACAAGGCAGAGAGACATACTGAGTCATGTGTTGTACAGAGTGGACAAAGGTCATGGTAACATCTGACAAGGTCAAAAAACTAGGCTAACTGTCCTCACATACAATGAGTCATTGCATAGGCTATGGAGAAAATAAAAGAGAATTAAATATACTAATTTGTTTGCAACCAACACATATTGCAAATCTGATATCTATTTGGGTATAGACTATAGTATTACTTAGTTGAGACAGCATTTAAGATAGGTGTATCATATGTGTTTTTATAAGTAACATTTCCATTATAGTTAAAATATTCTTTCATTATAAAATAAGTATTGAATATATTGAATATTCTGCTATATATTTCAAATATATGGATATATAGTTCAATGTTATATATAGCATATATGTTGTATAATTATTATCCCAATCAAATAGATTGATCTCCATAACTGCCTATGGTGTATAATATATAGCAAGAACTTTCTCACCTTGTAAATGAATATAACCTCCAATACCCTCAATATTTCTCATCCCTACAACTCCCATTTTACTCTATAAGCTTATTTTTTTTGTCAAATCTCACATAAAATTTAGCATGTAAATATTTGTTGTTCTGTGTCTGCCTTATTTAACTTTGCATAATATCCTCCTTGGTCATCCATATTATTGAAAATTTCAGAATTTCTTTTTAGGTGGAAAAATATGGCATTAAATATGCACACTGCAGTTTCATTATCTAATCATCTGTGAATTAACACTTTGGTTGATAACTTATCTCTTTTGAAAAAATGCTACAGTGACCATGGGGGTTAGGATCTCTTTTTGAAATTATGATTATATATATATATATATATATATATATATATATATATCCATGCATATGTATCCATTGCTAGTTTATACAGCACTTATATCTTACTTATTTTAGAATTTTGATCAGCATGTAATAATTGTACATTCTTATTTAGGGGAATGTGATATTTCAACACATATGTTCAGTATGGTCATATCACATCAAGGTAATAAGAATTTCTGTATCCTTATCATTTCTTTATGTTTGTATTCCTTCCTCTAGGTTTTAAAAAAGTATACAGGAAGCTGTTATGGTTCCTATTCACACCAAAGAGCTGGACAGTACTAAAACAATGCTTCGCTGTAATAATGTTTAGGTACATATTGTGCAATCTCCCTTGATCCCCTCCTCACATCCTTCCTAGCTTCTATCAGCCACTGTTGTATATTCTAAATGACTTTTTATAAGCTTCTACTTATTGGAAAGAAAATGCAGTATTTGTCTTTCTTTATCTGGATTATTTCATTTAGCATGAGTTCTTGACTTCATCAATTTTGTCGCAAGAGGCAGTATTTCAAATTTTTAACGGCTGACTTGTACATGTACATATGTCACATTTTCTTTCTTCACTAATATGTTGATGGATATCCAGGCTTATTCCATGTCTTAAGTATTGTGATCAGTGTTGCAATAAATATAGGAGTTCATAATATTGCTAGCATGCTGATTTCATTTTTTCTGGATATGTACTCAAAAGTGGCATAGCTGGATCATATATGGTAGTTCTATTTTCAATTTTGTAAGGAACCACCAGACTTTTTTTCTAAATTTAATTTTTAATATCAGTTTATGTGAGTCCATTATCCCATACCCATTCCAACACTTGTATTTTTCACAAACATTTTTGTACTATATACAAACATTACCTCTCAAAAATACTAAGCTTCCTTCCTTAATGCTAAGTTGTTATTTCCACTTCACCTATTTCTTTCTGTTTTCACTTTCTAAATCAAAATGTCATACAAAATTACATTTTTAACTAGTTTGATCCTGGATGGAGAAAGTTGTTCATAAGTTAAAATGCTCTAGACTTTTCCTGTGTACTGTCAACTCACACAGAGCTATATGGCTTACTCAGAAAACCAATCTTCTAATTCTTTATGATTTTGGGAGATAAATATTTATAATATAAAAATGGTAAAGTGAATACATTTGTTATTAAAACTAAATAATACAGTGAGCAATAAAATCGGATTGTTTAAGTAGTTTTAGGGATGAGTAAATCAACAATAGACTAAAGATCAGTTTTAGACATGTTATATATGCTGGGGGATTAAAAATCTCTGAAAGTTTCGCTTATGAACAGTGAAAGACACTTGGAGTACCCACAGATATCCAAGAATAACTGTGCAAATATGTCCTCACATAAAGTACTAAGTTTTCATTAATGTTAGTTAATAGCATTGTATACCTCAGAGATTAAAAAAAAATGCATTGACTTTGTAGTCAGGAATCCTTGCCTCAGATGCATATTCTACTCCAACTAGCTGTCATTATTAACTATGAATTTTTAACCAATTACTTAACCTGTTTGCACCACAGTGTAGCAGTTTCCATCTCATTTCGGGAAAATGTCACCCAATGAGAAGCAGTTTATTGGAAGAAAGGATTTATTTTAGGCGTATTGTTTTGAGGGGAAGTTTCATCGTAGTAGAGGAAGCTGGTTCACTTCACATTTCTACAGCAAAGAGAGAGAGAGAGAGAGAGAGAGAGAGAGCGAGTGAGCAGCAAGCATGTGCTGACTCTGAACACACAGTCAACGGGACTAATCTGCAGCAACACACTTCCTTCTTCAACTCCCCGCCTCCCCGTGGCTCCACCTGCAGATGCTGTGGGAGACATTTTATGCTCAAACCACCACATTCAGATTCTTCATTCATATATGCAGGCCGTAGTGGCATTCTTGTGATGTTTTTGTTAGCTTTCACGATGGACCATACATGAAACATGTTGAGTATTTACTGCCCAACAAGCTTTACTAAACTACAGAGAAAAGTTAAAAATAAAAACCAACAATTTTCTTTGCTAATCTTAATTTTTCTATGGGTGACAGTATTATGACTATATATGCCATAGATTTGTTTCAAAAATCTTGCTGAGACATCTGAAGTGTGTGTACATGAAAGTGTAATGTTTCTAAGCTCAATTTGCAGAAAGCCAAACAGAATAAAAGAATCACTTATACTTGTTAAATTATTTTTGTAAAGAGGCAAAATTTGGTAGCATTTTTTTCCCAGTGGGTGCTTTTGCTCACAATAATTAATTAAGTGAATGGGATTTCTAGTTTAATTAAATGGAATGTTTGTATGTACATGTGCTTGTTTGTATACTCAGAAGTAATAAAGGTGAGATTTTAATATAGAAAGGAAGAAATAGCCACTAAGAAAGTTCAAGCCCGTTCAATTAAATATCCTAACCTGATAGTTTTATGCAATGCAAAGTTAATGAGCTGGTTCAAATCCCATACAGTAGTACTTTTTTATCATCTGAAATGGCTCATGGATCTCATATGAACATGCCTAATATTTCTGGAGCATTACCTCTTCAGAGGTATAATCACACCATGTATCAATAAGAATAAAATACATGTTAAGTGAAACGTTGCCTTCTGGCTGCTTTGGAATTATGTGGTCAACAGCCACCAGGCAATGACAAAGGCAGAATTCCTGGCTCTGAGCACAGAGGCAACATTCTAGAACAGGGGCGCAAAGGTGCTGTGTTCATGGATGGCTCCAATTCTTGGTTTTCAGAAGTTCAAGGAGCAAATCTGTTCACGATACTGTTTTGGAACAAAAGACAGAGGAGCGGTTGGAATGTGCGGAGTGTACTTAGCACAGCTGCATGGACTGCATGTAGCACCATTCTGTGGAAAGACAGACTTACGAGAGTGGGACCCACGTCAAATAAACTAAATGGCTTTACACAAACCAACGCTTTTCTCTGGACCTCAGTTTCCCAATATATAGAATGAAGTGATTCACGAACACCGATTGAGTGTCGGCCATGGGCCAGTGGTGTGTACGTTAGTCTAGGGATACAAAAGCTTCATAGTCCTTTTTCTCTATTACAAAGGGAGGTGGACATATACCTACCAAGCGCTGTGAATTTTCCTCTCCTAAATGGGGAGAAAGAGGGAGAGGAAGAATGTTCAATTTTATTTGAAGGCCAGGGGCAGAATAGTGACTTACTGTTTGTGAGGTAGCAGTGTGTAGGCCAGGAAAGCCTGATGGGAATTCGAGGACCAACACATACTTTGTCACAATATGGAAAAGACCAGAATTCAAACAATGGCCAGTAATTCAATTTTCAAATCTCCAGTGCTTAGTTACACTGGAGGAGATGATATTCGTTTTAGACAAATGGGAGACATTGTGGCAACCTTTGAAGTAGAAGGGCTGTATAATGTCAGTAAAATGATTCCAGAATGAAAATCTTCTAATAAGATTCTACCTCTCATTGATATGAATCAGGCAATTATCCTAGGCTCTTTTTTTTTAAAAAAAAAAAAATTTCATTTGTGGGGCCCAAAGAGATGGTTCAGTGGGTGAGTGCTTACTGCTGAAGTATGAAGACCTGCTCAGTCCTTGACATCCTCATAGAAAGTTGAACATGGCCACACATTCCTATAACCCCGGCCTTCAGATGGGCAGAGCAGGAGAGGATCACTGGGGCTCACTGGTAAGCCTGTCAAACCCCCAAAGAGGGAGAGCTCCAGGTTCAATGATAGATCTTTGTCTCTGAGAAATAATTCAGAAGAGAAGTGGTAAGGGCACCCAATGGCCTCCTCTGGGCTGTGCATGTGTGCATCTGTTCATACACACGCCCACACGAATATAATACATACATGCCACACATACTACACACTACACGAACTATGCCATACATATACCAAAAATATCATTTATGTGTTGCTATGTGGGTGCACGCATCAAGGTCCCAGGGCATCTGGGGTATCAGTGTTCATCTTCCCCCTTATTTAAGACAGGCTCTCTGTTGTTTGCTGTATACACCAGGCTGGCAGGCTCAAGAGCTTATCACTGTTCCCCTGGATCGACTTTCCACTGTGCTGTAAACATTCTGGGCTTGCCAACATACACTGCGGTCTGGCATTACATGCGTCCGTTCTGGGAACTTGAACGTGGGTACTCACACTCGCATGGCAAGAGCATTCTTCACTTAGCTGCCCCTCTGTCCCCATTCTCAGCCTTTCTGAGTTGCTTTGTATGACAGTTTCTTAACACTTCTTGAGAAACTTTCCCATGAGAATGTTCTTGACAACGGTGCGTGGCTCTGTTATGCAAACGAGTGAGTGTCAAGGCAATCACGAGGACCTCAGGACTTCCCGCATCGCATGTAGACATTTTCTTCTAGTAGGTCACTGCTGGGAAGATTATTCTGGGGAAAAAAAAACATATAAATAATCAATAAATAAATGTGACATATGCCCCAACAGAATGAAATATTATCTGTTATTTGAAAGAGTATCTATAGTCCCCCTTTATGTTAAAGTTTGATCTTACAATTCATTTAAAAGATTTCAATATTGGAAGGTTTAGGCAGGAAGATTACAAGTTGGATACCAGCCTGTTACACATAAGCTGTGACACAAAGCAAAACCAAGCAAAAAATAATCAGAAGTTTGGTTTCTATATTGTAGCACAGACTTGCACAGCTCCTAAGTTATGGACTCTCTCAATATTTGAATGACGAGACAATCTGTTTAGAATTTTGCATGAGATAGCAAGTTCCAGACCAGCCTGGGCTACATAGTGATATTGTGTTTCAAAAAAGACTGGAATTTAAAACATAAAATAGACAAGAAATGTGTCATAAGAATTGCTTTTGGCACATTAAAATAAAGTCACATTGTTGCTTTTAGTTAATTTTGAAACTAAAAATTAGCAATTTCAGTCAATTTAGAAACTGAATAAAAGTTTCTAAGATAGAAGTAGAATAAATTTTTGGATTGAGTTTGGTTTAGTGGTTCACCTCTGTAGTCTTAGACCTTACACAACCGAAGCAGGTGATTCATGAGTTTGGTGCCAGCCTCAGCTACATAGGAAGCCTGAAGACATCTTTGGTTCGGTGAGTCTCCGTCACACAGATGAAAATGATTTCCGGTGTTTTGGCTGGGTCCAAAGGAATAATGACTGTCAATTTGATACACGTTTGTGCCCATGACTGCTCAAAGCTCCTTCTCTGTACCAAACTCATGTGTTATGGACAGCAACAAACTCAAAAGTTTGGGGAATTTGTGATCTGTGAGAACAAATTCTACTAGCCAAATTTAATGTAATAAAATTCATATTCATATTTATGATTCAATATCAACAATTTTTGTTTTATAACAGCTTTTGCTGAAAGTAGTAAATCATTCACTTAATCAAGGTTGGGAATCAGTCTGAAATATATGCATGGCACTCTATAGCTGTCTTTGTTTTATTTGAGTGATTTCTGTTCAGAGTGACCAAACTTGACTAAATCTCTCATAAGAGGTATTGGTGGTTCAAATTGGCTATCCCCCATAAACTCATGTTCTGAGTACTTGTTCCCTAGCTAGTGGCAATTTGGGAGGTGGAGCCTTGCTAGAGGAGGTATGTTATTGGGGGAGGACCTTGAGGTTTATTAGCTCTAGCTTGCCAGTGTTAGTTTGGCTTGATGTTGTTGTTCACCTCATGTTGGCCAGAAGGTGATGCCCAGCTTCTGCTCTAGCAGCTTTTCTCGGCCATTGTGAAGGTTCCCCACAAGAGTATAAGTCAAAATAAATACTGTCTTCCTGTCAACTGCTGTTGGTTGGGTTCTTTATCCCAGCAACAACAATGTAAGTACATCATAGATGATTTATGACTATAAATCAGTGATCATGCCATGTTATAAAAGTTGTAATACTGTTGATACTTACTTTTGAAAAATGTGTGTGTGTGTGTGTGTGTGTTTATGGCCTCACTAGGGCTTCTTGCTACTGCATGTGAATGTTGGCTACTTTTGGGAGTTGAACCATTCATAAAGGATATGCTAACAAGGCCTTTTAGCCAATGATCCATCTTCCCAGACCTAACAATTAATTTTCAGTAAGGATATAGGCTAACTTCTTGAATGCCGTCACTCAGTGAGAGAAACATAGGAAAGTGCTAAGAAGTGCCTGGCATTGTTGGGTGGTCACAGAATAAGATTAAAAAAAAATATTCAAATAACTTTATAATATCTACATGCTTTTTAAAAATATCACTGCTGCTGGGCATGGTGGTGCACGCCTTTAATCCCAGCACTAGGGAGGCAGAGGTAGGAGGATCACCCTGAGTTCAAGGCTACCCTGAGACTACATAGTGAATTCCAGGTCAGCCTGGGCCAGAGTGAGACCCTACCTCGAAAAAACCAAAAGAAAAATAAATAAATAAATATCACTGCTATAAAGCATAAGATGCAGACTTGCTTTCCTTATACAGTTTTATCTTCCACAATATCTTCATCAAGTTCCTGACACCCATTATACTCCCCAGATCTCAAGCATCATTGAGAACAAGTCTCTCTGGAAAAATCTGCTCACTGCTTCTCCTTTCCTTATATACATCACTAAGTGCCCGCCACATAGTTAAACACTTAGCAGAAAATTGTTGAGTAAATATGTGGTGATTCTCAATATAGGAATGATTTTAATATATCACAGAGAATAATTTAATTTCTTGGACTTAAAGCATTTTATTAGAAGAATAAATTCTTCCTGAGTATGAGAGTAATCACAACTTTATTATCCACTGCTTAATTATGGGTATTGCACAGCAAGCAAATACCAAAATGTCATTTGTTCAGTAACCATAACTACCACAGATACTTCTCATATCAGTGTAACCAGTTGCATGGAGAACTGTGTTCAAAGTATCAAGGAGTGTCTTATCAATCATCAAGTAATGTACTTTAATTGCACTTTGGATCATTTCATTTCAACTAGGAAAATGCATACTTAGTAGACAAACACTGCCACTCTAGAATCTAGATGAGCTGCTAATTTCAGTTCAATATTACCCAGGCCCTCTTCTTACCTCCTTTACATATTTGCAATAACTTTGGAATTGTCTGTGGCCTTTATGTATCCAGAATATAGATGGCATCATCAATTTAATAGAAATACTTGACAAAAATCCATGAGTATTTGTCTACTGACAATGGCTACACTTCTGGAAAGAAACCTAAGGAGACTGAGTTAAGGCAATAGCATACATTTTACTTTTTCAGAGACCAGCCCTGCCAATGCAATTCTATGACTAGCCTACAGGTGTGGGTAAACAGGACTTTGCAGGCTGTGTTGAAGGAAAATCATGGCCAGACTGATTGCATGCTCTTTGTAAAATCTGTTAACTGTGCATCTAGAATTACAGTGATGCCTGAGGCCACATTGAAGGGTAATTGAATGACTTGATTCTTGGAAGTAAATTGCATAAATTAAGAATAACTTTCCACACTATGTTTATTGACTTCACAAAACCTATTAATGTCATTAAAAGGCCTGAATTAACAAAAAGCAGCCAAGTACCATGGTTGATTTAGACATTTGCCTAGTATACCACTATCACAGCTGGAGGCCATTTTGTTCATTCATTCATCTATTCATTTGTTTATTCAATAAATATCTATTGAATATCTGCTATGTGCTCTCATGATGCAGAACTGGGATAGATGAATATGATTCTTTAAAAAAAAACTTTACTCAGGTAGTTTAGGAGAATCCGATTAACCTTGGGTTCATTTTGATCTTCCTCTTGCCATCCTATATCTGAGTCATTGCCTTTTTTTCATAACCCAGTACTTGCACTTATCTGGGGAAACATTTATATAACTTATCTTTCAAGTGTTCCCAAAAACTGGAATTCTTCCCTCAGGACCCAAATTCTTCCCTTCCCAGTCTCCACACCAGTGTAGTGTCAGCTACATATTGCCAGCTTCTCTTGATCATCTGTGTCATTCCAATTACTCCTCAATGCTCAGTGTAGACCTGCTTCAGCAGAGTTGCCTAGAGGTGTTTTTTAGACTTTTGCTGTAAGTTAGAGAGTATGGGCTGCAGAGATATCCCAGCAGACAAAGATGCTTTTTGACAAGGCCTGATGTCTATCTTTGATTCTCCAGTGCCTATGTAAAGCTGGCTATGCAGAATGGCCCATGCCTCTGGAGTTCATTTGCAGGGGCAGGAGGCCCTGGGATGCCCATTCTCCCTCCTTACCTCTCTGTCTATCTGTCTGTCTCCAATAAGTAAATAAGTGAATAAATAAATGAAATATTTAATGAACTAATTTAATTAGAGAGCACTGATACAAGTACATTTTCAGGGACAGAGAATATTTATGTTTTAAGAAAAAGTTACCTTAACTTTTTTTAAAAAAAAGTTATTTATATTAGTTAAGTACATACTTAGTATGTAAACATCACATGTTGCTACCATCCTTTCCCTATTCCCTGCCCCTTGTAAGAAAGGGCCCTCATCATTGGGGATGCAGGTCATCCCCATGGGGTTGTGGGTCATTCATTGTGGGGGCAGCAGTCAGTTATTGTGTTATGTTGTGGCTCTTACAATCTTTCTTCCCCCTCTTCCACAAAATTTCCTGAGCCATGTTGAGTATGTCTTAAGCATACTTCAGTAGTGGGCTCTTAGGAGCCTCTGGATCTCTGGTTTGGTAGGTGTTGAGTGTCCTTGGTGTCTATCTCCTTCACCCTTGTGCTGATTATCAGGTTCACAGAGAAAGCAGCACTAGCTCTTTCCCAGATTCCTCTGTGGTTTCAACTGGGGCAGTGCTGAAGTGTGATGGGTTGTTTATTTCCTCAGGACCTGCTCCCATCTCAAAAAGAGAAGCATATTCTCCAACAGAGAGTGGAACCAGCAAAGGTTAAGTGAGATAGACATTATTAATTTAGAGAGAGTTTAATGAGTCTAGTCCCTCTTCTAGCCCAGGATTAAGGGGAGCTTGATTTTGGAGAGCCAAATCATTGTCTGAATATGATTCTGACTTGTTTCCCAGTAGCAAATATGGGTTCCTTTCCACTGAGCAGATATGTTAGCCAATCCAAGAGCAGTTGGTTACCCACCATGGGTGTGTTCTGCTATTGAACTTGTGTGAGCATCAGGTTGTTTGCTTCTGAGTAGCTTAGACTTTGTGTTGCTTGGAAAGATGTTGGTCACTTTTCCCTGGTAGCTCATGCAGCACCTTTTGGCACTAGACAGGCTGTCTGGGGACTGGCTCTCTTCCAGACTCCAGCAAGGTTTCTCCATGTTCCTTGCCAACAGCATATGGTATCTTTAGCAGTAGGATACTACAATTAACATCTGGTGAGTAATCAAGTACTCTGACAGAAGGCTGTCTTGTTTTGGGAGATCTTGTAAGTCTCTCTGATCAAACAGCTCCTTGTGAGTGTTAACCACATCCTGATACTGAGAGTTACAGGACAGCACAAGGGGAAAAGAAAAAGAAATAGAAAAAGAAAAAGAAAAAGAAAAAGAAAAGAAAAAAGAAAAAAATAACAAGAGAAATTTAAGGTTAGGATTCATCTCATCTTCTCCAGGGTCCTTCTTTTCAGGTGCTCCCCCCAAGGTCTTTTTGAGGTTCAACCCTTCAGCCTATCTTCCAGGATATAGGTTACTATAGTACCAGTTCAATTGGGGTTCAGTTTTGTGTTTTCCTCTCTTACCCTTCCCCTCCACCAAACCCTACCCTTCCTATTGTCCAGGCCTCGAGATGCCTATCAGGTATGTCAGTAACTCAGGCTGATCCAGGTTAGAAACCACAGATGAGTCAGACCATGTGACTATTGTCTTTCTGTGATTCTGTGAATTCACTGAGCATGATCTGTTCCAAGTTTGACCATTTTTATATAAATTTCATTGTGTCATTTTTTGTACTTCTGAGTAGAATTCCATTGTGTAGATATACCACATCTTGGTAATCCATTCTTCCAATGATGGGCACCTGGGTTGATTCCAGCTCTTAGCTATTATGAGTTGAGCAGCTATAAACATGGTTGACTAAATATCTCTGTACTGAGGCATGGAGCTTTTAGGGTAAATGCCCAGTAAAGGAATAACTGGGTCTGTTGGTAACTCAATATTCATCCTTTTCAGGAGCCTCCATATTGATTTCCATAATTGTTGTACCAGCTTACATTCCCACCAACAACAGTGAATGAAGGTTCCTATTTCTCCATATCCTTGCCAACATTTCTTTTCATTTGATTTTTCTAATATTTGCTTTCCTTAATGGGATAAAGAAGAATCTCATAGTTGTTTTAATGTGAATTTCCCTGATGGTTAGGGATTTTGAAAATTTTCTTAAGTGTGTGTTTGCCACTTATATTTCTTCCTCTGAGAACTCCCTATTTAGTTCTCTGCCCCATTTTGTGAGTGGGTTGTTTGATTGTTTATTTAGATTTTTGAGTTACTTGTAGATTCTAGATATTTTTGATTAACATGTTTCTATTTGTGTCTTCTCTCTTGGCAGAAAAATCATATATTATTTTATTAACTATTTATACAGATTTCATATTAATTGGATGAAATAAAAATACACACACATACACATTGTTGCTTTGAACAGGCAAAAATATTTCAGTTATGATTTATAAAAATATTTTCTTTAATTTTTATTTATTTGAGAGAGAAAGAGAAGCAGGGAGAGGAAGAGAGAGAGGGAATGAATGAGCATGCCAGGGGCACTGCAAACAAATTGCAGATGCATACACCACCTTGTGTGCCTGGCTTATGTGGGTCCTGGAGAACTGAACCTGGGTCCATTGGCTTTGCAGGCAAGCACCTTAGCTGCTAAGCTACCTCTCCAGTCCTCAGATTAAAAAAATAAATAAGCAAACTCTAAAACTCCTTAAAAATTCCCCTCCTCCATTATCCATGACAACCTTCTGAGGAACCTAATACTGTGCAGCTCTTGTGTAGGAAACTACAGCCCATATGAGGTCATGAATACAATGACGAACTTATGCCTCAAAGATAGTGCTCCAAAAATATCCCTCTGCATCATTTTCCCACAGCCATTTTGTATGTGGAAGACAGCACCGTAAGCACTCATCCGTTCCTTTGGCTCTTGCATTCTTTCTGCCATCTCTTCCACAAAGGTCCTTGAGCCCTGGAAGATATGATAGAGATGTCTCATTTCCTGCTAAACACACCATTGCCACTTCTCAGTATTTTGGTGAGTTTTTAGTCACCGTAGTAGTCTCTGCCATCTGAAAAGATAAACTTCTTTAACTAAAAATGAGAATAGTATTAATACGTGTCTATGAAGATAAGTGTTTAGAGGGCAGTTTGGTGTGTATAATATATCCATTTAGCCAGACAACACTAGTCATTTTCCTCTTAGGGCTTGTGTCCTCCCAAGCCATTGGCTTCTGATTGGGTTTTTTTTTTTTGTGTATGTGCTCTTTTTTTGTGATGTGCACCAACCACCTGGACCAGTAAAACTAAAGATTAAGAATGAAGAGAACCAGACTTAGAGGTACATAGGAAGAATGTCAAACTCTAAGCAGCTCTGCATTTCCAAACACCACCTTCCTTACTTCCCTTCCTCATGTCTGGGAGTGATTTGAAACTTAGAATTTCTTACTCAAACATAGCAGATATGCACTTAATTTCTTTACTTAGTGGATGTTAGCCTTGGGAAAATGGATTAGATTCTGCACTACATTTGATTCCATAGAGATAAATACAACTTCTATTATTATAATATAATCATCCCAAAACCTTAATTTTAACATAGTATGCTGTTATAAGAACTGTATATGCAACTACTCAGTCTTCCAAAATTAATACCATAGACTGAAATTTCAACTTTGATTTTAGGGAGATTGAAGAATTAATTTTAATGATTATACTCTGAATGTTGTTACCTGATGAACATTAGTAGGCAATATTTAGAGAAATTTTTGCTGATCATGATCCAGGCAACACAAATTGGAACCTCTTAAAATTTAAAATTATAAGTATAATTTACAAATAAAATTGAACAAATTTATATGTATTTACTGTATATTTGATATGAAGATTGGGTTAAGTTATTCGCTTTTCTGGGCATCATTTCCTCTTGTAAAATGGAAATAGTGTATTTGTGAGAAATATAACAATTGATATCACATAGTAACTGGAAAATGAACGCTAGAGAGATTACTATGATTAAAGAAGCTAATTGCTTGGCAAGTCTGAAGGCTCTACATAAAGCCAGGTGTAGAAAGTGGCATATGTATTTAGAGTTCAGATGCAGTGGCCAGAGGCCTCCTTCTCTCTCACAAAGTAAATAAACAAAACTGAAAAAAAGAAGATGGTTTTAATTCAAATTATTTATGCCATTATTCTAATTTTATATGCAGAAATGCAAGAAACAATCTAATAATCAATAAGCAATTTTGATAAACATACATAAGAATATTTTAATCAGTTGGCTGAATTTCATTACAAGTAATGAGAAGTATTTCAATCTAGTCCCTGAACTTGTAAGTTATACTTTTGAGATATGTATATCTCAATACAACTCAGACAGTATAGATAATGTTGATTTCAGGGTCAGTTTTCAGAAGTCTGCTGAAGGAGATATGATCAGATATTTTTATATTTAGAAAATAATCAGATATCTTATATTTTTCTCACCCATGATAAATTATGTGGGTTTATAAAGAAGAACATTATTTCTTTTGTGTCTTATTTAAGTAAGATCTACCAATTAGAGTAATATTTAGCAAGTTATATGCATTTTGAAGTAATACTTCATAAAGACATTGACAATGCTTATGATAGAGATGTCATAAATTCTTTTATTTTCCAAAATTCCATCCTCCATTCAACTCACATATATGACATGATTGGTACTATGTACTTCCTAGAAAGTTGTGGCACATTTTTTTTAAATCAGTTTCTTAAGATTTAATTCATCCTAGATGCTGTTTTAATTTCTTATTTCAATTTACCAAAATACAAGTGCACAATTATTTACCTCACGTTTCCTTTTCCTAGTCTAGTACTACATCTTTACCATGTACGTATTCGTGTGATAATCTTTGCCATGTTTCTAATTTCAGTTGTGGTGTGTGCTGTGGTGTTTGTGTTCAGCTTAGGCTCACGTGCTTGCTGCCCAGTGTGGTTGCACTACTTGGCAGATGCACGCAGCCTTCAGCAGAGCATGGCTGGAGGAAGTTGGTCATGGCCTTGACGCTGTTTGAGCCCAGCTCCACTTGCTGTTCTTCCTCTGGTTCCTTGCTGTCAGTGTGCAGCAGGCTTCCTACTCTCCTGTCACATGAACTCTGTAAGGAACTGAGCCTTCTTCCTTCCATGTATTGCTTCTGATGGGATATGTGTTCACAATACTGTTAAAGTAATTGATGCAGCATGGATGTCTTTCTCATTGTTATTGCTCTTTTTTAAAATTTTGTTGACCTTCAGAACTATAAACACTTCTTTGAAATGTTTTATTTTCATTGTCTATTTGATCACTACAATAAATGATTCTACATGGATAATAAATCTCTCTATGTTTCTTTCTGTGCCCCTCTTCTATCTATTCTCCTTTCTCTCCACTCCTCTTCCCCTCCACTCACCTCCCTGTACATGGAATGTAAGCACTCTCCCACTGAACTACGCTATTGGTCATCTAAGCCATTTTTTTAAAATGTTTTATTTATTTATTTGCTGGGGAAGACAGAGGGAGATGAGAGGGAGAGAGAGAGATAGAGAGAGAGAGAAAAGAACCAGTGCCCCCAGCTGCTGCAAATATACTCCAGATACATTCAGCCACTTTGTGCACTTGACATGGGTACTTGGGAACCAAACCCAGGTCATTAGACTTTGTAGGCAAGAGCCATCTCCCCAGACCCTGAGTCGTTTTTGTAAACCATTTCTTTTTATTTATTTGACAGAGGGAGAGAGAGAGGGAGAGGAAGAGATAGAGAGAATGGGTGTGTCAGGACCTTCAGCCAGTGCAAATGAACTCCAGCCACATGTGCAACATTGCGCATGTGGCTTATGTGGGTCCTGGGGAATAGAACCTCAGTTCTTGCACTTCACAAGCAAATGCCATAACTGCTAAGCCATACCTCCAGCCCCGTTTTAAAATTTAGCATAAATGTAATTTCTCTTACAAGTTCTTGACACTTTAGTCACAAATGCATTATTCTCCCTCTGTAGCTCTCAGATGATCTATTCGCATTGCTTTCAACATGATTGCTTTATTCCATATCTTTCCTCATCTTTTAACTTTGGAATTTTCTATAACCAGTGCTCTATGAACCTGTATGTTTCTTTTTAAAAATATTTTACTTTTATTTGAGAGAGAGAAAGAGGGAGGAATAGAGATAAAGAGAGAGAGAGAGAGAGAGAGAGAGAGAGAGAATGGATGATCCAGGGCTTCCAGCCACTGCAAACGAACTTCCAGATGCATGTGCCACATTGTGCAACTGGCTTAAGTGGGTCCTGGGGAATCAAACCTAGGTCCTTTGGCTTTGCAGGCAGGTGCCATAACCACTAAGCCATCTCTCCAGCCCTGAACCTCTATGTTTAGAATCAATGGTGAATCCAGGAACATAAAACTAATATATTCATTTATTTACTTAGAAATATTTATTGTTAAAAGAAAATGTTCATTTTGACATGAAGTTAGACAAGAGATTAACCCTCTTATGCTTTTTAAGAATATATTAATCTATTTATATGAGATAGAGAAAGAATAAGCACACCAGGACCTTTAGTCACTGCAAATGGACTCTGAATGCATGTGCCATTTTGTGCATTTGAACACGGAGAAGCAGGCTTTGCAAGAAAGCACCTGTAACCACTGTGCAATCTGTCCTGACCCCTTGGAAGCTTTTTAATTAAAATTTATTTGTTGCCTCAATTTAGATCAGCTGAGATCGCCTTCTGACTTAAGGAAAGACCACAAAGACTATATATATAGTTTTAAAAACTGTTCAACACTCAAGATATTATAAAAACTTCTCATTAAATAGTCTACTGAAGTAATTTCAATGCCTTGAAGTGGCATAGTTACCTTCTCATTGCTAGGGAAAGCTCAACTTATGACTCTTAGTTACCTCCTCATGGCTCAATGAGTGACCAAAGCAACTGATGAAGGGAAAGGGTTGATTTTAGCTTATAGTCTTAAGGGGATGTTTCCTAGCAGCAGGAAAGCATTGCAGCTGCCCCCAAGGAGCAAGACAATGAGAGAGTTCTGGATAGTCACTTTTTAAAATATTGATTTGTGGATTTTTTTTTTTTTTGAGAGAGAGAGACAATATGGGCATGCCAGGGCTTCTTGCCAATGCAAACAAACTTTGGATGTATGCAACACTTTGTGTATCAAGTTTTACACAAGATCTGGGGAATCGAACTCAGATGATCTGACATTTCAAGCAAGTGGATTTAACACCTTAGCAATCTCTACAGCACCTCCATCAAGTTTTCACCTCCCAAATTGTCACCAGCTGGTAACCAAACATTCAAAACACATGAACTTATTGTGAATATGTTATATCATCCTGGTCAGTAGTCACTTTGTCATTATATGTTTTGTTTTGTCTCTTGAGAAAGTTTTTGACTGAAATTCTACTTTGTCTAACTGTGACCACTTTGTTCCGTATTGGTCACTATTTGTACAGAATTTGGATTTTTCATTCTTTCACTTTGTACCCGTCTAAATGCTCACAGGTAAAGTGACTCTCTTGTACATCAAAGATAATGATGCTTTTTTGAAAACATTTAACAATTCTTCACCTTTTGTTCTGGTAGTTCAATCCATCTGCATTAGAAGTCATCATAGAGTTGGACAGCATTGTCATTTTGTTTTCTTTCTGTCTATGGTTCTTGTATCTCTCTTCCTCTCTCGCTAGAACTTTTATGTTCTACTGATTTTTTGTAGTAACCTACTTTGATTCCCTTCTGTAGTTTTGGTATCATCTATTTGTGTTTCCTCTGTGGCTGTCATGGGGTATAGATAAGTCATTACACACATATATTACATTTTAAAATTATAAAACATAACATTACTTGCATACAAAATTCTTACTTTCAATTGCCCACCCACTTATTTTATGCCATTAAAATATATATATATATATATATATATATATATATATATATATACTGAAATTTTGCATCTATTACTTTTAATATATAGGCATGCATACCTTCTATATCAGAATTTAAAATCATCACAACATTTTATCACTCTGTCCTTCTCCCCTATCTTCTGTATTTTCAGGCCAGAGACTATGTCTCCCCATGTGTCTGTAGTTCAAGTTTAAGAGGTCTTGCTTCAGTATCCCAAAGGCATACATGATAGCATGGTAGGCAATGATCAGTGAAATTAGGGGAGAAAAGAACAGAGTGAAAGGATGGAGAATGGAAAAAAATGGGCATGAAGATCCTCTCTCTCAAGAGGCAACATTTTAGTACAGTGCTGAAATGGAGAAACCATGCGCTGTAGCATTAGGGAACAATTTATTCAGGGTGTTGAACTCGTCGCCCGAGTCAGACCCATACTAATACATTCGCACATTGGGAACAGATGCTTCCGGCTGATCATCCATTGCTCTAAAACACTATTCCCCTAAGAGAAGCACACTGCAATTGAGAGTTCTTTATTAATAAATTACCCCCATACTGCATGCCTACATGCAAGATTAAATTTAGATGCCTTAATTGAAATGTTCTGTTTTTGTGTCATCCATGACCTCATTTTGCTAGTTGCCAAAACATTGTGAGGGAGTAGAGGGCGAATCACCCTCATGCCAGTCTGCTTTACTATTTGTGTGAACCAAGCACAAAGATGTCCCACATGCCTTTGGGTTCTTTCACTTGTAAGCAATAAAGTAGCCTATCCACTCCATGAATGATCTGTGTTTAAAATGAGGATGATGTAAAATACAATTTTTTTTTAGATTAACCTAGAGAATGTTCCCCCTGAACTTTACTATTAAGGTGCAGGTGTTAATAGCCAATGACCACTGCTGATGTCATGCAAATGAATCCATTACAGAATATTGTCCATAGAGAAAAAACAAAGAACCATCAATACAAGATTTAAAATACTTCATTTAATTGTCAGTGTGTTTCAGCCCAAGTTGGTAAAGGCAATAATTACCAATACTAAAAGAGTTGTGCATACAATTAATTCTCTCACACAAAATAATGGCTTCATAAGCATAGACTACCAGTCTATCTAGGAAAAATGGCAAACACAGGGAGCAAATCAGTCCCTTAATTTTCAGTAGTTCTGTAAATTTATATGGCCTTTGAATTAAGAATGAAGAACTTGGTGTCTTAAAATCTGTGTTTCTTTCTCCCTGAAGTTTATTGTATATCTCATAGAGATTTTATGTTTTCCTAAGCCACTAAGTCTGTCAGTCACTCAGTCAACAGTCATCAGACAATGATGGAGATCTGAAATATGGTTGGACAAGAGAGACTGGTCCTGCTACTTCTGGAGAAGGAAAGAGAAGATCACTTAGAATGTGACAGACAAGCAGCCGATGTGAGATTACACCTTAGTAATAGTATTCATGAAAGGCCTTGCAGCACAATAGGTTTGTTCTGAGTGGGAATGCAGAGCAGGACAACGGTAGGAAGACCTCCCTGCAGACATGAAGAAGCTCTCTGTGAGCAGAAGGAAGGTGAAATGGCAAGGCATTGAAGTTATAAATGGCATTTATGAAAACAAGACATGAAGAAAGTTTGTGTGGATTGGAAGAGAAAGAAAATGTAATGCTTAAAAAGCAGAAGCAGACTTGGAGTCCATGGCAAAGAGCTTGAATTTTACTCTGTCAAACAAGAAATATTGATGGGTTTTGAGCAAGTATAAGTTATGGTCCTATCACTTAAATTACTCAGTTTGCTTCTGGAGAAGGTTATGATACATCAAACATTTATTTTAGAGGAGACAGAGAGAGAGAGAGAGAGAGAGAGAGAGACAGAGAGAGAGAGAGACAGAGAGAGAGAGAGAGAGAGAGAGAAGGAAGAAGAAGGAGGAGGAGAAGGAGAAGAAGAAGAAAAGAAGACAAGAGAAGAGAAGAGGAAAAAAAAGAAAAGAGAGGGGAGGGGAAGGGAAGGAAAGGGGAGAGCAGAGAATAGGCAAGGAGAGAAGAGAGGAGAGAAGAAAAGAGAGGAGAGGAGAGTGAAGGAGAGGATAGGAGAAGAGAGGAGGAGAAGATGTAGACATCCAGGTGAGAGAAGGTAATATCTAGGAAGGACTTGGATTATATAGGAGATAGTAGTAACTGATTAGCTCCATAAGAAATTTTTCAATTAGTGGAGAAAATACTTATTTCTGTACAATCTTTCAAACATATATAAAAAGATCAAGATGGTAACATCCAGGGCTGGGGCTTGCACAACTAACTGGATGTGCAGTACCTATGTGGGTATAGTGGTGACATCTTCTGAAAGGGGATGTCAAGATGCATTGAATCAGGATGGAATAATTTTTCCTGTCTAGGCAATGTGAATTTGGGAAGACTGTTTCTATAATAGCACTGGTAGTGGTAAAAAGGGAGAAATGGAAGGATGCTTCTTACATGAGCATTCTCCTGATTGCAGACAAGGACTGAACAGAGAGGAACATCTCGGCCTGCTCTGGGCTGCCTTTGTTCCTGGGTACAGTTTTGTATTGAATCCTCATGATTAGCTTCTTTTCTTAAATAATCTTATTGGAGACTCTAATATATGAACATACTATAACTTGGTTGTATTCCCAAAAGATTGTTCTTTTGTTCCCTCTCCCCCACCTCCATTCCACAGAGGCATCTCTCTCTCTCTCTCTCTCTCTCTCTCTCTCTCTCTCTTTCTCCCTCTCTCTGTCTCTTTCTTTCTCTTCCCACCTTGTTTCTTAAAGTGGTATCTGAGAACTCACTTGTAATCTTTCAGTATTTTTTTCACACCGGGCATTGTAACATTGACTTTAACATGCTTTTGGTGGTAAATTAACATATCTACTTAACATATCCAATCTTCATAATCATGTGAAACATGGCTGTCTGTTTTAATGGCTTTGTGTACTGTTTTGTATCATGTCATTCATTTCTGGACCTGTTTCTAAGCATTGGCTTTTTTTCCACATTGTATATGATGTTATTCTTTTTAAAGAATTATTTATTGAGAGAGAGAGAGAGAGAGAATGGGTGTGCCAGGGCCTTCAGCTGCTGAGAACAAACTCTAGATGTGTGCGCCCACCTTGGATACACGTACAACATTATGTGCTTGCATCACTCTGCCTCTGGCTTGTGTGGGACATGGGGATTCGAGCAGAAGTTCTTAGGCTTTGCAGGCAAGTCCCTTAACCACAGCCATCATTCTAGCCCTGTTATTCCCTTATTAAATGCTATATGTTATAAATTCTATCTTCTCACCTGCTGCAGAATGCTGTGTATACATTTATATACACATTACTGTATTTTTTCTTGGTTATAGTTACTATTTTTGAGAAAAGTTTGATTCTTTGAAACTTGCTTTTAAGTTCAGTTGGTTCATATCAGAGCAAACTTTAAGAATGATTTTACCCCATCACTGATGCAATAATTTTCTGCACTTTCCACCTGATACTTCTCAATGACCTGTTTTTTTTTTTTTTTTAATCACTGATTTCTGATTGAGATTTTCCTAAAAATGGTAAAAGTCTGTGGTCAGTCCTCTGACCTGGAATGTTGTTAACTCTTATTGCTGTTCTGTTGTGTTTACATCTGAGAAGTTGGCTCACACATGTATGCTGGTTAGTGTGTAAATGAAGGCTCCTGGTAGATATACTTTTCTGACTCTCTTTTGCCTTTCTGCTCCCATTCACTGTCCGGTTCCTTTTTTCTAACTTCCTCCTGATCTCAACATTCAGAGCACTCTTAGTTTTTCATCCTCAAAAATGATTGTCCCAATTCACTGACAGTAAATGTTCAATGTCTTAAAATTTCCATTTCTGATATTCTACACAGTATACATTTTACCACTTTAGATAATGAGGCAAAGCTCTTTATTACTTTCATTTCTCTTTCTGTGATCAAATTCCTAACAAGAAGCACCTTACAGGAAAGTAGGTTCATCTGGCTCACCGTTGGAAAAGATACAGTCCACCTTGGCAGGAAAGGCATGGGATGCAGAAGTGTTAAGTAAGGCAGCTTGTCACATTTCAGTCAGCCCTTAGGAAGCAAGGAGAAGTAAATGCTGCTGAGCTCCCTTTCTCCTTTCATTCTTAGACCCAGGCCATGGAATGGAACTGCCCACAGTTAGCATAGATCTTCTCACCTCAGCTACTGATCTGGAAGTTTCCTTCCTTGCTCAGATATTTTGTCTATTATTTGATGCTCGATTCAATCCAAGTTGACATTTGAGGTTACCCACCACAACTACACCCTTTGTCAACTTGCATTCCAAACCTATAATTTTTAACATTAAGCTTCTTTCCCTTGTCCTCACAGTCTTATGGCCAGCTCACAATGAAAAATGGTCCAGTCCAAGTTTAAAAGGCTAAAGTCTCTTTATAGACTAACAGAAATTGATTTAGAATCCCTACAATATTAAAAGTACAAGTTACATACTTATATTGTATCTTGTATTGAAGTCTATCTACAGTGTACAATACCACAGAGTAAACATTTAAATTCCAAAAGGGAGGAATGTGCACATAGCAAGGAAAGACGGGTCAACAACAACAATAGAAGACTGAAGCTAGGCAGGTCAAACATAAATCCGAAGGTTTCATTACTGGGATCTAGAGTTCAAGATGGAATCAAATGGCTTGGGTAAGACCACTTCTCCAGCTGGTCTGCCTGCAGTACACATGGACTCTTTCTTGGGTTGAGCCCTGTTCTGCGCCTGTATTGTCTTTCTTTGGCAGAAATCCCATGGACTTGGCCCATTCTTAAATCTCCAGTGAAACTTAATCTTCACTAACACAAACTCATGCATTAGCCTGTCAGGGCCTCCTTGCAGGGCCTCCAACTCTGTCACAAATTACCTGACCTCAGAAGCAATGTGAAAACTGTGGTGTACAACTCTGTGACCCTCTCACTCCTGAACCTTTCATGCTTGTAAAATAAGTACCACATGAACAGTACTTCCAAGTTCTGCTTCCATCTTGGGGTACAGGGTGCCCCCTTTAAACCACAGTTGCATCAGCCTCTGTGTGCTTCCAGGCTGAACCTGGAGAGAAGCACTTCTCTAGGCATTTTCTTTCAACCAGGGAACACATTCAGTAGCGTTCTCAGTTTAAGTTGTGTACTTTCAAATGAATTTATATTTTTACCAGATGGAGGCTTCAGAGGGTGGATTCTTGTTCTAAGGGCACCTTTTCTATTTTCTATTGTTCCAGTGCCAAGCAGAGAGTTTATCTTTAATGGAGTCTAGTTTGTAACAATGACAGCTATTCTCCGTATTAATTTGGTCTGCAACTTTAAACTCCCTCTTTCCCCCACCAAAGGACACATCTTTAATATATTGTCATCCCCCACATTGCGCTCTCTCTCTCTCTCTGCCTCTCCCTCTCTGTCTCTCTCTCTCTGTCTAGATAAGAGTAGTGAACAATAACCATACTCCAGCCTGAGTGTTTTCCTTCTTTGTCTTGAGAATTTCTCCCTCAAACAAATTAATTACATTTGAATTCAGCCTCATTTAACTTTTCAGGCTAATGGAAAATACATCAAGATTCTTTGCCAGAATATGAGCTATAGTCCAGTTCGTGAGAGTCTTTGTCCCCATCTGAAACCATACATGCAGGACATCTATTATATAGCATTATGAGCTTCCAAACACCCACCAGAATGGCCTATTAAGCTGTTTTCAGGATTATAATGTTTCTAGCCTAAAATTCAAAATTCTTCTATTTTCCTACCCTAAATCATTTCCAGAGTCCTAGGAACTGCCTGGTATAACATATCACACCAATAACCTCATTACTAGTACCAACTTTCTGTACTAGTTACTTTCTTTATTGCTATGATATCTGAAAAGAAGAAACTTAAGGGAAGCCTTTTTTCTGTTTTGTAGTTTAAAGGAATATAGTTCATCATGCAAGGGGAACCATCATATGGAGGATTATGGTAGCTGGTCACATTTCAAAATATAGGAAGCAGAGAATAACACATACAGGTTCTCAATTTATATTATTCTTCTTATTGATTCCAAGATTTTAGTTTATGGAAAGATGCTGCTAACAGTTAAAGTGGGTTTTCCTACCTGAGTTAGCCTAATCTTGAAATTCCCTTTTAGACAATCCCAGAGATTTGTCTCTGTGGTGATTCTAGATTCAAAGAGCTTGTCAATCAACATTAATCATACAGCTTTTTAAAAAATTATGATTTTAATTATGTATTGAAAAATTACTTATTTATTTTTGTGAAACTTATTGATGTATACTATGAATTATTTCAAATAGTAACAATTATTTTTTAAAAAATATTTGCTTACAATTTTAATTTTTCATGGATGTTAGAGAGCTGGAAAGCGATCTACATGGCTATTTCAAATAACTATCCCAAATAATTATTTCATAATGAATAAAGAACAAATAATATATGAATATATCTCTAGGCTACCAAGCCTGCGAAAAATGCATTAAAACATAATATTTCAAATAAGGAGTTTGGAGGTCAGATATTTTATTTTTTTGATGTCTTATTGAATGGTCCAATGCCCTTTCAGTGGGCCTGTTAATTAGACTGTATATTTAGGTTGTTTGTTGTCATTAGCTCTCCTCCAGTTCAGCAAATTTGTGTACAGGATGCCCCAAAGAAAGCAATGTTAAACAGGCCACTGAGTATACTTTTGCTGCCATTTTGAAGTACTTAATTAGAACTTTATGTTTAAAGAATCTACAGATAAATTCCTTTTAGGCTATCATGAATAAACTAACATTAGTCACAGAGTAAACTAAATGCTTATGATAAGATGTAGGGTATGAATGAAAGACTTTTAGGGAAATGATAAAAATCTGTACTTATTCCAATAAAATATCTAACATATAATTTACTTCACCTTTTCAAAAAAAAAAAAAAAAAGTGCTGTCACCACATTCAGGCAATCTGTAGAAAAGTATCAGCAACCTGAAGTAGTTGAATATTAGTAAGTACTGATATATGGAATTTTCACAGTAGCCTTTGACCTCAGTGTTCTAAATGTTCCAGAAAATTTTATTTACACGAACTTCTATAAGCCCTATCATTATTGATATAGCTCAAAGTCCACAATTTGTAGTAGCAATTTGCCTTAAGCACGAGCTATTCAATCTATTTAAAGAAATACAACAATCATTATAATGTTTCTGAAAATTAGGAATCAGGTAAAGTATTCAAAAAATAAATATAAATTTTTGTAATGCTTTACTTTAATGGCACATGAATTAAAACTGCATTATAATGAAATTGCTGCTGAACATCCCATTAATATCAAATGAATTCATTATGACCAGCACAGTTACAATGAATACTAAATGAATTAATAATAATGAAACATTTAAATTGCTGCCTAATTGTTTTATTTCATTTTTATGTATATTTTGGTCCTATTTTAACTGTTAGGTTAATAGACAATGACATTAAATAATTCACTTTCTTGCCTAGTAGTGGATAATGTGTGTTCACACCATTTCTGATGATCTCTGTTATTTTTCTTTTTTTACTTTTTTTTTTTTTGTTTGTTTTAGGGCAATCTTTCAATGTCTTGCTTCATTCTTTGATATTAAAAACACTAGATTAACAAATGTAAGTTTCAATCTGTAATGGTAACAACTCAAGACAATAAGCAACATTATGTCAAATACCTGGTCATTATATATTGACATGAGCCAAAAATTACCTGAAAATGATAAATTTGGTCTATAAGATTCTCACTAATTGTGCTGCCAAACACACCAATAAGCAGGATGTGGTAGTTTGAATGTAAGTCCCCATGCCCCCGGGTGTTTATTAAAGTTGAGTTTGCAGCTTCAGTCCTATAAGCAGATTCCTGCTGGAGAGCGCATGGCACTGGGATGATAAGAATTATAGTGAAAAAGTGAAAAGAGCAGACTGAGTTCTGACGGTGTGTTTGTTTATGGTGCTGGTTGTTTGGTGGCTTCTTATTCTGCTTGGATCTGTAAAAGGGAACGAGCTTTTTCCACCATTGATGGAGCAGCCAACAGATCTGTAAGCTTGAAATAAATCATTTTCTCCCATAACTGTGTCTGGTTGGATGTTCATCCCAGCAATGTGAAATGGACTTCAAAGGCAAGCAACAACAACAGTAACAAAAGTGTTTTATTCATATTTTTCAGTTCTACATCATCAGGTTATTCTCATGATCTTATAATTTCTGGAAATACTTTTACAAAAAAAATTAAAACATATCTGAAGGTGTGCCTTACTAATCTGCTAGGCATCTTTTAATCCAATGAAGTTGTTGATCAAGATTGGCCATCACATCTGGTAAATTCATTAAACATTGCCAAAGTCTTTGTTAGTGAGTAGAAATATTTGGCACAGACTCATCCTGTGTTCTTTGGCTCCAGGGTTCAAGAGCTCTTCATGCACATTATTCAATCTCTCCCATCCAGTAGGCAGATACTTAACCTCACCCCAGAAGACTTCTTTGATGATATCATCTCATGTGCAAAACAATGACCACAGGTTGTGCTCCATTGACAGTTTTTTTTTTTTTAAATCAACTTAATAAGATTTACTTTTAAGTGAGTGAATAGTATAAACTGGAGTCTAGATTTCTAGCATTTTCTCATGAATAGACATCTTTAACCCTTTCTCTGTAAATTATGTAGGTAATGATCAAGCAGAATGGAATAGAAACTGGCATGTTTATCACAGTATTAGCTTTCTATGATGTAATGCTCCCTCACCTGTTTAGGACACATTTATGCCTCTCACACATGATTAGGTTGTGGCCAATGAAGATTAACAATTGGTCTTCTGTGTCTATAGTTTCTATACCCACAGATTTAACCAGTCATGGATAGAAAATTTTAAAATAAAAAAAAGATATTTAAAATGCTGTATATGTTTCTTCATGTGAGGATTCCCTACCCAATACTTTGTATTTTTGTACTATGTACTATGTGCTATTTATAGATGGTCTAGAGATTCTTTGAAATATGTGGGAAGACTGCATAGAAGATTAATGAATACCATGCCATTTTATGTAAGAGACTTAAGCTTCTGAAGTTCTTACTATCAGTAAGGTACCCTGGATCTAATCTCCCACGTCCACCAAGAGCAACTGTACATTGAATCTGCCCCTGCCCATTGTCCTGCATGGTGTTTGAGGTTCCTTCTGTAAGGAGTGTTGCTTGTAGGAAGACATCTCCAGAGTGCCTCTGAGAACATGAGTATAAACATATCTAACCAACAGGATGAATTCAGTCACAGAAGCAATACCACAGTGATCAGTGGATTTTAACAAAACTGAATTAATAGGGATACCCGTAAGTATGCATAACCTCAGTCTGGACATTGGCTGGGCACTGAGGGAGAGCAACATTTCTCTGGGACCCAGACCCAGATCAAGGATGCTTGACAGAGAGCAAAAAGGCCATTTAGACAAAGCACATTTCATTTTTCATTTTTTTTTTTTTTGTTTTTTTGAGGTAGGATTTCACTCTAGCCCAGGCTGACCTAGAATTCACTATGTAGTCTCAGGGTAGCCTCAAACTCTTGGTGGTCCTCCTACCTCTGTCTCCTGAGTGCTGGGATTAAAGGCGTGTGCCACCATGCCTGGCAAATCACATTATAAATGAATCTACTGTGCTCAGTTCAGATGATCAGTTATATCCTATGGCAGCCTTTATCCCAGCACTCCTTTCCTGTTTTCTAATTAGCCCTTTAAATTTTGTTGGGAAAAAGAAAGCTCTCTCTTTGGAACACTTATTTTAGAAAATCACAAGTTCATTCTCACTCTCAGAAATGATGTATTTCAAGAGGATCCTAACATTAAGATTCGACACTTACTTTATACCAATTAAATGTGACTGACAATTATTTATTTTATTTTTAAGTGATATAGTTACTAAATTACTAAAAAGTGAGTGCAAATTTTACCATTGTGTAATAACTTACTAAAGGAATTATAAGAGATCTTCCCTGTTTCTGACAAAAAGCACCAAAGTGCTTGCAACGTGAATATTCAATGCAGTTTTTTTTTTCAATATCATGACTCAGACCCCTTCATTGTACACTATCAACAATGGTAAGATGGAGTAGCTGGGAGATGGCTCAGTGGATATTGTTTGCCATGCAAGTGTAAGGAACTGGGTTCAGATCCCCACAACCAATGTAAAACGCTGTGCATTGTAGTGTATGTGCTTGCTTCCCAGAACTGGGGAGGTAGAGACAGTCAGATTCCTGGGGTTCATTGGGTATCCAAATTGCTAAGCTTTAGGTACAGTGACAGAGCCTATGTCTCCTCTCTGAAGATGACAAGTTATTAAGGAGGACATCTAATTTGAACCTTAGACCTCTACATGCATGTACACAAACTTTCAAGAACACACACACATGTCCAGACACACACATATGAACACACAAGCACACAAATATGCATACACATATGTAGCAGACAGCTTCGGGTTCACTGAGATGAACTTTCAGACCAGACACAGTTATGGAGGAAGGGATACTTTTTTAATTTTTTAAAAAAATTTTTATGTTTATTTATTTATTTGAGAGTGACAGAGAGAAGGAGGGGGGGGAGAGAGAGAGAGAATGTGTGCTCCAGAGCTTCCAGCCTCTGTAAATGAACTCCAGATGCGTGAGCCCCCTTGTGCATCTGGCTAATGTGGGTCCTGAGGCTTCACAGGCAAGCGCTTAACCGCTAAGTCATCTCTCCAGCCCAGAGGAAGGGATATTTATTGAAGCTTACAGATCCAGGGGAAGTTCCATAATGGCAGAAGAAACTGGCCTGCCTTCACAGGACCAAGCAGAGAGAGAGAAGCACAAGCCAAAAAGCCAAAAGCCACAGAGCATACTTTAGGAACTCCAGCTAGGCACATTTTGCATAACTTTAGATTGAAGTCTGAAACCCACTACCACACCTTAAGATCCACCCAATGACATTGCCTCCATCCAGTTGGCTGCAGATGCAAACCACAAACAATAAAAAAACTGAATATATTGGGGGCCATCTATTCAAACTACCACAACATACATATGCATACCACACACACATACACATGGCAAAAAAAAAAAAAAAAAAAAAAAAAAAAAAAAAAAACAATGTTAAACTGGGCCTAGGGAGACAAGTATGTAATCTCAACTACTCCACAGGTTGAGACAAGGAAATCACAAATTCCAAGCTTACCTGGATTACAGTGTGATTTGAAAGCCAGCCTGGGCAAACCTGTGCAATAATGGCACACAGCCTAGGTGTGTAACTAACAGATCTCTGATTGGTTATCAGATCTGCTCACTGGAAAGCAAGATAATGGACTCCAAGGAGAAGCTCCCACTGGCCTTAGTGCAAAAGTGAGGCCACACCCGTCAAAGTCTCTCTAAATTAACAACGCTTATCTACTTTCGCCTATCTTGATCTCACTTTCTCCTGGAGAATCTGTTTTTCTCTTTTAGAAAGCAACAACCAACCAAGGACACCCAGTATCTATCAACAAGACAAGAATAGGTAGCTGGCTCCCTGGCTCCACAACAGCTTTGCTACAGAGGAAAGCGCCGGATGAGCCAGTGTACTGCTGCCACACATGCCTGACACCCTGAGCCTGGTGCAGGAGGCCGACAGTGAGGGTGTTCCAAACGCACAAAAGCAGAAATCCAGCAGCCAATGAGAGCTGAACACTAAAGCGGAATTGAAGCACACACACCGAGGCTCAGGAAAGTTTACTGAAGAGCAGGAGGACAGAATGTAAGAGCCACATTGGGATGGGAAGGAACATTCAGAGACACGGCCCTCCTCACGACGACTGACTATAGCTAACATAACCCATAATCCACAACTCCATGGTGAATGTCAGCAATCCCACTGAGAAGGGCCCTCAGTTGAGTAGGGGCAGGGAGGAGGGAAATGATGGTACCAACATGTGATGTGTAAATACAAAGTTTTCAAATTAATAATAAAAAATTTGAAAAAACCAAGCAATAACAAAAGAAAACAAGTAGAGGTGAGCGTGGCTCAGAGCTAGCTATAGTTTTGCCCATTACAAGGTCCTATGTTCAATCTGCAGTACTGGATAAAAGAAATGCTGTTGGGGGAAGGAACGCCATATCTAATCAAATTACGGAAAATAGCTAACATTTTCATATTTATTTTGGTGAAAGTCTACGTAAAGGATTGGAGAATGTCCTCCACTCCCTCACCCCTGGGACCTGGACTATTTTGTACCATTTACTTAATTATCCATAGGATTTCGGATCACGCACATTATTTTTTTCATCAATTCCCTTTTCCTTCTGGAAAGTTTTTTTTTTTTTTTCTTTGACTCAACTTTCTCAACCTGTCTCCTTTCCCTAACCTAAACTGAGGAAAAGAGCTTTGAAACCCTCTCGTCAAAGGGATGGCTGCCGATCTGTAAACATTCCATCTCAAAACTTTCATCATGGAAGCTCTGAGAATGCTTGGCACCATCTGTGCCTTGATTTTCCTTTCTTCTGACTTTCGTTCTCTTTTTCTTTCTCTCTCTCTCACTCTTTTTTTTTTTTTTTTTTAATTTGGAGCGGAGGTGCCAGCCGAGCCAGCCTGCGCTTCTGTTTTTCTGCCAAAAAGACAAAAAGAAAAAAAGAAAAAAGAAATGCCATGACTACTAAAATCAGACTTTTTTTTCAGTGTTTCTAGTATAAGCAGTGTACATTTCTACTGAGTTTTCTTTAAGAATCTGTTTTTATCATCCTTTACAATAGAAAACGCACAAGAAAACTTGTGGTCTATTAGCAGAAAACAGAGACCCTGGCAGGCTCCAGAGTAGCACAATCCTACAGTTGGGAGGCTGGGCAGGAACCCAAGTTTGTCCATGCCTAAGAACAACACTGTCTGCTAAAATTACAGTTTTCCCTTTTCACAAACCTCAAAGTTGTGAAACTTTGCTAACTTTAAGAAAAGAACAGTTGGTCATACAAAAGATACTCTTCCAAATTCACCGAACGACTTACTTGTACTTGCAAATGAACCACTTGGAGTGAGTCTTAAAATGTATTTGTTCCAATTATTCTACTAAGGTAGCAAGCAGAAAGTAATCGTTTTCTATGTATACTGTGAAGAAGAGACTCCAAATGTTAGTTCCAAAGAAAGAATTTGACCAATACTCAGTAAGTGGGTGTGTTAAAAAAAAAAGGGTGCTATAGAAATGATAGCCATAATTTAAATAGAAAAAAGTGTTTTTTTCATTCCATATAAGCTGAGGATGATATAATAAAATCAAATAAGAAAAGACTATTTTTTTAACTTTGATGTTCTCTGTTTCCATGACTTTACTGAGACAAATATTGCTTATTAAGCTCTGTCATATAACTTACCAAATCAGATACATATGATTAAATTGAAAGAATGATACAAGACAAAGTACTTTGATACCCCATGAATAAACTGAGTTACATAATAGCATGTTTCAGCAACCATGAGCTAGTTATGAAATATTTCTCTTAGATTACAATCAGGTGATAGAAATTTGCTTTTGAAGTAGAGATAAGCTTAATATAAAATTATTGTCCGATAGAACTTGATTATTGAGAAGGGGGAAGAGCTCAGGAGGTCCAGATATAGAATACTGAAAGTTAATATCTCCAGGTTGAGAGACTATAAAAGGAACTAAAGCTGAACGAAGTTTCTTCATTCCAACACTGTGCTCTGACCTTCAAAATGAAGATGACACTCGTAGGAGACACACAGTTTTCCAGCACAGATTCTGTGGAGTGAGGGCTAATTGTGGTGTGTAGGAGGATTGTGCAGTAGAAATAGGCAGTCTCATGGTGGCCAGAGCTATTTAGTGGAGGTAACATGTTTCCCATACTGAACCGTAAGTTAGGGACAGATTTGGAAGAGAACTGTTCTTTCACTATTTCCCTGCTAAGTAAACACAGAATAGCCTGGGCAAGTTGTCCTTTTGACTTTCCATAGAAATGGCAAATGTTCATGCTATAAATCATGAAAAGACATGCCAGCTATGATAAGAAATGTAAACTTTATTATGAACAATTCCAAGATCAGTAATATCAGAGTTCACTTTGATGAAAGTTTCCAAGTTTACTCAGATGTGTAGTTCTTATATCCAGAATATTATACCAATTTCCTTTATCCTTCAAGAATGCCTTATTATATATAATGAATTTTCATACTTTTTACACAGAGTCATCCATATAAAGAATTACTCTAGTTGTGACTCCAATAAATCATAGCCTTCAAAATAAGGTTTATTTTTACAAATGCATAATAGCAGGGTACATTATAATAGATAATTTTGTATAGTAGAAAAGTCTCAGTCTGTGAAATGACCCATTCAATTCTAACAAGATTCAAACACAATGCTGGAGAGATTGCTCAGTAGTGATTAAAGGGTCTTTCTTGAAAAGTCTGAAAGCCAAGGTTTGATTTCTCAATACTCATATAATTCCAGATGCACAAAGTGGTGCACACATCTGGAGTTCATTTGCAGAGGCAGGAGGCTATTATATGCTCTCTGTCTCTTTCTTAAATAGTTAAGAAATTAAAACAATTTCAGTGTAATTGAATAATCTAATGTACATGACAAATGAAAGGTATGAGCAAAAGTCACTGGGACCCTCTATGAGACAGAAAGATATAAGACCTTTGACTTAAAATTTTGTAATTGAGGGCTGGACAGATAGCTCAGCAGTTAAGACGCTTGCCTGCAAAGCCTAAGGAACTGATTTCAATTCCCCAGTATCCATATAAAGCCAGATGCTCCAAGTGGCACATGCATCTGGAGCTAGTTTGCAGTGGCTGGAGGCTCTGAAGTGCCCATTCTCTATTTATGTATTTAACTATCTATCATCTATTTATCTGGTTCTTCATTTCTCTCTCTCAATTAAATAAAATAATTCTTTTAAAATTATAAAAAAATATAATTGAAGAATAATTTAGAAATAATGGATATTAATCCATAGCAAATCTTGACATATTTATATCAAGAATTTTAATTTTAACTTTGTCACTTCTGGATTTGTGAGATCCCACCTGTCATGTTCCCAAACATTTTTTTTTTTTTTTTTTGCAAATGTGTAATTGGTGAGGATATTCTTTGGAATCGACTCCAGTGAACTTTTCCCAGTTATTTTACTCACATATTTTTTAGGGTTAAGAGTAAAATGTAAACTGCCTTCATTACATGACATCATTAGTCTACTGCTATCATGACAAATTGTTTATAGTTAAAGGCTTAGTGAGTCTTCTGAGGGACAGTACTATTCAATCCTATAACCTGAGCAACTATCAAAAAAACAAACTTCCAAGTCCTCTATATGCTTAGTTTGTTTGTAATTCTTTAACACAAGAAAGAAATATCAAACTTCTCAAGAAGACACCCAGCCTAAAACCAGTCAGTCATATAAATTGTCTTTATCAAATATATTCCTCAGAAATACAATTTAAAGCAATATTTTTAAAAATATATTTTTATATTTATTTATTTATTTGAGAGAGAGATAAAGAGGTAGGTAGAGAGAGAGAGAATGGGCACACCAGGGTCTCAAGCCACTGCAACTCAAATCCAGATGCATGCACTATTCTATGTGGGCCCTAGGGGATTGGTCCTGGGTCCTTAACTGCTAAGCCATCTCTCCAGCCTCAAAGCAATTTTTTTTTAAGTTTTGTTTATTTATTTTCAAAAAGAGGGAGAGAGAGAGAGAGAGAGAGGAAGTGAGCATTCCAGTCCCTCTTGATACTTCAAACTAGCCTCAGGCACATGTGCCACTATGTACATCTGTCTTTATGTGGGTATTGGGGAATCAAATCCAGGCCACCAGGCTTCTCAAACAAGCACCTTTAACTGCTGAGACATCTCTCCATCCCACAAAAACTTTTATAAGAATTTAAAAGTATTTACTTACCCCCAACCCGAGTATGTTTTTGCCATATTAAAATTAGGTTTGCTTCTTTGCTCATTTTTTTTTGTTTACTTGGTATATTTTTAAATTTGTTTATTGATTTTTTTTTTAAATAAAATGATTGTACTCATTTCCTCTCTCCTTTGCCACCATTCTATTGTGGGTCCTTCTAAGCAGGGTAATCCATTGTGGGTTCCTAAGGTCCCAGTCAGTCTGGTAGGGTGATGGTATGTCAGAATTCCTCCACCCACCCTGAGGCTGCTGAAACCTTTCCACCCTTCTTCTGCAATATTCCCTGAGCCTTGGCAGGCAAGATAAAAATCTTATTTAGTGTTGAGTTCTCTGTAGCTTCTGATCCCTATTTTGATGACATTTCAGTGACAGGAGTGTTTGTAGCCATCTCTCTGGAACTGGTTTTCAAGCTAGCCACTACAGCAGAAGTCATGTCGTGGCTTCCTTTTCCATGACTTCTGGGTCCCGGCCGTCTATTCTTTTAAATGTTATTTTTATTTATTTGGCAGAAAAAGAGGGAGAGAGAGGGAGACAGCGGGGGAGAGAGAGAGAGAGAGAGAGAGAGAGAGAGAGAGAGAGAGATAGGCCTACAGAGAAAGAGAATGGGGGCGCCAGGGCCTCCATCCACTGCAAATGAACTCCAGGCCGTGTGCACCCTTGTGCATCTGGCTAATGTTAGTCCTGGGGAATCGAACCTGGGTCCTTTGGCTTTGCAGACAAGTGCCTTAACTGCTAAGCCATACCTCTAATCTTAATGTATTGATGTATCCTGGTTCACCCCAGTATTCTCACCATCTGTAAGACAGAGCACATTCTCCAAACAAAAGTGAGAGGAGCTTGGATTAAAGGGGATAGACATACTTTTTAGCAACACTTACTGATTGTGTGTCTACACTTCTTAGCTGAAAAGCAGTATAGGTTATCTCTGGAGTCTAATGAGTTCCTATCCTAGGAAATCTGGCTGAGTTCCCAGAACTGGATATGAGTTCACCCCACTGAGCTGGTCTGACCCAATCAATGAGCAGTTAGTTACCCACGTCGCCTGTGAGCCACTATTGTACCAGTGTGTACTTCTTGCCCTTCTGGTTGATTTTGTATTTAGCAGGAGCTCCTGCTTATTCACTCTGTTGGCACCCATTATTCCCTGGCTTATCCCATATCACTTTGCAGCTCTATGAGAGCTAACCAGGAGGGAACTGGCTTCCCTCTCGCATCCAGCATAGTCTGTCCAAGTCCTGTGACTACAAGCTGTGTTTCCTCCAGAAGAGCTGCTTTTCTATACTCATAAGAGCATGAGAGCTAGCTCACTTTAAATTACATGTAAGAAAAGATAGTTAAATTAAAATTACAATAATTAAGCTATCTGCTATCCTATTGAAAATCTCAGGTTTTTTTTTTCTTTCAATTTCTATCTTTATGACTTAATTGTACTAAGCAAGCATGAAATAGCTTGGGATGTAAAGGGTGTCATTCTCAACAGGATGCAGAAAATGTATGTTAGCTTGCCTTCTCTACTACTTTACTACAAAACATAATTGAGGCAAAATATCAAATTCTTGCTATGTAGATTTTTAAAACAATTTTACACTTACTCTGTATTGAAAATAATTTCAGGTCAAGCATGTCTTAAAGATCCCAAGTCATTAAATTATGACTAAGTCATAGATCAGTATAAGGTCAGTACTATCCCCATAACAACATTGGATACATGGGCACGGGCCTGGGAGAAAGATTTTTTTTTCTTCTTTTTGTTTTGTTTTTGAGGTAGGGTATCGCTCTAGACCAGGCTGACCTGGAATTTACTCTGTATTCTCAGGGTGGTCTCAGACTGATGGTGATCCTCCTACCTCTGCCTCCCAACTGTTGGGATTAAAGGCGTGTGCCACCACTCCCAGCCAAGACTATGTTTTTAATATCATCTGTTTTGCTGGATAGTTTTAGAACATCCCACTTTTGCTTAGATGGTGTATCAGTCTTCCTGTGCATTTTTTAGATCTTGTATTTAATTCAGAAACAAAAATGGAAAGAATGGCTTTCTAAGCTTCTCTGTCCCAATGACTAGCATTTCCTTTATATGTTAACTTCTCTGCCTCACACATTCAACTCTTATGACAAAAACTTTGATCTCTTAACTTGGTGTTTTCCATATCAGAGAGAAATATGGAGTAGGTATAGAGCTGACCCAGCCTGACACAACTAGTATTTTTCAGCATTTTATAACAGTCACATTATCTCTGTGAATCTCATGTCTGGCACTGCTGCACACATCCAAATCTATATTTTGTGTGTGTGTGTGTGTGTGTGTGTGTGTGTGTGTGTGTGTGTGTCAGAATATATTCCAATTCACAGAAGATTTAACCTGTCTTTTGTTAGTGAGATATCTTATTGTTTGTCACACTTTACAACATTTATAGAGTTTCTTCAAAAGAACAAATTGCCCATGTTCCCAGAGATGACTACTAGTGCCTGTATGAATCTAGGTTTGTCATTTCTTTTCCTTTTTTGGTCCATTCTTACTTCTTGCTGTCATCAGTAGGCAGTTAAATTGTTCAGCTCCAAAGAAAACTAGCCATAATAATCTCGAGTGAGGTTCTTGACTAAAATAAACTTCTGTGTTATGATCATATAGCAATGACTTCCCTGTGTACATGGGCATTCATCCATTATGCAAATATGATACAGGGTATAGAACACTTGGGTGGCCTGATGTTTCTTCACAAAAGTCTTCAAGTTGTAGACAAGCATCTTCAAATACAGATCAAGTTATCTAGTGAGCATTCATGCAAGCAAATACATCAAGCGTGTGTTCATTGCTTGCGTTACCAGGGGAAAACTCAGTAATGGTAGGGTATTGCCTTCTGATAACCACACTATTTGCACATCATCCAGAAAAGCAGAACACCAGACTATTCCATTAAGTTGTCAGTCAGAACTTATGAAGAGGCACACAGTGTGTGTTACATGTTTGAATTTTAGAAGGCATGAAAATTACAGGATTGTGAGAATGCTAGTCAATTTTTTTTCTCTACAAAGGAAGAACATTCAAAAATTAGCTTTTCCCCTGAAATTCTAAATATAGCAATTTCCACAAGCTTTTATTTTGTACTTTTTTACTCATATCTCCAGAAAAAAAAGTTTGTTATATATATTGCCATAGCACTTTACAGTTTATAGACACTTGCTTGTATATTACTTGATTTATAAGTGGTATGCTCTATAAAATATTTCTTCATTTTACAGCCACAAATTCTAAAGGTATATGTCACTGCACTAATGACTGGCTTTCAGCATTATAATGAAATTCTCATTTATTAATACTATGACTAAACCTTTTAAATGTGCTTAGCACATATTTGTATTCCTTAACTTTAAAAAAACTATTGGCTCTGGCATTCCACACGTTGGGTCATGATACACAGAGGCATTGCCTCCTACCCATAACTGATGGCTAACCCCACAATGCACGACCCATATTCCACAATGAGGAGGGTCCCTGTGGATGGGAGAGGACAGGGAGGAGGGGAACAATGCAACCAATTTGACTGTGTACACTGAGTACAAAACTAATAATAAAAAATACATAGAAAAAATAAAAGCAAAAATATTGGAACAACATAACAATTACTACTAACTTTGGGAAAAAAGAAAGTTAGTGTAGCAATAGGTTTAATTTGACATAATATGGCACTTTATCCTTCATTATTTATAATTTTATTGGGAAATATGCGCTAATACAATTTTTACACCTGAAAAAACATAAGGTAGACTGGTAATTAGTATAAAAGGATTCAACAGTACATAAAGGTGCCTAATATACCTACCTCTTCATACATCTATGCTAATTTTCTTTCATTGGAAGACACTAAAGATTGAAAATCAAGTATGCTAATTAATTGGATTCATTCTCAGTTAACTTGAAGGTTGCATATAAAAAGAAAATGAAGTAGACTGTGAGCAAGGAGAATGAATAGTTTACATAAAAGTATCAAGAGGAAAAAAAATGGATAGGAAAGAAAAAGAATGTTGGCTTTTTTAACAACATGAAAGGTCTCCTCTAATCACTCAAAGTGAAATGATTTCTCTTATCCTGTCACTGAATGCAGGAAAAGGTCGAGATCAGAATTCATTATATTCAGGAGGCTACAGGATGATTTTGTACATAAGTTTTCATAGAAAATAAAGAAAATATCTGCTGAAGTGTAGTTCAAGGAGAAAACACTTGTCAACTTTGAGCAATCCCCAACATAAGCATGCAAAACAGGTTTACATTGAGTGAGATTGGCAAAGAAGAAAATCTTCTTTGGTGCCTGTGTACTGTTTGAACAGGGGTTTTAGACATGTGCTTTTAGCTATACGGAATAAAACTTTCTAAGTTTCTTTACGGGATGATGTCACAGAAGACATCAAGAGGTATTTTAACAGAAGGACAAGAATTCCTTTAGGATGGAGAAAAAATAAGAGGACCATTAACAATCACTGTAACTGTGACCATTTAGGGCAGGGCCCTCCTCTCCGGCCTCAGGAATTTCTGGATTACTCCACTAATGATTCATGTTTAATGGTCTCTAGCGAGCCTCTACTTCTCTTCCCAGGAACAACAGATTGCTTTTCTCTTCAGTCCGTACGTTTCTCTATCTCAGTGCTTGAGCTGCCTCTCAGTTTTAGCTCATTCAGAGACCATCATGGCTTTACTGTATGTGTTTGTGGTAAGTCCTTCTGCTCTCTCTCACAAACTTCTCCAATTAATCACATGCTTCCTAATCACTACCAGATCAACTCACAGGACCTTGTGTTCCTAGCAGTTATGCCTCAGGGTAAATACAAGGAGATAAGTTGGCCAGAAAGATCCCTGAATAGGGTAGTTTGTTTTAGAAGGGGCTATTTGATTCAATTGGCATGTATTACAATGAAAGGATCTGGGATAACTAGTCATACCTGAAAATTATGTTGGCTTTCTTTTCTTAATCAAATATGAGATTGGAATTTCTGTTAATGCCTCTTATACTAAAGTTCTCAGCTTTACATTTTCATATAATACTCCTTCAAGTATTAGAAAGCAATACATTTTTGGTTTCACTAAGAAACAAAACTCATAGAAGAAGAAATAACATTTGGAAGAATAATATACTTCCATAACTTTGTTCAGTAGACAAAGCATACCTAATTTCACTTCAGATGTATGACTCTGCAGCCAGGCGTGGTGGAACACACCTTTAATTCCAACATTGGGGAAGCAGAAGAGAAGGATCACCATGAGTTCCAGGCCACCCTGGAACTACATTGAGTAGTTATGTCACTATACCAGTTATTTTCAGTAATTTGACCAGTTGTAACTCTGCAGCAATTATTTCATTGTTGAAAAAGTTTCCCTGAAAAAATAATAATCATTGTCATAGAGAGAGATATTTAGAAGGCAGTTTGACAAGTATTCTTCTAATAATATAAATACTCTGCTTATTGTGCTTACAATTTCCTTAGCTAGGGGTTTGTGCATGGGCTTTTGGTACCAAACATGGATGCCCTCCTGAGATATGAACTATCAATCCAATCAGGAAATAGTTTATTGCACTCATAAAACTCATGCCAACAGCAGACAATTTTGCTGGACATGTTGTTGGGGTTACCACATGAGGTTTGTAGACCAGCAGTGTTAATGGCAGAGAATTCTCCCTAAACAGCCTGAACAGTATCTTTCATTACTATGACCCCCAGTCAGGAAGACGGAAATTTCCAATCCATTCCAATGAAAAGCTTGATTTATCCATGCCAGTGTGTGGTATCTTCAGTAGTAGGGACTTCCAAGCTAGTTATGGCACATAATCAACAGCAGTGCTAATGGATTATATGGAATGAGAAATCCCAGGCAGTGTGAGAGTTACTTGACCAAGAACTCATAGGGAAGCAAAGCAGCGTGTGGTGTTGCACCCCTTTACACCCAGCTCTCAGGAGGCAGAGGTAGGTGGATTGCAGTGAGTTTGAGGCCACCATGAGACAACGTAGTGAATTCTGGATCAGCATGAGCTAGAGTGAGACCCCACCTTGAAAACCAAAAGCAAACACATGACAACAACAAGAACCTTCCTAGGGAGGGAGCTCATTCCCAGCTTTGTAATTTTTTGCATGATGACTTTATGGTTCTTAGAGGTTTCTTTTTTGAGCCATGTATGTTTGAAACTGTTTAATTGCTGTTTTTCCACTCAATGTTTAATATTAATATTATATTATGAAGCATTTTTACAGAGAGTAGGAAGGATAACAAATCAAGTTCCCTCCTATGTCACTATCCTATGACAAATATGCAACTATCATTGATAGTAATTTCCTCCAGATTGAAACATTCCCTGGTGACTGGGGGGGGGGGGAGTTAAGCCTGGTAAAATTATTGCAATACCCTGTCCTAAGGTTTTATATATAAAGAGAAATCACCTACTTGGAGAGAGACTCAGATTGAGCTGCCTGCAAGTCATGTAGTGTGATGAATGAATGTCCAAGCCAGTAAAGGGTCCTGATTGACTCACTCAAAGGAAAATGTGGCAAGACTTGTGAATAGCTGGAGTCCTTAAAGAATAAAACAAAATTGATGCAAGGCCAAATGCTGTGCTGGTGAGCCTTTGGAAGGCTTTAAAGCATGGGGAGCAGTTCTCAGAGAGTGTGCATGACAGTGTGCTGCAGGTAAAAAGAACTAGGCTTGTCCCAGGAGTGGGCAGGCATGTCCCCAGAGTGAGTCATACACATTTGTGTCCTACAATAAAGCCTACTAGGAGTGAAAGTTGTCCACCTAGCCCTAGGGCAACATAGCGGCCAGGTGTGGTTGATGAAGAGACAATGAACAAGACTACTGCCTCTTTGGTAGTTCCTTGTAGCCTATCAAACTTAGAGGATGGGGAACACAAACTCAAAGGGCAGGCACTACAGCAGGCCGGAGTACAGCTCTACTCTCTCTTGCCCCTGGGTCAGGGTAAACAGCTTGAGAAGGTCCCAGTGAGCTCATCAGGGGTGGGTGGGTGAAAAGAAGTCCCATAGAAGCATGCTGGGGTGGCAAAGAGGATTACTCATGAAAAATATCTATAGGTTATAGAAAGGCTAGAAAAATGGATAATGCTCTCGATATTGTCATTGCGAGAAAACAGTTGATGCAAGCAATGCACTCTTTTCATGGTGTATTGGACCTTGCCCATGTTCTCCTTCAATATCCCCTCATCTGCTGACATCTGAGACCAATCTTTCCTCCTGGGAACAGCTGGGGAGACTTCAGAGATCCTGCCTACTCTCTGTAAAAAGTTTTTTTTTTTTTTTCATAATAGGAGTACATAAGGTACTATGCATGCAATAGTGCTAATCTCTGGGTATCTTACATGTATGTTTAGAGCAGTTTCTGAGAAGACAGTAAAGACAACAGTTAAGTAATTTAAAGAAAGTTATGGTGAATGAATGCAAAGGGCACTCCTAAAAGTCAGGGGTTGTTGAATGAAAATCAGTGCCAAGAACAGGCTACCTTCTGAAGAGTTGTTGGCCATGGATGCCCATGAGGCTCCCCAAGTGACAAAAAGGTTATTGGCACTGTTATTGGATGCAGTCTAGAACTGAATAGTAAGACCCTATTGCTGAAGGTATGGCATGCTTTGATTATAGGGCATGGAGAAATCAGGCTGGAATTCATGTAGAAGCATCCTGGCTTGGTTTTATAGCACTGAAAGGTAATACACGGTGCTATGGGAGATTGGTCATGTACAGTCCTACCAAGACATGTATCCTGTGTGCTACAATACCCGCACAGCATGCAAGATGTGACTGTCAGAGCAATAGTGGCATGACTATTTTGTGTACAGATAGCAAGGTTATGATTGGAATTAAAGTCCTTTACATAGGAAGAAGTTTATGCCTTGTAACTAAACCTTGTCAAAAGCCTGTGGCTAAGATTATAGGCCCTGGTGGGTACACCAATGTTACTATTCTATTAAATGAATGTGGTGTTTCTGCTGTCAAATTGCCTGCTAAGTAAGCATGTGTGCTCATGCCATAGATTATCGCTACTGTTGCTACTGCTGTCCTTCTTGGTTGGAGGTGAACTTTTTGTAGTTGGTGATGGTTGCTAATGGAGGGACTCAACTGGCCAAGCTTCTGAGACCAAGTGACCATTGCTGTGACAATAGTGGTCCATTACTTAGCCATAGATGGACATGCTCAGGGAACATTGTAGAAGAGCGGGTAAAAAGAATGTAAGTGTCAGGGGAAAGGGTGAATTCTTGTACAGCAATTTCCTCCATTTTAAAATATTCCCTGAGGGGGGGTGGTTAAGAAGCTAGGGAGACCCAGAAAGTCAACAAGTCTTGGGAGAAAAGGCTGCAAGACTCCACCCTAAAGCTACATAAAGGGAAATCAAGTGCCTGGGGAGAGACTCTAAGATTGAGTGTCCAGCAAATCATGTAGTTTGCTCGAGTCTCTGACCAGCCAAGCTTCCTGCAGGTTATACATTGTGCTTCAGAGATGCAGGTTTCATAAGTCATCATCTATGCTGGGGTGGACTTTTCAATGACGAAGCTACCTTTCAGTCACCTGTAAACATGTCAACAACCTGTACAAAAACCCTCATCCTGCTCTGTAAGTAACCACAATAGACTCATTCGTTCACCAAAACTGGCTTTGGTGTAACAGTACTTTGGTTTGTTGACTGTGCTCTATGTGGGGAAAATAGACGTGTTCATGTCTCCCCCAGGAAAACTTCCTGCAATGCTATGAGGGTAACCTTGCCAGTATACTCTAAACGTTCCTTTTTGATTATTTCAAGTGAAAGAAATTGGTCTTGGCACTCAGCAGCTAATAAAATACTAAAGAAATTGTATGAAGTAGTTATAAAACAGCATGAAAAGATGCCATTGCTTATACAAGCTATTCTGTCAAAAGAGTAATGATGAATACGAAGTATTCTTGTGAATGGCCTTACGTTTATTTAGCTCTCTTTAGTCCAGTCGTTCTCCATGAGCCATCCCAGTTTCTTCACAGACCTCACCAGGCTGTTGAAAGGGCTTTGGTTTTAGCAAATAATCTTTACCTTTCGTAATTTCTTGATAGTTTCTGTAATCTTGTCATCACCTCCAGGCAGTCTATGCTGTTTGATATTCAAAGTCTTACTCGGGGTAGACCTGACAGGGTCAGGTCTCTACCAGCCATACATGACAGTTTTTACAGTTCTCGGTGTCAGGTACAGCTCTTGGATACAGGGTATGTCCAGACAGTTCATCCTCTGGACTGTGTTTGCTTGCAATGGAGACATGGACATAGTATATTCTTTTGGGGTAAGGGTGCAAATGACCACCTCAGGACAAGCTTAGTCATTTGGACCAGCACATGTCCATCTTCTGTTGCCCATCACCCTTAGTGATATGTGGGGGTCACCAAGAAAGTACACTCAACTCCAAGTGTTTAGACATTAGGAGGTGACACTGACCACTTCACTGGAAGAGTGGTGAGGATGATTCCCAGTGTAGAATATTTCTTTCATCCAAAGCAGTAAGTGTTGAGGCAGGGAGCTCCTATTCACCATTGTTATGGACTACCATTTAGCATTTAAAGATATTCAAGACGCACAAGCCAAACACTTGGCATCCCATGATTTTTTTTTTCCCCAAGAACACTGACTCAATAAAATTCTTTTCCCACTGCAATGTACTGTCCTAAACAGTCTTCTGCCTTGCCTTTTCTTTTTCTCATGCCCTCTCAATTGTCTTATCACATAATTATCCCTATTTTCATCCTAGTCTAAGCCATTCAGATCCACATTCAGAAACTGCTGTAGATTACCTAGTGCATGAACAATTGTCACGTTTCCCTGTCCTCCTGGGGTAGGTTCTATTCACCAAGGAAGCATGACACCACAGAGAAGAAGATGGACTCCCTGGGGTTTCCCCCAAATCTGCTCCATCGGCAGAGGAAACAACCTTGCTTTCATGCTTGTTTGTCGTTTGTCCATAACAGGGACAAAATCCTGTCACCACAGCAAGGAAGCACACAATCCCTTGATAAATGGCAACGAGCACCCTGTCCAGATTATCCCCTCCCATACACCACTCTCTGGTGGTGCTAACTCAGTTGTATATCTTGTGACTCATAACAGAGACCATGCAGCTATGGCCCACACAATTCATCTTTGGTTCAGATATGAACTGCATTGTGTGAACTTCCTGGGGAGATGTAAGTATTCATTTACCTTAGAACCAATGAAATTAGTCCATCAAATTCTAACTTGTTGAACCCATGTGTTTATTGAAGCTGAATGCATAATGTGGTGAGCCTCATGTACCTACTGGAAGAGCTTATGATACTTGCAAATGTCACGGTCCTCCAAGGTCTTGAATAGATGGAACACTATTCTGTGATTAAAAAAATAGTAATGAACTACTCCCATTTGAGATAGCATAAATGTGACTTGAAGCTACAATATGAAGTGAAATAAACCAGACACAGAGACACAAATCTGCCTGATCTCACTCACATGTGGAATCTGCAAAGAGTGATTTCACAAGAGTTTAGCACAGAATAGTGTTTATAGAATCTGAGAGTAAACAAGAGAGAAGGACAGGGTGAGGGTGATTAATGGGCAATTAGTTAGCATTAGGAGCAAACATTTCTGATGTACTATTTATTGTACAGCAGGGCAACTTTAGAAAATAGTAATGAACTGTAAAATTCTAAAAGCTCAAAGAGAATACTGAGGATACTGATGATTAAAAATTTATACAAAATATATATATGTTGAAAAATCACCCTGATCTCTATATATGGTTTCTTCAACTTTTTAAAATCATTTTTAAGTAAAATTAGGCTCTTGGAAAATGGGTCAGTAGATTAGAACACTTGATGTGCAAGCATGGGAACCTGAGTTTAATTCCCAGCATTTACATGAAAAGCCACGTATAGTCACACATACCTGTTACCCCAGTACTGGTGGAAGTAGAGACTCGAGGGTCACTGAGATTTACTGGCCACTCGGTCTAACTGAATAGTAAAGTTCCAGGTGCAGTGAGAGACTTTGTCTCAGGAAAAGAAAGAAAACATAAGAGTGATAGAAGCAGGTACCCAGTGTTCTCCTCTGGCCTGTATACATGTGCACAGTCATCTGCAAACAAGTGCATATACACGTGCACATCCGCATATGTCACACACACCACAAATATACCTACCACACATACTAACTAAAATTGAGTAACTAGGACTTGAGAGACTGCTTAGTGGTTAAGGCATTGCAGTCAAAAGACCAACATTCTGTTCCCCAGTACCCACGTAAAGCCATATGCATAAGGTGGCAAATCTGGAGTTGGTTCACAGTGGCTAGAGGCCCCGGTTTGCCTCGATCTCTCTCTTTCTCTATCACTCTCTCATCTTCTTCTCCTCTCTAATAAATAAATAAAATATTTAAAATCAAATAACAAAGTAAATAAAATAGATGGAAATAAATACGAGATTTAAACTATAAGCATGGGAATGTACTTTTTGCATGTATGTGTGGTATGTGTATATACTCATGTGTGTGTGGAAGCATATGTATATGTGTATGCATATGGAGACAGGAGGACAACCTGAGATGTCATCCTTAAGGATGCTGTACACTTCTCTTCTGAGACAGGATCTCTCGCTGCCCGAGAACTCAATGAGGCTACACTGACTGGCCTTAGAACCACAGGGATCCTTGCATGTGTATTCACCCAGCAATAGAATTTCAGGCATGCACCACTACATACAGAGTTTCCGTGGGCACTGGGGTTCAAACGCAGATCCTCATGCTTGCAAAGAAAGAACTTTATCAACTTCACTCCCCAATCATGGAAAGTGCATGTCTTGAGGCATTATAAGAGCAATAGGAAACAATAATTTAGCCAATTTCTTAATAACTCCAAAGTATTTAAAAAAAGCTCTTTTGCCTCTCCATGTATTCATTTTATTGTTTTAATTTATCCTAACATGATATAAAGATAAATCCTAACATATTGATGTTGACTTATATTTTTTTCTGTTAAAATACATAAACAATTTAAAATATTTAGTAATCAGGAAAATAAGTAGAAAAATTATAAAGTAAATCAAAACAAAAATGTATAGTTTATGGGCTTGCAAAACTTTTGTAAAAATAGAATTAAAATATGACACTGTACATTCAAATATATTCCCTCTCAAAGATAAAGTTGAAGAGATAACTCAGTGCTTAAAAAATTATCAATAAATTGATAATGCTTGTCTCATTTAAACTATGGTGACTTTACTCTCTTCTGGAGAATCTGTTTTTTTTCAGAAGGTGGAGTTCTCTCTCATATGGGGATCCTAGCTATAAATGACTGGACTTCTGCGTGAGTAGGAAGAAAACTCAATAGCCAAGGCCACTAAGCTAGAAAAGAGATATAAAGGGAATAGAAAAGAAGGGAGAGGGGGACTTAATAGGATGGTATTTATATATGTAAGTAGAAGAACAGATTAATGGGGGTGAAAAGGCCTAAGTGAGGTCAGGGGAGGAGATTGAGTAAGGGAAAGGTGGAGGGAGGGCTAATCAAAATCTAAGAGGATATAAATAAGTCATATGGAAACCTACGTTTTTAGACAATGGAACACTCAGGAGCCATAGATTGCTACTAGAAATTTTTCAGTGCCAGGGATGGGATGCCTTCCTGTGAGTTGTTGGCCAGAGAGGTCCCTGATGCTCTCAAAACATTACAGGCCATTGCCAAGGCCCTTGGTCTCCCACCAGGGATAGATTGTAAGACCCTATTGCTAAAGACTCCACATACTTGGGATACAAGGTCACTGAGAAATCCTGCTGGAACTGAGCTAAAAACCTCCTCTATGTAGACCAGGTGGCAGAAAGCTGGGGAAATCCATGCTGCATTCGGTTCGATAAGAGAGAGAGAAATCACCAGTGCAGATACTCAACAGTGGACACTGCAAGCCTTAGATTTGTCCATCTAGGCCAAATGAGCCAACTGGTGCAACAATGGCATGTCTGTTATGGGAGAAACCAACCACCCTCTAATTTGACTAGAGGCCTGCTCCATGGGAGGGAATACATCCTGATACTGAAAACCTATAACAGGGGTAGTCATGAGCCCTAGGGTTATAATGTCTGCTGCTGTCTGGCTAAATGTATATACTATGCTCATCAAACTGTCCAGTAAGCATTTGTCTTAATGCTCATACCCATATATTAATGCTACTTTCACTTTTGGTTAAAGAACCTTCTTTTTTTCATATGGTAGTGACCTTGGGATGACTCAGAAGGCATCATGGTTCTGAGAAGTGACAGGAGTGTTCAGCACTGCAATATCTCTATCACACCTTCTAAGCCTCAGGATCTATTGTGGAAGAGGTGGTGGAAAGAATGTAAGAGCCAAAGGCAGGGTAGGACTCCTTACAACGTGCTCCCCCTAGACACAAAATGGACTAAATATCCATGACCTCACAGTGCCTGACACTACCTACACAAGATCTTCATAATAGGAGGAAAAGATGATGACATCAAAATAAAAGAGAAGCTGATTGAGAGGAGAAGGGGATATGATGGAGAGTGGAGTTTCAAAGGGGAAAGTGGGGGAGGGACGGAATTACCAGGGGATATTATTTACAATCATGGAAGTTGTCAACAAAAAAATTAATCAAAAAAAAAAAAAAAAAAAGAAAGTAGGGCTGGAGAGATGGCTTAGCAGTTAAACGCTTGCCTGTGAAGCCTAAGGACCCCAGTTTGAGGCTTGATTCCCCAGGACCCACGTTAGCCAGATGCACAAGGGGGTGCACGCATCTGGAGTTCATTTGCAGTGGCTGGAGGCCCTGGCGCACCCATTCTTTCTCTCTCTCCCTCTTTCTCCCTCTGTCACTCTCAAATAAATAAGTAAAAATAAAATAAATATTTTGTTAAAAAAGAAGATAGACAGACTGGGTGAGATAAACTATCCCTTGCACTTGTGCCAACTCCCAGCTATAGCTACAGAGGAATTGGGGAGAGGTGTAAGAGGACTGTTTCCATGGTGAGCCTGACAGTCAGTGACAAGGTGAAGGAGACAGACCCTGAGGATACTCAGCATTTACCAAAGCAGAGATCCAGAGGCTCCTCAGAGCTCATCAGTGAAGGAGACTTAAAACTCAACCACCAAGGCTGAGAGGATGAAAAGAATATAAGAGCCACAGGTTGAGACATTATGCCTAGAGGCATTGCCTCCCCTGCAAAAAAATCCTGACTGCTGCTCCCACACATAACCAATAACCCCATGGGGAATACCTGCAACCCCACTGAGGAGCATCCCCAGAATAATGGGGGCAGGGATGAGGGAAAAGAAGGCACTAACACATGATGCATCCATACAAAATAAGTTGTTAATAAATTGAAAAAAAAATACAGTGCTTCTTGGGAAAGCACAAGGTTTTGAGGAGTCTTGAGAACTCCTGAGTTACAATCTCCAGCAATACCTGTAAAAAGCTGAAGATGGCCTCTGACCTGTAACCCCAGTCCTGGAGGGAGCAGAAATCATTGAATCCCCCACACTCACATCTAGCAAGCTCCAGATCTAGTAAGATCCCATCACCAGGACGCTACAGGCAGAGAGTGACGGAGGGGAACCACAGGCAAGCACGAGGCACCACATCAGCACACACACGGCATGCACCGCACACATGCTACACACAAGCAGAACCTAATAAGATTCTCTGCATTCCACCCTCGTGGATTCAGATCTTGCCAAAACTTCCTTTGGTTTCATAGAGGGTTTTAATTGCTGAAGAATATTTTTTTTCTTAAAAAAAAATCAAGGTATGCAGATATCCATTTAATTTAATCAGAAAGAGATACACTGACTTCAGTTTACCTGCCTGATTTGACTTCTCATTTGTGCTCTTCAGACTGTTTCTTTCTCTCACAAAAGCCCCAGGAATGTTCTGAGAACTGTCAAAAATAATAATGATTTGAAATCATGTTGCAAGTTGCTTGTCAAGGGCTGAGAGCACTGACTTCCACGCATGTTTTTTTTTTTTTTTTTTTTTTTTTTTCGGTGTGGCAGGTATTGTCAACCAAGAAAATATCATCGCAGTTGTGTTCTTTTAAGGTGTTTTGCATTTTAGACTTTTTGGGTGGAAAATTGCTTTCCTGGTATCATATTTGTCCCTGGAGCCCTGGTTCAGCATTGCAATTTAGAGTCCCTTGGTAAACTTCAATGTCATTGAAATCATCAGATTTTTCAATACCAGCCTGAAGATTTGGATATGGGTTCTGGATGTTAAAGGAGGCGTCTAAGTTTCACCAGAGGAGTTCCCGTCTCCTCCAGGTGAGTGAAGGGATTGAAGACACTAAGTTCTGTCTGTCAAGGGATAGGTGTTTCTGTGATCCGTGGGAGCTAGTCATCTGATAAGCAAACTGGAATGAATATCTCATTCCATCCGTTTCTAACTGGACCTTTCTCTCAGACTATAGAAAAACACACAAACTGGCAGTGTTAACACATTCTGTATAATGATTTTGAATTATTTATCTTTTCTGTTAGTGGATAGATGGTTAAAATTAGATCAAAGAAATATAAGTCAAAACCACATTGTAGAAAAATGTTTCTTAACTAAGAAAGACTGGAGAAACAAGCAAGGGTGCTGTTTTCCTGATGAACAAGGAGGGAAGGAGATCAGCACAGAGAAAAATCAACTCCTACCAAATCAGAGAGCCAGAGCCTCAGAGGCCCCCAACACCTCATCACTGAAGCACACCAAAAATGAACCCAACATGGCTCAGGGAAATTTTGCGGAAGAGGGGGCGGAAAGAATGTCAGAGTCACATGTTGGGTCATGATATGCAGAGACATTTAGCTTACCCATAACTGTGGGCTAACTCCACAATTCATGACCCGTATACCTCAACAAGGAGGGGCCAAAGGGAGGGGGTAGGTCACGGATGAGCCCAATAATGGTACCAAACTGACTGTATTTTCTGAATACAGAACTGACTAATAAAGAAAAAAAATTACATTTAAAAAAAAAAGAAAAGAAAAATGTTTCTTAGACTATTTGGGGGTGCTTAAGATATGGCACACGTTGTACAGAAAGAGCAATAGAGAGGCAGCTGCAAGCTAAGGAAGCACCCTCCCAACCACCCTGTCCCCTGTGAATACTTGAAGATTAGTCCTGGACTTTTTTTTTTTTTTTTTTTTTTTTTTTTTTTTTTTTTTTTACCCTCACTTTGCAAGAAAATCACTCTTTAGCTACTCATTTCCTCCTAGTCAGGTTGGCTGCGTCTTCAAACACTAGAAAGTACTGAGTGTTCTGACATATCCTGAAGTCATGCATTAGCACCTTTTCATACAGCAAAGGGTGAGAACAGATATCTTTTGGCAGTTGACAGCAGGGCGCATGTAGAACGAGGGGGAAGGAAGCTGGAGGACAGGGACACTGTGGTGGCCTAGTGGCTAGCAGGACTAATGCACCAGCTGTGAATAGCCCCCTTTGTCCCCTCCCATCTAGCCAACAGATGTCTCTCTGTCACTGTCATGTCCTCAAGCTATTCTCGTAGATGATTTGTGCACCGCAACTGAGTCGCCAGTGTGGCAACTGAACCTCTTCACAGCTCCAAACCGTGATGTGTGCACGCGGGGTCCTGTGGTTGAACTGTGAGCATGTAGGGACAGGGCTGGTCTGGGGAGATCCTGGGCGGGGAGGGCCGGGATGGGGAAGGCATCAAAGGAAGAGATGGACCAGAGGAAGCAGGAACCAGGGAGGACAAGAAAATGTCAAGGTTACCTGGGGAATTAAAAAGAAGGGCATATTCACATCTCCCTCTACTTGGTCATTTGGCTATCCTAGGCGGATGCAGCCCTTTATTGTTCGAGTGGATATGCATATCACTTTGAAAGGTTAAAAAATGAGGAATGCAGTGATCTGTATTGTATATATGTTTTATTCTGTGGAAAGAATGTTAATAAATATACTGTGAGCCTGCAAAGTTTGCCAGTATAAATAATGTGGCATTTCAAAGTCTGTCAGTAAATGTAATTGAATTTTTCAGTGCAAAAATATAGTTCAGTTATAAATTGGAGTCATGCTTGACATTAGTTGGGCATTAGAAGATATTAATTAGATACTGCTCACGTCTCTCTCTGATTTCTTTATATTGAATGAATGATCGGGAAAGGGAAATTTGCAAGCACACAATTTAGAGATTTTTATTCTCAAAAACAAGCTGCCTAGTAGTTTTTAGTGGAGAAATAAATGGTGTTTTTTTTCTTCTGAAACCTTGTCAGTGAGCTGTCTAAAACATGCCCTTCCCAACATGAACACAATATGGAAAAGCTAATCCACTTTAATACTTTGTAATGATAATAAGCTACAGTGAACACATAGGCTAGGGAAAAGATAGTGGTAGTCACCTTTAAACAGAAAGAGAAGAGCAAGTGATTGTACATTTTTACACTAGGCTGATGACAACATTTCCTGTGACTTTGAACTTACTTTGACTGTCACCATACTGGCAAACATTTTGCATTTCAATCAGACAGTTGTATTTCGTGCCTGGCATTTGCAGTGTAATGTAGAAATTTACTTTTGTCTTCCTTATATGTGACTAGACCACTTGTACTCTGCTGCTTCCTCTTACAGATGCTGGACTTGACTTGCACATGGAACTTTTAAGACCTTTTAAACCTCAACACCACCAGCATTTTTCAGTTATTGTTGTTTTTCTTGTATAAATCAGTCATCATCTTTCTTTGGATGGTTCACTTTGACTGGGATTTATGTGATTCTCTGATGCAGTATGTGTGTGTATGTGTGTGTGTGTGTTTCCTGCTGTTAAGTACTTGAACTGAGATTCCAGAAATTGATTTTTATAGCACTTGTGTCTTACTTTTCTTGGAGATGTCATGTTGATGTTTTTTTCTGTGTTTAACAAAATGCTGTGATTAATCTCCAGAAAAAGAAATATATTGAGATATTGAATTTAATTAGTGTAAGTGTAACTTTAATAGTTTTTTGATAAGTTGAACTGTTAGTTCTACTTGTTTTACCTCAAATCCTTGGAATGGGATTATTTAAGTCATAATTTTGAACTTTTAAACTTAAACTAAGTATTAAGGATCTCTCTGACTTCTTTTCAAAAAATATGTTCTTTAAATAGTTTTATAAAAAGGTACTGCAGTGACCCCACACTGCTTGACTACATGACATGTGGGACTCTCGAGTCTATTCATAATATGGTTTTCTAGCTAAATTCCACCTTGCCTTTCTTCCCAGGATGGGTGTGGTGCTTCTTAGGCTTATCTTTAGGGTCAGATAGTCATGAACCTGGTTTGAATTAAAGGTCTTCAAGTTCACTCTAACAAAACACACACACACACACACACACACACACACACACACTTACACACTACTTTAAAATATTTTATTTGTTTATTTGAGAGAGAGAGAAAGAGGCAGAGAGAAAGAGAGAATGGGCATGCTAGGGCCTCTAACCACTGCAAACAAACTCCAGATGCATGTGCCCCCTTGGCTTATGTGGGTCCCGGGGAATTGAACCAGGGTCCTTAGGCTTTGCAGGCAAATGCCCTAACCGCTATTTCCTTATTATATATGCTTATTAAAGCTATTATGCTTTAATACACACACACACACACACACACACACACACATATATATATATATATATATATATATAGTACTGAGGATTGAACACTGTTTCTTGCACATGCTAGACAAGTACTTTATACAGAGGTATATTATTAGACCTACAAAAATAACTTATTAATAAGCATTAATACCTAATATATCTGGTTACAAGTCATACTGAAAGCATAAATACTTTTTAGTTTTTATAACTTTTAGCAGGGAAGACATAGATAAGTATTAGCACGCTTGAAGGCTGTTGAGGATGAACCCTCCCTCATACTCAGCAGGTACTGAAACTTTTAGACTCCGACTTCTGGTCCAAAGAATGAAATCTGAGTCTAAACTCTGGCCCTCAGTGGAAGCATCACATTCTATATTGCTAGAGAATATCAGTCTTCTAGAAAAGCTGTTAATCTTTGCTTTGTGACTTTACCTTTTTTTTTTTTTTTTGTCATGAACTAGGCAAGCTTTTTCCTTTCCTCAGTGCAAGATTATCCTCACAATATTATCTTTTCTTGAATAGTCCTTCGTCATCTTCACTGTGCTTTTAGTGACTTGTCACTTCTGTAAGACCTCTGACTACAAGCTTTCCCTGCATATCATCTTGCCAAATATGCTTCCAGCCCCAAACCCATAATGTATGCTGTCCTTTTCATCTTTTCATTCACGCACAAAACAAGCAGCAGTTTTCTTCACAAACATGTTTTTTGAAAAAAAAAATCTGCCTGCTTTACTGATCTTTTTGTTTTTCTATTCTTAGAAAACATTTTATTTATTTGTTTGAAAGAGAGAGGACAGGAAGCAGATGGAGAGAATGGGTGCCCCAGGGCCTCTAGCCACTGTAAGTGAACTCAGGACATATGTGCCACTTTGTGCATCTGGCCTACGTGGGTACTGGGGAACTGAATCTGGGTCATTAGGCTTTGCAGGCAAGTGCTTTAACTGCTAAGCCTTCTCTCCAGCCCTTTTAGTTGCTCTTAATCTCACAAAAGAAACAAGAATGGCATTACATAACAGAATTACGAGGAATATAGTGTGGTAGTTATAATGTAGGTTCTTTCTAAATGTTTATTAGGGGAATTTGGTAGAGAAAGACCAAAGTTTTATAATTTTCTGGTTCCAAATGCCTACTCTACCAAAATTGAGGACACTTGTCTTTTAGTTTTCTGTTGCTTCTTAACAAATGGCAGCAAATTTTATGTCACAAAACAACATAAATTTGTTATATTCATGGGGGTTCAAATAGTCTGATTTGGATGCGGTGTTTGTTTTCTCAAGACCCAATGGGAGAATCTGATTTCTCCATCTTTCCAGCTTCCAGATGTTGTCTGCATTTCATAGCTCGTGGTTCCCTTCCTCCATTCTCCAAGCCAGCAGCACTGTTCTGTTTCATCCTGCCATCTGTAGTCATACCTCCCTTTGAACAGAGCCAGGAGTAGTTGCCTCTTTTAAGAATTGTTTAGAGTCCAGCTGGAAAATCCACAATACCCTCCCCATAAAGGTCCTTAAGTTAATCGCATGTTATGTAAGGTAACATAATCACTAGAGTGGGCAAATAGGAGGGGCCAGTGCTTTGCTTTTGCTAAGCTATACACTTACTTCTCACCAATGGAAAGTGAGTGAGAGCTATGTGTGTTGGATCTGAAATACTGGGGTAATGATGCATGTTTTTCTCCCATGTTCCTTTACTTTTGTGTCAAATGTTCAAAATAGCACCTGTAAAAGATGAAAGAAAAAAGAATTATTTTGTGAGGTCTGACCACAAACAGGAACTATGGGATTATTGTATGAATACAGATTAATCTATTTTTTATCAATTTTTACAATTCTTATTGTGTTAAATTATAGGTCCTGGAATTTATCTATTCTATCACCTAGCATTCTATCACTATCATCAAAATAATACCAATAATGGTAATAAAAAACTAAAGCATGTTATTACATTGGCCCAGCAGTCAGGTTGCAAATGACAAGGAATTAATATCAAATGGAAGACATTCCTCAGAGCACCAGTATTTAACTTATGAAGGAGAAAAATACATTTCCATTTGTGTTAATCTATCGGGATTTCATAATTTACCCATTAAGTGAATGCAATATCTTACCCTGACATTATGAATAAATGACTGAATCACTAAATAGATGAACACAGCAATGTATTTATGAGGTCTACATTAGTTACTTATACAAGTAAATAGAAATTACTTCTTTAATTAGAAGTATATTGTGGACCCTTGGTAGAGCTTCTGGAAATATCAAGTGGATTAGCACTGGAATCAGAGATGTTATGATAGTCCTCCCCCCAAAATGGTCAAGAAATAGTGAATTGAAAACAAATCTAACCATAATCAAAAGTTATTATAATCTTTCATTTAGTGTCTATTAGTATTTACAATAGTAAAAAATTACAAAGCAGTTCTTTTATCCTCTCTGAATAATATATAACTCATAGATTGTAAACAAGAAGTAATAAAATCCCTAGATCTTGAAGCAAACTGGAGCCACAAGCCTCGGGTGATGTAGTGCCTTTCTGCCTTGTATTTACACTCAGGACTGGACAGGGTAGCAGAGCGAAGTGTCCACTTTCACTTTCACAGAAGGTGAGACTCTAGAGGAGATTGACTAAGGAAGGTAGCAATCTTAACAGAGGAAACCAGCCTTTTACCTGCTCCCAACTTTTCCCATATACTTATTGTATATTAACTCTTTGTGAGGGAAAGATGAGAGAGATACACAGTACAAGGTCACACCCATATTTGTGGAAAAATAGACAATTCTATATCCTATAACCAGGAACATCTGCCTAATTTTAACTCTTCTCATCAGAATTATGTTATTAAATATGGAGGACATCATATCTGACATATTAGTTTCACTTTAAGTCTAAACACAACTTTTAAAAAAAATTTCAGTTGAATTTAGCCGTTTAAAGCATGATGACAGGTGATTAGTGAATGATAAAATAGTGCCAATAGTAACATACTCTAAGCAGAGCTTGAAAGTGAGCCTCACTACTAAAAATACTTTCTTTATTGGAAAGACTCATGAATAATCCAAGCTCTATGAAAGAAATAAGCATGATGAGATATTTGAAAAAATAATATGCAATTGTGTGTGTGTGTTTGTGTGTGTGTGTGTGTGTGTGTGTGTGTGTGTGCGTGTGTGTCTGGAGAGGAGGATGAGTGCTGTATTTCCTACAGTGGTTTGAATAAGATGTCTCCCATAAACGCATGTGTTCTGGATCCATTGTTCCCAGGTGGTGGCAATGTTGGAGGTGGAGCCTTGCTGGAGGAGGTGTGTTCCGGGGAGCAGGATCTGGAGTATCATAATCAGCTCTCCTTGCCAGAGCTCAGCTCATTGTCTTACTGTTGTTTGCCACCTGATATGGCAGGAGGTGATATCCAACCTCTGTTCTGCCATCTTTCCCCTGCCATTATGAAGTTTCCCCTTAAATCTGAAAGACAAAATAAACTCTTTTCTCTTATCAGCTGATTTTCACTGGGTATTCAGCTGATTTTCACTGGGTATTTTACCTCAACAACATTAAGGTATCTATAATACATATCTTTGACTTAGATACCTTTAGTCATAAACATCTTAGAATATGATGATCATATAAGTCTTAAACCCTATTCCTTATCAAAAGCTAAGTAATGTGTTAGACACATTATTTTGATTAAATTTTATTTCCTAGTACTATTTCAAGGATGACTGAACATCTGATTTTGAAAATATTTTTGCTGGATGAACTCCAGATACTGAAAATGCATTTTAGTAATATATGTGAATGTTCAAATGTTCACCAATTTGACATAACTTAACACATTCTATGACTAAGTAAATGGGAATCGATAGAAACTAGATCAATATGTGAAATTGATGTCTATATTCTATTGAAATTATATAGGAAATGCTATATGTAATAATACAATATTATATTATGATCATGTATAAATATAAACTGCATTAGTATATATTATTTGTACAGATTAAGGTGTATTCTTTCATTCATAGACTTTATATTGATCATATTCACCCTGTCTCCCTGTATCCCCCTCAACCTTTTTTTTTTTCTATTAGACATCTATACCAGTAGCCTTTCATTTTCAATGTCATTTTATCCTCTTAGATAACACACATGAGACAAAATATATGAGACTTCTCTTTATGAGACTGGCTTATTTCATTTCCAGTTCCATACATTTTTCTGCAAACAGCCAAACTCCATTTTCCTTTATTGCTGAATAGAATTCTATGGTATTATAGCTGGGTCACATGGTATTCTTATTTTTAATTTTTGGAAACTTCCATGCTGATTTCCACAGAGGCTGTGCTATTTTACATTTTGATCAGCAGTGTATAAGGATTCAATTTCCTTCACATTCTCAACATTATTTTTTTCTTGGTGGCCATTCCGATGGCAGTGAGATTGAAACTCAGTGTTTTGATTTGCATTTACTTAATGGCTAAAGGTATGGAGGACTTTTTTCATATACTTCTTGGCCATAAGAACTTTTTGGAGAACTGTTACTTCAATTCATATGCTCATTTATTGATATTGGATTATTTCATTTTTGGTGTTTCATGTTTGCATCTTTACATATTATGGACATAGTCTTCTGAAATGTCAAGACCTGATGCCAGATGAATAGCTAGTAAAGACTTTTCCTGTCCTGCTGTCTCTTCTCTTCATTCTAGTAATTGTCTCCTTTGTTGTGAAGAGCTTTTATTTATCATGCAATTCCATTTGCTAATTCTTGTTACTAATCTTAACTAAGTAATCCTGTTCAGAAAGGCCCTCATCTTAAAAGAGTTCCCCTATTTTCTTCTATATGTTTCCAAGTTTCAGCTCTTAGATTAAGTTTCATTTTGAGTTTATTTTTAAACATGGTGTAAGATATTGATGCAATTGTAGTCATGAACACTGTGATATCCTGTTCTTCTAGCACCGGAGGAGATAAACAGGACTGGGTCAGTGATAGAGCACTTGCCCAGAATTCTCAAGGCTCTGGGATCAGAGAGATATATGAATTAAAATCAGAATACAAATAATAATTTATCAATAAAACTAAAACATAATTCTCTGAAAAGACCATTAATTGACACCAACTATTAGAGAGTCTGAACATGATACTTTGGAAATCTCAGATTGCCCATTTCAATTTAGTTGCTCTTGAAACTGAAATACATTATAAAAAATAATTGTTATAACATCTCATTTCATTCAATATGGTATAATTTCTCTGTATTCCAAATGTTATATTTTAGTCACCTCTGAAAACAATCATTATTTTTGTAAGAAATCTCTAATCTATATTTTACTTATATCTATGTTAATAACAGACATATATTAATTTTGTAATATTAGGTATGTCACTAATTCCTGAAACAATATTATTCTGGGTCATTCACAAACATAATAATAAAGTTTTAAAAGTAAAACAAAGTATGGAACTAGAAAGAAAAAAATTATTAAGATCACAATAAACTCTTCTGCACCAGTGTTCCCAGTAAAATATCAGTGGTAAATTGTAAGTCTAAAAGCAAATTTCTTCATTCATCATGTATTTTAAGTAGTTGAATTGAATGAATTCTTCTTTGAGAAAACATCTGACTAAGCAAAGTAATGGTTATGAGTTTGGAAAATGTTTAATGAACTTACTGCTTTAAACATAGTTGTTATTTTGGAGCCCATTATCGTGTTTTAAATTACTTGTGGTTTCATTGAGGAAAGACTTCCTTTGCTTTCTACCTACTATGTCAATATAAATGACGTTTAAAATTAATTCACATGGAGACCAGGATACTGGTACGTCAGCAATGGTGGGTCCCATAGAACTGAGTACCTAGAAGACAGTGCATCAGTGAATTCTGATATTCAGATATCTGATATCATTTCAAGAGCAAAACAATTGCCAATGATCACCACAGTTGTTCCTGAAACAACTTATATTTTAAGGATTCTGACTGGCCTTCTTTTCATTCTTCCTGTTCAGAATCAAATAATACATGTGACCACTTGATACCATCTAGCAGCTCTACTCATAATTGTGAATATTTGGAACTGACCAAAATATCTTTCAATGAGAGAATGAATAAGTGAATTGTAGAACACCTGTACAAAGGAGGTTTTTTTTGCTCTCAAAAGAAATAAACTAGTAAGCCATGAGAAGCTTAAAAATAATTTAAGGTGCTAGAGAAATTGTTTAGTAGTTAAGTCACTTGTCTGTGAAGGCTAAGGACCCATGTTAGATTCCCTAGTACCCACATAAGCCATATGCATATGAGTGCATATGCATCTGAAGTTCATTTGCAATGGCTAGAGGCCCTGGCACACCCATTGTATCTCTCATCATATCTGCCTCCTTCTCTCTCTCTCTCCCTCTCAAATAAATAAATTATATACATATTAAATTAATTCAAGTGCATATTGCCAAGTAAAAGAAGACTGGCAAAGAAATCCTATTAAGTACCCCTCCCTTCCTTTCTTTTCCCTTTATATCTCTTTTCTAGCTTACTGGCCTCTGCTACTGAGTTTTATCCTTCTCAAACAGAAGCCCAGTCATCTGTAGCTAGGATCCACATATGAGAGAGAACATGCAACACTTGGCTTTCTGGGCCTGGGTTACCTCACTTAGTATAATCCTTTCCAGATCCATCTATTTTTCTGCAAATTTCATAACTTCATTTTTCTTTACCACTGAGTAGAACTCCATTGTATAAATGTGCCATATCTTCATTATCCACTCATCAGTTGAGGGACATCTAGGCTGGTTCCATTTCCCAGCTATTGTGAATTGAGCGACAATAAGCATGGTTGAGCATGTACATCTAAGGAAATGAGATGAGTCAGGATATATGCCTAGGAGTGCCATAGCTGGGTCATATGGTAGATCAATTTTTAGCTGTCTTAGGAACCTTCACACTGATTTCCACAATGGCTGGACCAGATTGCATTCCCACCAACAATGTAGAAGGGTTCCTCTTTTTCCACATCCTTGCAAGCATTTATGGTCATTTGTTTTCATGATGGTAGCCAATTTGATAGGAGTGAGATGGAATCTCAATGTAGTTTTATTCTGCATTTCCCTGATGACTAGGGATGTAGAAAAAAATTTTAGATGCTTATACGCCATCCGTATTTCTCCTTTTGAGAACTCTCTATTTAGTTCCATAGCCCATTTTATAATTGGCTTGTTTGATTTCTTATTATTTAATATTTTGAGTTCTTTGTATATCCTAGATATTAATCCTCTATCAGATGTATAGCTGGCAAAGACTTTTTCCCATTCTGTAGGTTGCCTCTTTGCTTTATTCACAGTGTCCTTTACTGTACAAAATCTTTGTAATTTCATGAGGTCCCAGTGGTTAATCTGTGGCTTTATTGCTTAAGCAATTGGGGTTATATTCAGAAAGTCTTTGCCAAGACCAATATGTTGAAGGGTTTCCCCTACTTTTTCCTCTAGCAGTTTCAGAGTTTCAGGTCTGATGTGAAGGTCTTTAATCCATTTGGACTTAATTCTTGTGCATGAAGAGAGAGAAGAATCTATTTTCATCTTTCTACAGATAAATATCCAGTTTTCCCAGAACCATTTGCTGAAGAAGCTGCCTTTTCTCCAATGAGTATTTTTGGCATTTTTATCGAATATCAGGTGGCTATAGCTACCTGGACTTGCATCTGGGTCCTCTATTCTGTTCCATTGATCTACGAGTCTGCTTTTGTCCCAGTACCATGCTGTTTTTGTTACTATGGCTCTGTAGTATAGGTTAAAATCATGTATGGTGATACCACCAGCCTTATTTTTGTTGCTCAGTATTATTTTAGATATTTGAGTTTTTTGTGATTTCAAATTAATTTTTGGATTGTTTTTTTATTTTGGTGAAGAATGCTATTGGAATTTTGATGGGGATTGCATTAAATGTGTAGATTGCTTTTGGTAAGATTGCCATTTTCACAATATTGATTCTTCTGATCCAGGAACAAGGGATGTTTTTCCAGTTCCTAGTGTCTTCTGCAATTTTTTGCTTGACTTTTTTAAAGTTTTCATTGTAGAGATACTTTACTTCCTTGGTTAGGTTTATTGCAAGGTACTTTATTTTCTTTGATGCAATTGTGAATGGGAGTGATTCTCTGATTTCATCCTCTGTTTGTTTGTTGTTAGCATATAGGAAGGCTACTGATTTCTGTGTATTTATTTTGTATCTGCTACATGACTGTAGGTGTTTATCATCTCTAATATTTCGCTGGTAGAGTCTTTAGGGTCCTTTATATATAGAATCATGTCATCTGCAAATAATGATTACTTGATCTCTTCCTTTCCAATTTGTGCCCCTTTTATGTGCATCTTTTGCCTTATTGCTATGGCTAAAACTTCCAGTACTATATTAAATAAAAATGGGGACAGTGGACACCCTTGTCTTGTTCCTAATTTTAGTCGAAAAGCTTCCAGTTTTTCCCCATTTAGTAATATGTTGGCTGTAGGCTTGTCAAAAATAGCCTTCATTATATTGAGATATGATCCTTCTATTCTTAGTCTCTGTAGGACTTCTATCAAGAAGGGATGTTGGACTTTGTCTAATGCTTTTTCTGTGTCTAATGAGATGATCATATGATTTTTGTCCTTCAGTCCATTTATATAATGTATTACATTTATCAATTTGCATATGTTGAACCATCCCTGCATCTCTGGGATAAAGCCTACTTGGTCAGGGTGAATGATCTTTCTGATATAATCTTGTATTCTGTTTCTGGCAGAGAAATCTATGTGCTATGCATTGCAATTACCCAAAGGGGTAACAGCCTGATGTACTTACCTTCTTGTTGACTGCATCACTGCCACCCAGCCAGAAATAGCTTATGGGCAGAAAGAGTTTATTGCAGGTTTACAGTTTTGACAGAAAGCTTCATCATGGTGGAGAAAGCTGGTTCATTTCAACATCCATCCACAGCAGAGAGAGAAACCAGCGGGAACCAGCAAGCACAAGCTGACTCTGAAAGCACGCACAGTTGGGCTGGACTCAACTCCAACATCTCGCCTGGTAATATACTTCCTCCAGCGTGACTCCACCTCCCAAATGCTCTACTAGTTAGGGCCCAAGTAGGAAGTTTAATCACGACTCCCGCTGAAGCTATGGGAACATTATACTAAAACACACACACACACACACACACACACACACACACACACAAGTAAATAATGCCAAACTTGTGTTTATCACATTGGATTTTGAGACTGATGAAATAATTTATTTGTGTCCCTGTAATGGTATACATATACAATGTTGGATTGTAACATTTAGATAGTCTACAATTATATTTGTGTATCCCACTTTATGTGTTTTTTAATAATTCCTGATGAAAATTATATAAATTCAGTTACTAGTTATCAAGAGTGTAGGTAAAAATTAAAGCCAATTCCAAAAATGAAATGGAAAGAGAAGTCATACTTTACTTTTATTTATTTTTCCTAAGATTCAAGACAATATAGAAATATGCAGATCACACATCTCCTCCTTCTCAAATAAGAACTAAAAATAGTAAGATTCAATGATTCTGCATGAAAACAAAAGTTAAAAATCAAAGCAGGAAGCAAACACTACAGAGTAAGAGGCAATGAGAACTAAAAATGCTTGCAAAGTGCTGTGTTAGGGTTGAAATTTTACCTCAAACTAAAAGTATTAGTTTTATGAAAATGGTTTCACTTGACTCAATAAAGAAGAACCAACGAACTCTCTGCCAAAGAGACCATTCGATAAATCTACATTTATGTCCCTTAGGCAGACTATACCTTTTAAGCTATCTGTCATATTCAGCCTTGGTGGTTCTTGGTTTCATGAAATAGTATCTTTTCTCATGCGCATACATTCCCATGCCTGTGTGCACATATAGCAACAAATATGTTTGATTTTTGAAACACACACAGTAAACTTTGAAGTTAATAATGGATCAGTAAATCATAAGCTAAAGTTATAACATATATCAGTGTGTAGAAAAGCACTTCAGTCAAAGGTTTTTTGTCAATTAAGATACCTTCTTTAAGGGCTGGAGAGATGGCTTAGTGGTTAAGTGCTTGCCAGTGAAGCCTAAGGACCCCTGTTCCAGGCTTGATTCCCCAGGACCCACATTAGCCAGATGCACAAGAGGGCACATGTGTCTGGAATTCGTTTGCAGTGGCTGGAGGCCCTGGTGCGCCCATTCTCTCTTTGCCTCTTTCTCTTTGTCTGTCACTCTCAAGTAAATTAAAAATAAACAAAAACATTTTTTAAAAGATATCTTCTCTAAGTTGAAATATATCTTTCCCTTTTTTGTCTACTTATAATTTTCACTGACTTAGGGATATGACTAATAGCATATTAATTTTCTATAAGGTAAAGTAATAAAACTATAATCTATTCATTTACTAATTTCACAATATTTTAGTCTACTATGTGGCAAGCTCTGTTTCTTTTCATTATTATTATTCATTATTATTCTTTTCATTATACATTCTAATTGTAAAAGTATCAATGTTTCACCATGACATTTCCATACATGCATATATTGTATATTGATCATGTAAACTCTCATTTATGTCCTCTGTTGTCCTTTCTCCTATTTTTGTTACCTTTTGTTCTTCTGTAATACTTCTCCTATCTTTATGTTATTACTTGTTTTTTTTTTGAGGTAGGATATCACTCTAGCCCAGGCTGACCTAGAATTCACTATGTAGTTTCAAAGTGGCCTCAAACTCATGGAAGTCTACCTACCTCAGCCTTCTAAGTGCTGAGATTAAAGGTGTATGCCACCACACCTCGATTTTACATTATTTTTTTTTAAGTTGCAACATTTGAGAGATACTTGTCATACTGTGTCTGGTTTATTCACCTAACTTTATATACTCTATTTCAACCCATTTGCTCATAGATGACACAATTTAATTGTTCTGTTTGCCTAAGAAGTACTTTATTGTCTGAGATATTTTCCTTTAATCACTCATTTGTTGATGGGCAGCTAGGCTGAATCTTTGTTTGGCTGTGTATTATGAATGATACCACAACAAACAGGCTTATGCAGGTATCTCTTTTGTATGCTGACTTTGTTTTCAGTTTTGTGAACTTCCATAGAGGTTTTGCTAATATTCATTCTATGAACAATATATTATGGTTCCTTTTTCTCCACTTCCTTGGTAGTATTTGCTTGTTTTATTCTTAATAACAGCCATTCAGAGTCAAGTGAGATGGATGCTCAGAGTAAGTATGATTTCAATTAGCTGAAGATATTGAACATTTTTTTCTTACATTTATTGGTTATTTGTCCTTCTTTTCAGATGTGTTTGTTCAGTTCATTGCCCCACTTTTAGTTGGATTACTGGTTCTTTTTTAAGTGTATAATTTACATATTTTATATTAATCTCCTTTAAGATGAGCATCAAAATTTTTCATGCTGTAAGTATTGTTTTTGTTCAGGATTGTTTTGGCTATTTAAGGGTTTTTTTAGTGTATCCTTAAAAATTATAGGATTGTTATTTTTTACTATTGTGAAAAATATCATTGATACTTTTATTGAAGATACATTGTTATCTATAGATCTCTTTTTGTAGCATGATCTTTTAAATAATATTCATTTTTATATGTCATCTTTGACCTTCTACTTGTCTAATTACCCAGGTCCAAGTAAAATATCATGATGAATTATAGTATAAAATTTGACATTGTCAGATGCATTTATTAACTGGTTTGCCCACCACATACTAACTCTGCTTCTAAGTAATCCTTTATTCTGGTCATTCCATTGAGCTTTTTAAGTTCTTTTCTTGATCTTTTATTTCCCTCAACAACACATATTCACAAAGCTTATTTTTTAATCTACTTTGGGACTCTTTTTCCATATCACTTCAGAATTTAGCAACTTTACCTATATAAGTGACATTAACATCATTTGAGGTACTAATGGGTTTTGTTACCTTTTGTCTACAATATTATTTAACCATTTTGCTGCCATCTGAATGTCATAAATTCCATAGAGTTTTAATTTATGTTAGATGCTTTCTTCGTTCTCATTCTAATATCCTTCTGTTCTGTACCTAAATTTTTGTGAGGTTTTGATGTCTTATCCTTTTGCTAAGGTCTTAGTGGATAACTTTGTCTAAAATGGTAACTCTCAAGGATTTACTGTAGACTTACAGGATTAGACAAGTAATTATCATATTAGATAAGTAAATCTCAGAAGGGTGAACATTACTTATATTTACTTATTTAGGCAGAGGAAGAGAGAATATGGATGTACCAGAACCTCTTGTCACTGCAAACAAACTCCACATGTATGTGTCACATTGGGCATCTGGCTTTACATGTCTACTGAGGGCTGACAATGTTACAAGCAACTGCTTTTAATGGCCACGCCATCTCCCCAGCTTCACTTATTTAATTTTTTCTGCCTCATTGTTTAAAATTTTCTTGCTCTCATTTGTTTTTATATTTGTATCTTGTTTACCTTTAATGTACATGTATTCTCATGTTCTGGTCTATTTTCAGAGTTCTCATGTACTATGTTTATAGTGAGACAACAATGATCTCTTATTTTGGACTTTGTAGTATCCTACTTTCCCTTTGATCCAGGAAGTTCTCAGTAAAACTCAAGGCAGAATATTAGTTAAAACTAAGTAAGAAAGGTTTAAGTGATCTGAGTAAGAACATCTGAAAAAATTTTTAAATAAGACAGTGTTTTCATGATTCAATGGGTGATCAGAAAGAAGAGTTAGTGAATGGCAGTGGGAGATATTGTAAAGGAATAAGTAAGTGTTATTGGGTCGGGGCAAGAAAAAACAAAGAACAATGAAATGAGTAATAACAAACCCTATGAAAGAACATTTTGTCCCAGATGATGATGTAGCATAATATATTCCATGCATTTCCTTTTTCCACTTTATAATAGAGTACTTGGCTAGAGGTGTAGCTCAGGAGTAAAGTGCTTACCTATCATATGTAAAACCCTGGAATTCTGACATCTAATCCTCTACAATGAAAAAAAAAACATATAAATGAATAAATAAAAAGTACATAATAATTGAATTCTATCTCTTGTCTAATAATATATTTTATTAATACATACTTTGTATAATTAATGACAATGAGAACTGGTGGAAGAAAATCTGTTTGGAAAATAAAAGCTGATTCCATTACTTTTTAAAAATATGACCTGATTATCAAACTTTTTATGAGGAAAATAATATTGAAATAAAATAATATTTATGCATAACAATTGCATGTTTTGTAAAAATGGAAGTATATTACTGTGCACAGATAAATACTATAGAACTGAGACACTCAAATCTTCCTAATATAAAGAGAGGAAAAAACAGATGTACACATGTGTGTACATGTACATGAGATATACATGTGTGTATATAGATATATATGACTGAAAACATATTCATACTTTTTTATTGTTGTTGTTGTTGAAAGGTCTCATGTAGCTCAAATTGCTATTCAAACTATTATTGATGTAAGAACATTAGACTTGACCCACTTTCCAAGCGCAAAGATTTTAGGCAAATGCCACCATGCCAAGATTTTAAAGCACAGAAAGAGAAAGAAACAAAGATAAGTTCAAAGAAAGATGAATGCAGAGAAAAGTATTGTCAAGTGTGCAATTCAACTTGCAGTTATAAGTTATTATTAAAGAAAAATATATAATTTAGAAAAAAAACACTAGGCTAAATTCATTCTTTCAGGGAAATCTAAGCAGATTTTAACATGAATTAATTATGGCAAAGAAGAAATGTAGAACATAAAATAAAGGCATTTCTTTTCTGAATTCAACATAAAATCATTTGTATTTGGGTAGTGACTATTGTTTTCATATATTGAAATATATTCTCAAGTAAACATATCATAAATTGAAATTATCACATGTTAAAAATGCATTGAATACACCAAAGTTTCTAAACATTACAGTATACTTAATGTAAACTGTAGAGTATCAGCTGGGCCCTTGGGATCACATGACTGGCAAGGAGGTAGGGCTCATGGCCATTCCTCACCATTGAGTGAGTGAATAACATCACACCTTCATTCAGGAAAATATAAAATTTCTCTAAACAAAGAAAAGAGAAAAGGTAAAGGATTTTATAAGCCACATATGGGAATAGAAAAAATAGTAGGAATTAAAATAAAGATTATTTTCCTAAATTTATCATGATTATCTCCTATGATTTTATATTGTGGAAAATAAAGCTTAACTACATGCAAAATATAACATGGAGAAAATTTCCAAAATTATTCAAAGTTAGCTGATATGATATTACCAATAAAACACACTTAGGGCTGAAGAGATTCCTCAGCGGGGGTAAGGCACTTGCCTGCAATGCCAAACGATCTGAGTTTGATTCCCCAGTACCCACATAAAGCCAGATGCACAAAGTGATGCATGAATCTGGAGTCTGTTTGCAGTGGCTGGAGGCCCCAGTGTGTCTATTCTGTCTGTCTCTCTCTGCTTGCAAATAAAATAAATAAAAAGTTGAAAGTCAGTGTATGTAATGATTTCAAATTAAAAATGTAATCAGTCACTGCACATATAACTTCGACAACTTTTCACCTATGGTATCCATACATGGGCATCTTAGAGTTCAGAGGACACTGATATATTAAACAAGCAAGCAAGCAAACTAACTAACAAACAAACAAAAGTAGTCACAAGAGGGCTGGGAAGATGCTCTTTTGCTTATAATTCTGAAGACCTGAGTCTAGGTCCCCAATCCCACATAAAAGCCGGAAGCTGTGGCAGGCTTCTGAAGTCACAATGTTCCTAGGACAGGAAGGGAGGCAGATACAGACTCCAGAATGAATGGAACGATGCATAACAAGATACCCTGCTTCAAATATGACGTAGGCAGATCCGAAGGTTGTCCTCTGACCACCACATGTGGGCTGTGGTGCATATACACCAAATAAATAAATAAATAGTCATAAGAAAAAAATCTAAGAGACTGACTTTTTTTGTTGTTGTTATTTTTATTTATTTATTTGTAAGTGACAGACAGAGGAAGAGGGAGAGGGAGAGAGAGAGAGAGAGAGAGAGAGAGAGAGAGAGAGAGAATGAGTGCGCCAGGGCCTCCAGCCACTGCAAATGAACTCCAGACGCGTGTGCCCCCTTGTGCATCTGGCTAACATGGGTCCTGGGGAGTCGAGCCTCAAACCAGGGTCTTTAGGCTTCACAGGCAAGCGCTTAACCGCTAAGCCAACTCTCCAGCCTGAGACTGACATTTTTAACTTTAATCTGCTAAAAGGAACAACATGAAATAATGTCATCCCTGATGGGATATAAAGATCAATTTCAAATCTGTTGTCCTAAGTGTTTATTATCTATCTATTGATCACCAGTCTGTCTGTCTATTATCATCTTACCTTTTACTCCTTTCTTATACAAATCATGCATTCCAGACAGGTTCATCTTTTAAATGGAGTATTCAAATGGTTCCAGTAATCTTTGAAGTAAAATCTAGAGACTGTATGGAAGGATGGGGGATACAGTAAACCTATAAGTACATAACTATGCGTGGCATGCAAGTGTTCATAAGTGGAAGTTAACTGTGCTCATATGGTTATCCAAGTCTACAACCACAGACATTAACAAAAAACATTGATCAAAGAGAGAGCGAATGGGTATGCCAGGGCCCCCAGCCACTACAGACAAACTCCAGACACATTTGCCACCACATGGAGCTGGCTTACAGAGGGTCTGGAGAATCAAACGTGTATTCTTTTGTGTTGCAGACAAGTGCCTTAACAGGTACAACATGACAGACACATGTTTTTTAAATTTTGCTTATTTATTTGAGAGAAAGAGAGAGAGAGAATGGGCTTGCCAGAGCCTCCAGCCACTGCAGATGAATTCCAGATGCATGCACCACCTTGTGCATCTGGCTTACATGGGTACTGCGGAATCGAGCCTCAAACTGGTGTCCTTAGGCTTCACAAGGAGGTGCTTAACCGTTAAGCCATCCTCCAGGCCCAACAGACACATTTTTTTAAGAGGAAGAGTCAATCTGTATTTTCATGTTTCATCAAGATATTTTATTTAAATGCTAACAATGATTACATAGATTAGTAGATAAAACCAAAGATAACTGTATATTTTGCATTAGTCAAAAAAGAAAAAAAATAATAAGTTAAGAGTTGGGATCATTGTAGGCAAGAAGAAAAAGAATCAATACAGCTTGATAAAAAAGTGTGAAAAATGAATGGTATAAAATTGAGGAAGTATCCTTGCTAGTGTTTTGAAATAAAATTTGGATTTGTATCTTTACTGTTTTTACTTCTAGAAATTATATTAATTCAGAGAATATTTTAAATGGTTTTTGATTAAACTCAATTATTCAAAAATTAAGAACTTATTTAATATTCTTTTGTGTGTGTTAAAAAGTCTGAAGGTGATTTTAATACCCTACTTTTGTAGGTTTGAGTCGGCAGCCAGCAGTTGAAATTGACATGTGAGAGTTCCTCTAAGTCCCAGATGCTAGCTGCCAACTGCCTTTTTGTTCTTGTTTCCTTGGAAACGGAGGTTGGTTCCATGAAAACAAGGTAAGTAAAACTTTTAAGCACAGAAGTGGAATGCTCCTTTGTCATTCTCAACTTGGTGCCTGAGCCCTGTAAGTACAGCCTTCCCGAATAGCCTGACGTTGGGAGACAGTAGGGACACAAAAGAGTTTATGTTAAAGCATTGGTATTCACCACTTTTAACTTAAATGTGGAATAATGACTTGGCAAAAATTAAAATTAGAAACCTTATCCTAATCAAAAGTTTTATGAAGTAAAAAACAATTGGGGTCTATAATATCTAACATATCCAGTGTGATGCTTTTAAACTTTCAGCAATATTAAAGAGGCTATTATTAAGAGATTACTTGGGTCAGTGGTTCTCCCACAAGACATACTTCTAACTGGAAAGACTAGGTCTCCCTGCAGTGGCTTTGAGGGGAGGGAAGAAATAGCAATGAAAAGAGACCTTCTCTGTAGTTCAGGTTTTGCAAACTTCTTCAGGTGAATCTGATCTGCTGTTCATTTCCATGGCCCTTAAAAAAATCATTGATCTTAGGGATGGAGAGATGGCTTAGCAGTTAAGGTGCTTGCCTGCAAAGCCAAAGGACCCAGGTTCTATTCCCCAGGACCCACATGAGCCAGATAGATGCACAAACTGACACATTTATGTGGAGTTCATTTGTAGTGGCTAAAGGCCCTGGCGTGCCCATTCATATTTTCTCTCTCTCTTTTCTATTTCTCTCTCTTTCAAAAAATATCATTGATCTTATTTAAGCAGCTAATCTGAGGGAAAAATCCTTCAAGGCGTTTATACTGAGCCAGTGTGAAATACAGACAATGGCAAATCAGAGAATCTAGCTCTGCCCCACCTCAAACACAGCCTGCTGCCTATGTGATGATCTCAGATTTCTGTTGGTGAGTTCATTTTCCTCTAGGATCAGCAACTGCCCATAAGTAAATTTCATTGTGATACACCAGGACACTTCATAAGAATCAAAACTTTCAAAGTTATTCCTTGAATCTCATTTTACCTATCATAGTGAATCTTTCCATATTGAACATAAAGTCATGGAAAATATGGAAAAATTAAGAGAAGAAAATTATTTCACTTTTATGATTTTTAACTGAATCAAATATTGTTTGGCTTGACTTCTGTTTCATCAACATCATTTATTTTAAAAAATTGACCTTCTAAGAGTTGAACCATATTGCGTAGAGAGTTTTTGTATTACTAAAGTAGATTTCTGGTCAAAACAAAGGCTGTAAAAGCTCATCGCTACATCTGTTATATGTTTAGGTGACTAAAAATCACATATTTTGAAAACTGGAATTCTTTTGCTTCTTTCTCAGCCATAACTTGGAAAACTGTCGGTGCTATCTGGAATTCGAAGCAAAATTGTCTATTTAAAGTCTGATAAAACCCAGAACTTAAAGGCTACTCTCTATTCCACTGAATCAAAGCTCAGTGATTAAACAAGGTTCCTTCGATGACGTTCCCTCGCAGGCTTCATGTTTCCTATCGCACTACATATGGTCCAATTGTGTACAGATCACACACAAAAATCCCTGCTCAGATGCTAAAACAAGATGTTTTCTTCACTTTCAAATGGCAGGCTGACTGCCAATTTTCATAATTAGTTATTCTGTGCAATAGGGAAGAAAAAAAGATGTTTAATTATCATGATTTCTCATGTTTGGACATTGCTCTGTGATAGGCTATCAACCTGAGAACTGGCATGAATGAACTCTAGTCCATGAGACTGCAGGAAGGGTCATAGGAAGACAGCTTTTAGTGAGGGGAAAAAGAGTCAAAAATAAGAAGGGGGGAGCATCTTCCCCAGAAATAGGTATTGAAACATCAAGGAACACAGCCACCTGCCAATGACACCATTTCCCTGTGGTACCGTCTGGCAGGCAGATTTTCACAGTGTCAAACAATAGTGCTGCATACACCCACCGTGAGTGCGCCTATCAATGGGTCACTGACTCTGTCAAAAGACTTGCTGATGAAGGTGGAGTGATTAAGGCAGGCTAAAAAACTGGCAGTAGGATGATTCTTGTTCAGATGCCAAATCTCTGGTATTGTATGAGCTCAAAACTGGCATATTCATTCATTAGAAGAGTTGTTCAGACCTGCATTAAATTATAATGATTACTAATAGGAATTTGAAGAAAACAGATTAATGAACTTACATATTTAGATTTGATGTAATATACATATCAATGTCTGTGACCCTGTAATCCCCTAACTTGCCCAGCTTTGTATAGTATAGTGGATATGAAATTAAGCCTGGATATGTAATAAATATCAAAGCAGGTGGAAGTAAGAGATGGGATGTGAAATCAGTTTTAATTATTCCACTCCATTCTGGTTGGCTTTTAATAGAATTCTATATTAAGAACCAGTTCTTAAAAGTTATTTGACACAATGATAATAAACATGTATTCTAAGACAAGTTGTGCTGAGACAGTCTCCATACAGAAGCAGCTCTGCATCAGCTCTCTGAGAATCCAATCCTGAGTGAATGTGCATGCTGCTCAAACGATTCCATCAATGGATGTATGGTTTTAGTTCTTGTTAGTAAAGACATGCAATTTCATTTGGATAACTGTAGGTTCACATATTTCCTTAAGATTATGGAAAACCTGTGTATATTTTAACAGTTGAAAGCATAGCTATGTGCCTATATTAGAGGGGAGAGGACATTCAAATTTCAATGGAAAGAATAATGAAATTCACCTACCTTTGGTTCCATTCCTCTGTATAACATTGTTGGTCTCATCAGAATCCAAATAATATGATTATTCTATATCACAACTTATCATTTATCATATCAAAACATTTGGCTCAAATTTACCTCAAACATATTACCTCTCTTCATTCACATCTAAATGTTATTATGATTTTTTTTCCTGCCAGTGATTCTCATCTGAAGATACTTTAAATGAGTTGTGATGTTTTGAAGAATACAGCAATATGTTCTGATAAAATTTTAAATAGATTAGAGAATGCTATTACCTATGTTTGTTTCATTTTAATCTGTACAAATAATTGAATATTCATGAGGCTATAAGACAACTATCATAAGAATGGTCTCTCAGGACAAGCATCTAATATATTATAAATGCTCAAACGATATAATTTTATCTTATGTTTACACTGTACATTTGAAGTTGAGACAAAAATATTACTCAACATTAAAATTACTCTTTAGGTTGAGTAATACAACTTCAGTTATATTGATCTTAGAAAATTAAGCTGATTCTATATAAATAGAACCTCCCTATCATCTTAATTTTATTACTATTCCTTTAATGTTTATTTAGAGACATAAATAATGGACACTCATATTAGTAAGAATCATGGACTACTCTGAAGATTCCACCATATAGTATTAGTAGTTTGTACCCAGAGGTCATTTTCCATTTCTATACTAGCTGATTTTGATCATACCTCCTTCCCTTTGCATTCCCGTCCCAATATTCCATGTTAGGCATAGAGCTTCTGTTATTCCTTCAGAGAAAGATTTTATTCAGTGTTCATGATATTTTTAAGGCTATTGCCAATTCTTTTGTAATGTATAAATTATTAATTGTTGCTGTGTTAATTTAATCAGTCTTCAAAAGGGCATTATAGGGATTGAGGAGATAGCTTATCGGGTAAGAGCAATTACCACATAAGAATGAGAGTCTGAGAGGGCCTGATTTTCCCTGAGTTTAATTCCCCCTAGAACTAATGAAACCTAGTTTATTTACAACTCCAGTATGAATTACACACGCACACATGCACACATATGAAGAGAGAGAGAGAGATGCTTAGATACTAGTAAACTGTACCAGATTTATAGATTTATTTATACATCTGTATGCTTATAGAAGAATTCAATGACTTATATAAATAATAAGAATAATTCTTGCCCATCAAGGTCTTTACTTTCAAGAGAGTGGTCAGAATTTCTATTTGTAATAGTATTAAGTATGAGGAAGTAAGACAATATATATTCTGATGAATACCATAAAAATATTTTATGTGCTCAGCTATTCTTTTTCATTCTTTTTTTTTTTATTTTTGAGGTAGGGTCTCACTCTAGCTCAGGCTGACCTGGAATTCACTCTGTATTCTCAGGGTGCCCTCAAACTCATGGCATTCCTCCTACTTCTGCCTCCTAAGTCCTGGGAATAAAGTCTACCTAGTGTGCCACCAGGCCTGGCTATCTATCTATAACTACCTATCTTATCTATCTATCTATCTATCTATCTATCTATCTAATATATATATATATATATATATATATATATATATATATATGTATATATATACACATTTTTATTAGCTATCTTCATGTATGTATGGGGACCAGGGGAATTCTAGGAGGGCCTCTTGCTATTGCAAAGAAATGCCAGATGCTTGTACCACTTTTTTTGTGTTTGCCTTACATAGGTAGATTGGAAATTGTGTCTGGGCCAGCAGAGTTCACAAGCAAGCACCTTTGACTGCTGATTCATCTTCTAAGACCCTTAAAATATATGATATTTTCTGTATGACAAACACCCAACTAATCTATGATGAATCATTTTTAAATAATGAAAGATAAGTCTTAGACCAATTCACAGGAAATGAAATACCTCTGATGAACAATGACTACAGAATTCATTTTAAACGATACTGTCTTCACCCAGAAGAATGACAAGGGAGCACTTATTCATAAACAGAACTGAATTAGGTGAGAATATAAGAAAGAGGAAGTAACAGGAATGGTACAGAGTTCAAATAAACTGAAGGAATGGTTAAACTTATTTTCGTAAGTAATGGCTTTCATCATTGTATGTGTATCTATGTATGGTATGATGGTTTGAGCAACAGAATCCTCACTTAAAATCATACCTCACCTAGTAAGTTATTATATAACATTTATCCATGCTATTGATTTCAGTAAATATTATTAAATTTATCTAATAATATTAAATAGAAAAATTTGTGATAAAATTGACTATTTGTTCTCTGTCTTATGTAACTCATTTGTGGCAGGAATGAAGAACAATATGGAACTTTTCCCTAGAGAAGCCTTACAATGCAGTAAGCAGAGATGAATGGGCCTTTCTGCTATGATAATTTGGAAGACCAGAAGGTTGAGAGAAATGTAAATGGTGGTGGTTCAGCTCATGATGAAGTTTCAGAAGGGAAAACGGACATTATTGGGAACTGGGCTAGAGGAACCTCATGCGATATTCTGACAAACTAGCTGCTTTCTGTCCATTTCCTAGAGGTGAAGCCATACTGTGTTTAAAAGTAATGCGGAAGAGGTGGCGGAAAGAGTGTAAGAGCCAAAGGAAGGGTAGAACTCCTTATAATGTGCTCTCCCCAGACACAAAATGGCCTTGATATCCATGACCTCACAGTGCCTGATACTACCTACACATGACTATCATAAGAGGAGGAAAAGATCATGACATCAAAATAAAAGAGAGACTGATTGAGATGGGGGGGATATGATAGAGAATGGAGTTTCAAAGGGGAAAGCAGGGGGAGGGAGGGTATTACCATGGGATACTTTTTACAATCATGGAATTTGTTAATAAAAATTTGGAAAATGAATAAATAAAAGGAAAAAAAGTAATGGACTAATGTCTTTGGCAAAGGACATATCAAGGTAGATAAAAACATTGAGTTGTACTCTGGATTCTCCTAAGTATTCTGATTCAGATAAACAATAAGAGAATGCAAAATAGGGAGCAAAAGATAAAAACAATATAAAGTTTAATACAGAAATTAAAAATCTTAGTCCCAGACACAGCAGCTACTTGTGATATAATTGTTAAAGAGATCACAACCATTAAAGGGAGGCCGACTTCTTTGCACTGGGACAATAGGAGAGACATTGTGAGGCTAAGATTCAATCAGTTGGAAGCTTAGGGTAGGAATAATTCAAATTATTTTGAGGGAAAAACCTTCAGGGAAGAGAATTCTCCTTCCTAGACATATAGAGGTCCATCCATGGGCATCAGGTTTCATCCAAATCTGACAGCAGAATTTGGCAGCATCACTTACCTGGACTGGTTTTAAAAGAATAAAATATTTCAAGATGTCAGGGTCATGGAATATTTCTGTCTGGATCCATAAAGTTGCTGAGACTTAGCAATGTGGCTGAGACTTAGCAATGTGATGCAGGATTGAAGTTCCTTAAAGGAGGTCCAGTGAGGCCACTACATGAAGCTATGGAGTGTTTGAAAGATCTAAATAGAGAGACAACCTTGGACTGGGAAAGCACAGTTTATGAGGTTTCAGAAGGGAAAAAGAACTTTGTCAGAAGTGGATTAGACACAGTCTGTGTGAGAATGTGTTGCTCTGCCAATGTTCTGAAAATCTGAATAATGTTGAATTTGTTATGAACTAGTATTGGGCAGAACAGAACTATATGAAGGGTATAAAGTTGTCATAGAAGAAAAGTTTCATGCAAGAGATTGCAGCCCAGTTCAGCTGAAATTGTTTGAGAGAATACCACCATTGAGATTGGGCCCACATTGGGACAGTAGGAAGAGTTCTGATCTCTTTTCAAAGGAGGGATCCTGAAAGAAGATTGCTGAAGTAATTCTCCTGTTTTTCAACACTGGCTTTATTCCCCTCTGGATTAACAAATTTGGTTACCCACCTAGTGCTGGTTTGAGATGTATGACATGTGGGAATGAGAAACTCATTGGATTTGCACGTGGCTTTTGGAAACTGGACAATATGAGGCAAGGTTGTTGAAGACCCTGCATAGAGACTCTGTGAGGCTATGGCATGGAGTCATGAGGATTAACTGTGGGTCACAGTGGAGACCCTAGTATTTTGGAGATGTCAGGACTATAGGGCAACTGCCAAGGAAAGCTGCCACTCTGGCTTAGGTGGATCTATCTGCCTTCAGCAAGAGGAGCTGGAGAGGTAGAATTTGGAACCCAGGGATTTGGTCATGGATCCTGGATGCTGAACATGGAGCTAAAGGATTTGATATTTCCCTTCCTGGTTTTCTGTCTTGCAGTTGTCCATCTTTCTTTGTTATGACATTATTACTCTTTTTCTAAATTGGATTTTTTTTTATCTCTGTCCTATCATGTGTTGGAAGTATTTAACTTATTTTTCTTATTTCACAGGCTCACAGTTAAGAGACTGTCTTGTGTCTTACACGAGACTTAGGCTTTTAGCTTTTATACAGTGTTAGGATATATAAAGATTATGAACATTTTTATATTTGGACTGAGTGCATTTCACTTCATGAGATGACTCTGGCTCTACTGTATGAAAGGGTAGAATGTGGTAGTTTGAATGTGAACCATCCTCCACAGCCTCATGTGTTTGTAATTAAGCCTCATTCTTGATCCTCAGTTGGTGGCATTTTGGGAGGGGAGACTTGCTGGAGGAAGTCTGCCACCGGGGGTCATAACTTGAGCTTTATTAGCCCATCTCTATGCCCAGCACTGATGCCACTTCCACCCAGAGACATGTGACAGCTTCTTGGACTTGCCATGTTTTCCCACCGAAGATGACCCAGCCACAGTAAGGTAACTACAACAAAATGTTACAGCCCAGACCCACTTCTCTCTTTGTCTATCTTTTTCTCACACTCTCTTGCTTGTTCTCTTTGCCTCTCTCTTTCCTTCCCTCTGATGTGATGGTATTGTATTGGTTTCCTGCTCTTGTCATTCATTCCCAACCATGAAGGATTTTACCACCTGCAACTATAAGCCAAGTTAAAATGTTTTCTTTCCTAAGCTGCTTCTGGTTGGGCATTTTGTTCTAGCAACAGGAAGGTAACTAGTATAGTGGAGTTTTAATCATAAATAAGAATAAAATTATGTTATTTACAACAAGAATTAATGCAACTAAAGATCATCATTTTAAGTGAAATAAGCCATTCTCAAAATGGTAAATGCCTCCTATTTTATCTCATGTATAGACTCTAGTGGTAAAATTGTAGGACATGGAAGTAAATGGGGCAGGACAATAGGGATGGAAAAAGTGAGGGAATGTGACAGAAATGTCAATGCAGTATATATAATCAAAGTAAACTATATTATATATTTGATTTATGAAAATATCATAGTAAAACCTCACTGTATAACTAATATATACTAATGAAAGTGCATAAATGAGAAAAGGCTCCTACATTAACAAACTTATACACATCTTTGATGCTTTCTACTCCATTCTTCAGATTCTAATTGAAATCTGCCTAAGGATTGACTTTAATGCTTCTATGGTGAATTGTTAGATTTTCCTTCTAGCAGATACTATTTTGTTTCAATTGTCTTAAGTCACTGAGGTAAGTATTCAAATTTCTTTTCCTAAACAGTACTATCATGCAATAAGTAAAACTGATATACTGTATAGTGTTTACATCATAATATTTTCAAAATATAATGTACTATTTGAACTTATTATACATATTTTTATGATTCTAAGATGTAAGAACATGTCAAGCCAATATAATTAACATGCCATTTGTACTGTCACTGTAGAGGTGAATCCAATACCAATCTTATGCTGATCGGATAGCATGATAAACTGTCTTCTAAATATCTATGTTTGTTCCTAAAGTATGGTGTTGCTCACAATGTTGGACACAGAAGTTTCTTCATACAAAAGGGAGTGGAGAATGCATAGCTGAAAAAATTCAATAATAAGCAACAAGTATGTGTTCAATCATAAACACGGCACCCAAATAATACCTTTAAGGCTCACAGAACCTCACAGAAGGGGGGCAGAAAAAAAATGTAAGAGCAGGAGGATAGGAATAGGGGCTGTTGGATGAGGTCGTCTGGATACAACAAGGCTGTAACACTCTGAACTTGCAGCAGGTGTGGTTTTCTGCAAAAGACTGAGCCAGTTAGTATTTCACCACAGATATGGGAGGGCTCGAGATCTCACACCTCCCACAATAGCTAGTGGCAACTGATAATGGCAGGGTGAGGGGAAGCCCTGCCCTCCAGTATTGCAGCCAGTGCTGGTTTGACCATTGTCTAGTAACTAGCCTCTTATACAAGGTCATTCAAAAAAGCCCTAGTTCCCTAGTTCAACTCAGTAGATTAAAAAAAAAAAAAAAGGCATGGAAGTAGGTTAGGGATTGAATGGGAAGCAAAATGATAGTAGGGGACAGTAATTGGGAAGAGTAGAATCAAGATGCATTGTACACATACATGAGAATGTCAAAAACAGTGCCCACACCAGCCTTACTGAGCCCAATCTTATCAGATCATGGAACATGAAAATGAATGCATAAACAAAATGTTAAAAGCTCAGAGATCAAAATTCTCAACTGACAGCATGTTTATGAAAACTTCAATGTTTTTATATTTACATAGGACACCAAGGATTTACCCAAAGCTCTAAAAAATATGTGCAACCAATTTACTTGTTAAAGGCAATAGTTGTATATGATTTATATTGAAATTGTTTTAACAGTTAAAGTAATGGAAAAAAAGATTTAAATTAATAAAAATATAAAATTAAAAAGCATAAAATGTTTTAAATGAATTGATAGGTAGAGCGGACATGGAAATGAGAGGTCAAAGACAGAGGTACATAGCTTGAACTTCATTTTCTAGACAGTGATTTCCAGAACCAGTGACTTTGCCTCATTTGCAGACAATGAGCCATTGAGAAAACAAATATAATAACATGTTTTAAAACTTCTTTTCTGGGATGCAAAGATGGCTTAGTGGTTAAAGTACTTGCCTGTGAAGTCTAAGGACCCAGGTTTGATTCCCCAGGACCCACATAAACCAGATGCACAAGGTGGTGCATGCGTCTTATAAATAAATAAAGTGTTAGATAAAAAAATTAATTACTTTCCTAAATTTAAAAATTATATAACAAATATAACCCACAGTATAACATATACATGAAATTGTTGCATGTATAGAATTTAGAGGCAAAAACACATGAGTATATGTTGTTCATTACTTAAAGCCAGAATTTCATTATCTACATATTCTAGATTCCCTTGTCCCTAGCACAAGGCAATTGGCAATAGGAACTTTTTGAGCAAAAGGTTGGCTGGATCAAAACAGTGATTTAAGAGACTATTCTAGAACCTGTGTCATGATTGTTCCAAGTATTACTACCCTGAGGAATTTTATTATTCACAATTTAGATGAATTATTCTTTTCAACACTTTCAGGTTGCCACAACTTTTCTTGCCTCTGTTGCTGGAAAGAAATGAATCTGTATTATGTGATCATTTGAGATCACTTCAAAGGGTGAATAACAGTATTTTTTTAGTCAGAATCATGTCAAGAACAGATATTTTCACCCTTTGCTGTGGTTTGAATGTAAAATGTTCCCCCAGGTGTTTGAATACTTGATCCTGCACTGGTTGGTACTTTAGAAAGTAGAGGCCTGCTGGAGGAAGCATGTTACGGGGGGGGGGGGGTGAGGTTTTACAGCCCAGCCCCATTGCCACTAGTCCTCTGTTTCTGTCTATGTTTGTGACACCAGCTTCCCACACCTGTCACCATGCTCGCCACAAAACTATAAGTCAAACATCTTCCCTTCTGTCAAGTGCATCATGTGAGGTACTTATCCACAGTAAAACTCACTGACATATCCTTTATATGAAGATTGGAATTAAGCCTATGAGGATTCCAGAAGATAGCAAAGCAAAGGTATAAACTGGTCAGACACATTGTGCATTTCTTTCTTCTAGCCAACGAAGCTGGAAATGTGCTTCAGAGTTCTCTGGCATAAAGGTATGGTAGAAGTTTACTCCACTCTCTCTTTTGAGTACTTGGCAGCCAATTTCAGATTGTTATAAGAAATAGACTATTTTCAGTGTAAATAGAAGAATTATGTGTATGTGTGTGAAAGCTAACTAAGTTTGCATTTAAAATATTAAGACAAATGGGGTGGAGAACTGGCTCAGTGGTTCAAGGTTAAAGGTGCTTGCTTGCAAAGCCTGATGGTCTGAGTTTGGCCAGAGTTCAAATGTCCACTACCCATGTAAAGCCAGATTCACAAGTGGCACATGTATCTGGCATTCATTTGCGGTGTCAGAAGGCCCTAACGGCCCCATTGCCCCCTCTCCTTCCTCCTCACAAATACATAAAAATAAACAAAAGAATTAAAACAAATTCAAGTGTCAGGTGACATAGTTTTAGGAAACTGTATTATATTACAGCATTGGTATAAATCAATTTCTATAACTAAAATAAGTCTGAAAGTAATTTAAGAAATTATAGAAATAAAATACTTAAGGTATTATGGTTTATACATTTGTATGTTGTTTGCATGTACAATGATAACTATGTCAATATATAAAAAATACTACTACAGTTTTAATTTATGGGTCTGGAAATTAAGCCACTTGTCAGGAATTTTACATATCAAACTGAAGCTGTAGCTAGTAATGAGTTATTATCATCTATGTGGTTCATTCACAATGCAACACAATACAACTGCCTGCTATCAGTCCTTCAATTAAACATTAAAATAATACATTTCAGATGTATCATCAAAATTAATATCCGTTTAGCAATCTATCAGATTAGCTCATAGTTTTGGTAGGTTTCTCAATTGGAATGATAAACCTTTCCTCAATGAGAATATTAACAGATTTTTTTAAATCAACAATAGTACATGCAGTAGATCTTTTAAAATACAACTGGTCTAAGTTAAATCAGCAAACAGTACAGTGACTTTTCCATGTCCAGCCTTCTCCTGATTTAAAAAAAATTCTATCTGACATCATTCTGTACATTTTCAGCCAAGTTAAAACACGACTAGAAAGATAGAAGGGTTTGTTTCAACACATATTCAGTTACTTTATTCTAAGTGTACTTTAGGTATACTTTAAAACAACTACCCAATTTTATTGACAAAATGATTAGGACATGAATCTGTGTGTATTTAAATTACTTGGCCAATCAAAACTCGGGGTCTTTTCTAGAGTCTGAAGGAAATAGGAAGGCCATTTCCTTTCTGTGCCTTTGCCAAAGAGGCTGATGAAGGTGACATTAGTTTAGCAAAAGAAGATGCAATCCAGTGCCTACTGTTATCATTAACCACTAAAATATGGAGCATGCTAACTTTCAAGGTTATACATAATTCATAACTGACATTCATGAGCACAGGAATAAATGTCCAATAAACTGCACATAAATCATCATAAAATAATCCCTTTACACATTAACAATTAGAGTAGTAGTCAAAATGAAAATGATAAATCCAAACTCTTAAATTATCATATGAAGCCCTGGACAATCAGCTTCCCTCCTAAATTCTAATGCTAACATAACTAAACAAATCTTTGCTTTAGCCTGCAAAGTTTCAGATGTTGAGCATGGTTAACTACAAGGCTTCCTGAATTGTTACAGACACTAAAGGCCCCCCTGCCCCCGAAAATAAAGAGTTAGTATTTTCAACAAATAGAACAAAAGAAAATGAATACTTGCCTTATCCTAGAGGATATTAATGTTAAGAAAAGCGAAAACCATGAAGAAGATAATGAGAGTAATGGTGAACATGCCCCCGGAAAACACAAGCTGGATCTAGCACCTACATAAAGGAAACCATTGACTAACTCAATTTATAACTACGAATATGCATTAACCAGGCACAAAGTCTGGGATGGGTATTCTAGACAGAGGCCAGCATCGACCTTTCCCAGGGCTTAAGCCACTCAACATTAATTGCCTACTCAACATTTCTTTAATCTTCTGGTTTCTTTAAGTTTCACATGCCACAAGTGCCAGCCTCCCACCCATCTTCTTGAAACCTGCATCCCTCTCTACTATAATCCTAAAGCTATTAGATAGATACCTTAGATTGCCCCTCTCTTCTATCCATAGATACTGAGTGTGGTAGTTTGAATGGATGACCCCCCCCCCAATAGATTCAGACATTTAGTAAAGCTTGTAACTTAGATCTCCAGCCTGGCTGGAGGAGGTGTCACTGTGGCTGAGACCTAAATTGTGTTTGGGAGCTCTGCCTGGGGTTCCTGGAATGCCCTTGCTTGTGGTGCTGGTGCTGGTATTTCTCTCCATGTGGACCTGTGAAAGGGGCCCAGCTTCTTCCACCATTATGGAACTTCACCTCCATCTCTAAACTTCAATAAATCCCCTTCCTCCTATAAACTGCCCCTGGTCTGGAAGCTCATCCCAGCAACGTGAAGCTGACTGCCACACTGAACTTCCTTCAATGACTGAGTATTTTGCAATCCAGCTTCTAGGAGAATTTTAATCTATTTATGTTGACTCAGGAACCTGTCCCCACTGGCTGGGGTAACTGAAATTATTTGCAGTAGCTGTCTATTTCTTAGTATTTCCTACTCCACCCACTTTGTGCAGATAGAGTGACATTTTTCAAGGCATAGTTGAGCATGCTTTTCTTTTGTGGTTTTAATCTTATCTTTGTAAGTGCCTCATTGCCCTGAACAAAATACCTCTACAGATCTTTCTATATCATCACAGGCAACCCTCCTATATCCAGCAGTGAGGAGTTCCTTTCAGTTTCTCACCATACTCTCTTTTCCTTTATTCTGTCTATATTTGATATACTCTCAGCCTCAAATGACATGATCATCTCTTTTTGTTTGGTGAACACCTCAATTCAACTTTTAAGATTCAGCTTAAATGTTATCTCTACCTGTAAGAACGTCTAGACTCCTCAAATCTAGAGACTGTCTCCCTCTGTGTGCTTTTATTTCCTCTACTTTATTTTGTCACTGTACTTGTTCCATTTTTTAAAATTATTGAAAGTACTGACACAGGACATAATGTATGTCATTCACTGCTCTATTCTTGGAATATGCAAGAAGGCAATAACAAAAAATTAGAAATTTTCATTTTGTGGCCACACTTACTTATTTATAACATGAACAAGTTACTACAACAGGCTATTTTTAAAGATTAACCGTTTTCCATTTCTCTATTCTGTTTTAGCACTTTATAGTATAGTGGTTCTTTACACTGTAAATTATAACCCCCCCATATAAATACTCACTCCTTTTTTGCCTTTAGATTTATATTTCCTATCACCTGGCAATACTGACATTTTGTAATGAATAAATGTTGAATGTATGAAATAGTAATATATTATTTTCCAAGACAAGTTATTTTAAATTCCTCAAAATTAAAATTAATTTATTTTGTGTGTGTGTGTGTGTGTGTGTGTGTGTGTGTGTGTGTGTGTGTGTGTGTGTGTTACTGTCCAGGCCTGGCAAATGCCAAGCAAAATATCTACAACTGAGCTATAGACCACTCTCCTAAAAATTACAGTGACTTTATAGAGAAAAACAGTATGTACTGAGAAACAGTAGAATGTATGTCATGCTATTCATGTCATGCTACTAAAGCATGTGATGTACGGCAAATGCTATTCTTTTTTAATTTTTTATTTTTATTTTTTGTTTTTTTAAGGTAGGGTCTCACTCTGGCTTAGGCTGACCTGGAATTCACTATGTAGTCTCAGGGTGGCCTCGAACTCACCTCCTACCAATCGACAAATAGACCAATAGACAAAAAGAAGTCCTTGGCACATTACTCCATGGTGAAATAAGTGTTGGTTTTCTGGTGAAAACATATGGAAATCTACAGATAGTGACTTTGCAGGTATTTTAAATGGGAATATGTTGATGGTAAATTTCCTGGAAAATTATAGCAGATTAATGCTAGAGATTTTAGAACAATGAAAGTCTACCACACCTCCCAAACAGTTATAGAAACTGAGGTCCATCATCACTATCCTTGGGTGGCAGTATAAGACAGGAGATATGAATATAGTCTTTACGGCTGAGGAAATTGCATAGTGATTAAGGCATTTGCCAGCGAATCCTAAGGACCCCTGTTCAAATCCCCAGGACTTACCTAAGCCAGATGCACAAAGGGGCCCATGCATCTGGAGTTTTTTTTGCAGTGGCTGGAAGCCCTGGCGTACCTATTCCATCCCCACCCCCCCCTTCTCTCTTTAGCCCAGGCTGACCTGAAATTCATTACGTAATCTCAAACTGGCCTCTAACTCACAGAGATCCTCCTAGCTAGGCCTCCTGCTGAGTGCTGGACTTCAAGGTATGTGCCACCAACCCTGGCTCTTTTTTTTTTTCTTGTTTTTTTTTTTTTTAAATGATCTCATGATTGGTTGAGTGCAGTTTGTATGCTTATCACTATCAAGATCCACTTTCAAAGTCACTCTTGATTTCGAATCTAATGTATCAACTACCTAATCACCCTTCAGATTTCCAGGAGAAAATTACTTCAGTATGTACCTCTTCTATCCATCCCCATATTCTGTTTTAAATTTTATTTTATTTATAACATAACATGTTACATCCATCCATTCCCTTGTGCTGATTGCTGCCACTCTGGGGGCCCTTTCCTAAGGTGTCATGATATCCACTGTGGGGCATGTGGGCCTCAGTAAGTCCCTAGGGGGTAGCAGGCGACTTCTAGTGGGGTGTAAGGAAAGAGGAACCCCCATCCACTGCCAGTGGGAGTCGAACTGTTGCAGTCAGGTCCTCATTGCTGGTAGAAATCACATGACCAAGAATAGCTTCTGGGAAAAAGAGGTTTATTTTGGATTGCAGGCTCAAGGGGAAGCTCCACGATGGCAAGGGAAAATGATGGCATGAGCAGAGGGTGGACATCAACCCCTGGCCAACATAAGGTGGACAATAGCAACAGGAGAGTCTGCCAAACACTGGCATGGGGAAACTGGCTATAGCACCCATAAGCCTGCCCCCAATAATACACCACCTCTAGGAGGCTTTAATTTCCAATTGCCATCAACTAGGGAAACAAACATCCAGAACACCTAAGTTTTTGGGGGATACCTGAATTAAAGAACCACATTCCACCCCTGGCCCCATAAACTAATATCCATATGTGATATAAAATACAATGCACTCAGTGTGACTTTAAGAGTCCCCATAGATTTTATCAATCCTAATGATGTTCAAACATCCCCATAATCCAAGGTCTTTTAACTGAGCCATAATACCAAAAGTTCCCCCACAAGCCCATAATGGCACAGAATAAACATTCACACTGCAAAAGATGGCATTGGGCATAGCAAAGAAATATTCAAACAATACAACACTTAAAACAACCAGGGCAAACATCAAACTCTTTAGGTTCAACTCAACAACTCAAGCCAGTGAGAAGTCGCCAAGTCTGATAATTCTAACCAGCGACAAGTCTCTGGAGTTCCAATTCTGCCCATCCAGCTAGGATACTCACAGTCCTGGAAAACTTTATCCAAGGCTGGCAGCTCTCCTTGGAAGCCATATCATGGTCCCTACATTTCCACTGGGTCTCCACTGCAATCCATGGTTCATCCTCACCGCCCCATGGGGTCTCAATGTAGGCATCCAGCAAACCTGCTTCACACTGCCCATGGTTGTTTCCAAAACACAAGACTGTGTTGCAAACTCAATGACCCTCTCTTTCTTGCATTTCTTATGCTCCACAATACCAGGTAGGGTTCCAATTTGTTAATTTGGGGGAATAAAGCAGACTTAGAAGAACAGGACATTCCTTGAGCACTCAGGCCCCTTCAAAAGAGTCTACATTCTTCCTTTTGCCCCAGTTCAGGTCAGCTGGCCCAATGTCAAAGGTTGTAATTTCTCAATTGCAGTTGAATGGGCAGCAGTTCACCCAAAGACTTTCCTTTTCTGTGCCATATCCCTCTGTTCATACCAGTTCATTTCTATGCAAAACAACCCTGCACAAATTCTCAGGATGTGGCCATCACAGCTAGCTTCTCACAGAAAATGCTAGTCCAGTCCAAGCGAAGCTCTTCCTCACCCTCATAAGCCAACCCTCACAGTGCATAGATCTTACTGCATTCAGGTCTTTCAACTCTGACCAGAATAATCCATCAAGCTGTACTTACAGCACTACAAGGCATCTCTTAGGCCAAGGCTTCAAATCCTTGCACATTGCTCTTGAAAATCAGCTCCAAAAGGCCAGAGCCACACAGTCAGATATCTAGCAGCAATCCCATTCCTCAGTACCTCTTTACTGTTGCAGTCAGGTTCACGTTGCTGGTAGAAATCATCTGACCAAGAGCAGCTTGTAGGAAAAGTGGTTTATTTTGGCTTACAGGCTAGAAGGGAAGCTCCATGATGGCAGGGGAAAACGATGGCATGAGCAGAGGGTGAACATCACCCCTGGCCAACATAAAGTGGACAATAGCAACAGGAGAGCATGCCAAACACTGGTATGGGGAAACTGGCTATGACACCCATAAGCCTACCCCCAACAATACACCACCTCAAGGAGACTTTAATTTCTAATTGCCATCAGCTGGGAAACCAGCATCCAGAACACCAAGTTTATGGGGGACACCTAAAGAAATGACTATGGAGACACCTCAAAAGACTGAAAATAGAACTATCATTAGATCCAGCTATTTCACTTTTGGGCATAAATCCTAAAGACTCTGCTATATACCATAAAAACATATGTCCAATCATTTTCATTGTTGCTCTATTCACAATAGCCTGGAACTGACACCCATCAACAAATAAATGGTTAATGAGGATGTGGTACATACACACAATAGAATTCTTCTCAGTGGTAAGGAAAAATGAAACAATGAAATTGCAGGAAAATGGAGACTCTTAGAAAAAAATCTTGCTAAGAAAAGCCACATAGACCCTGTCTAGTTTTTTTTTTTTAGATAAAAATTGTTTTTGACTCATTTGACTCCTTTTTTCTTCAAATTCAATTATAGTCTATCAGCAACCACCACTAATTCCACTCAACTGTATCTGGACGTTACCTAAAGAATTTACATACTGATTTAGATTCTGAACTTCTCTTTCTTCTTTCCTCCCCCTATCAATTCTCGTAAGAAAGACAAAACAACCTGTCATAATATGACATATTACACAATTTACCTGTAATTTATTTCTCTGACTTAAGTTGAAACACCATGGTTGAAGGTCCTCTACAGAGTAAGCCTGTCCTTTTTCCAGTATTTCATGGTGGGTTACTCTCCGATCTGTTTACTAAGACGAACACAGACGCTTTTCTGTTCTGACATGTGCAAAGAGCTTTCTACTGTCCACTCGTATTTGCTTTTGTCTAACAGTTCTTCATAGTTCATTTTTGAGTGGCTGGCTGGATTTCTTTGCAAGCTTTAGTTATAGGTCACGTGCTGTAAGATGATTGTGTGATTACTCTGTGCAATTCACTAAGCATCATCAGCAATTACTCTATCATAGGATGCAGTGTGGTTCTCTATGCATATCACATTCGTTGAATACTTCTTTCTTGTCTTTTTTTCCAGATATGAGAAATGAATAAGCAGATATTCCATGCTCTACTTAGCATTTAGCTCAGAACTTAGTATACAGTTCATGATATAAATTGTGTCTCAGTAACATATTCCTGACATGTAAGTAGATTTATTTACTTATTTATTGTGGTGCTGTATATGTAACCTGGTGCCTTATGTATGCCAGACAAGAACAATTTATGAAATCCATCTCCAGTTTATATGTACTCTTGTTTGTGTACACATTTGGTTCTTTGCTGTTTGGGCTGTTTTGAGATTACAGCAATCCCTTTCACAGTAGAGAAACAAAAATGTTCAATGATATGGGCTCCTTGTGCTAAGGTTTCTGCACAGTTCCTCAGTTCTTGGCAATTACTACTGTATTCTTCATGCCTATATTATGTCATTTCAATAATACAACATAAATAAAATCATATACTAGTTTTCATACAGTCTAGTTATGTTGAAAATAATTTTCATTCACTCTAGTAATATTGAGACCCATCCAATTCTTTCTTCATTCAGTTTATCTTTTCTACCTTCCAAAGTACAAAATAGGTCATTCTGAAAAATTATTTTAGAGTCATTAACTGCCCTTTCTCTTTTAAAGTATTTATTTTTCAAAATTTATAATTTACACATCTATGTGTGTATGTGTATATGAGATAGAAAGAGAGAGAGAGAGAGAGAGAGCAAATTTCATATGGGCACAACAGAGCGTCCTGCTTCTGCAAACAAACTCAGGAAGCAGCACCACTTCAGGCCTCTGGCTTCACATGGGTACTGGAGAATCAAACCTAAGCTGGAAGACTATGCCAGCAAATGCCTTTAACCACTGAAGCTCTGCCCTTCTTTTACTTTCTAATTATCAAATTATTAACAAGGATAATTCATAGCCTGAAATTTCACTCTCTAATCTGCATTTGTCTCCATGAGATTTATGTTGCATTTCTCCACTCACACAATGTGACAATCCCAAATTTGAAAGGAGTAATCCCATATTCAATAATAATGTCAATAATAACAAAAATAAATAGTGTCTCTATTTTTGAATTCCCTGGCACTACTCTCAACTTGGGTTTTTTGGAGGTACATATGTATATATATACATATATACATATATATATATACATATCCATATATACATGTATACATATACATATATAAATGTATATATATATATATATATATATATATATATATATATATATATGGAAGTTCTTTTCTTTCCATCAGTGGGAATATAGAAATACAATGTCTTCTCCATCCGATTTTAAATCCTTCCTTCTTTGAAGCAAGAATGTGCTAGGCTAATTAAGATGTCAAGGGAAAAGTTTAAGACCATGTTCTGAGTGTACACAATCAATGGGAACTTAACAGGATTTAGAAACCAAAAAGGACAATTAGTCAAGACTCACCATATTCTATGAGTTCTTGGAATATTCCCTAAATAAAAACTGCAACCACATACAGCATCAAGCATGGACTTCGCTTGGTGATGAGGAGTTTGATTGCATGGCCATTCTTCAAAAGAATCATATCCTCAATAATTTCCTCATGTAAGTAATAAAAATTTCACTTGAAAAATATGTAGAAAATAGTGGCTCTAAGGTAGATGAATCTTTTATAATCATGGCTCTATAGACTGAAAAGTTAAATTCATACATAGAAATCATTTTGGCATAGGCTAAAATGCTTACTTCAGATACCAGGAATATAATCTCCTACCCAAAAGGATATCTTTGCCATAAAACCAAAAAACACCATCTCTTTCCTCCCATAGAATGATCTGGAGCCATTTCCAGTGTTTTGAAAACCAACATCATCAAAATGAGATATTATCCTATATAAAAGAAGAAAAACACTACATAATAGGTATACGATGTTCACTTTCATCTTACAGCATTACTATAAATCTTTGAAGCTATAATCTTGCAAGTACAATTAGCATAATGAATATAAACCATCAAATCCCCTTACATGACAATGACCCCCTTTGGCCTTGCCTTTCTCCCTTGAACACATCTTACTTTTACATATCCTCCAACATAAGAAGCCTGCCACCACTAATGTTATAAAGTAGTAATTGTTCCTAATTGGTAGGGAGGTGACAGACCATTCTGATAATGTTGTGAAACTGGAAGAAGGGAGGAGAGAGAACATTCACAGGCCTGCAGTAATTATCCACTAATTTGGCCTGTTTGTGTGGGGACAGCTCATTATAGCCCTTAAGAAACCTCAGAATAAAGAGAGAAAAAGTAGGTAGGAGGCAAGGTTAAATAATTAGTGTTCTGCAGGATTTTTTTCTTAAGATTCAAAGAATAGGATTAAGGGTGGGAAATGTGACCAGAGTAACAATTAAGAAATGGTAGAATGTCTGAACTTACTGAGTTGCATGTTTTTTTTTTTTTTTTTTTTTTGTGAGAGAAAGGGTATGTAAGAGTGCTTATATTATGGCATATAAATAACATGCTAGTTTTATTGTACTCTTTTAATTATAACCCTCATCATCTCCTTCTATTTTACAGTGCCAATCTGATGCTTAACAAGACATTAATTCTCATGAGTCTTGAAAAGACTTTGAATTTTCCTAAAGTAATGTGTGTAAAATTTTTATATTACTTTATCCTTACAGTCTGTAAACTTATTTTAGGAGTTAAAAAACAATTGTTTACCATTTACTGGTAGCATAGTACAGACTTTGCAAAAAATATTCAAATATTACTCTGTAGTAAGTCTGAATTTTAGATTTGTCATATGCATCTTTCTTACATTTGGCAGTTTATGTATTTGGTCTTGTATTTGGTACAAATATCTATGTATATATTCACACATATCTGTGTCTATAATTGGTTAATAATTTTTTATAAAGTTAAAATATTTTCTATTGGAATAATATTAAATTGCCTTTATAACAAGTAATACCTTTCCATCAACTTAGGTAATTCTAATTAAAGGGTATTGTCTATCACATAGAAAATGAAATAAAGGGATTTACTAGAAGAGTATTACTATCTATAAGAGGAATTGATATATATGCATACATTCTTGAAAAGTTATCCAAAATGTTTGTGAAAACAATTGAAAATCAAGGTATAAACCTTGTTTCCAGCTGATGATGTAGGGTCCTCATTGATAAGTGTGGTCCTTGAATTGCAAAGATCACTGTATTCATTATTGTATTTCTCCTCCTCTTTGAAATATGTATTGATATCTCACAATGACTGGCATGTTTCCTAATACTTAGCAACTCCCAAAACTCATATTAATCTGAATAAAAAGAAATTTATTTCCATGCTGTCTATTAAATATTTTTCAAATATTGAATTAGACTAGTAGTGTTTTAAATTATTACTCTGAAAAATCAATTTGACAACTACCAATAACATGATGCCCTTGTCTTATTATGCATTTCTACTGTTGCTTCCAAGTTTCTCTACAGATACATCAAACTATCACTGTTATTAGTTTATTAAAAATTATAATACAAAATAAGAAGATCTTGCTACTGCAGTAACTGATTGTCTAAGAATTAGTCATTAGTATTGAACTGCCATTTCTACATTTACATTAGCTTGTAAATATGTAATACGTAACCTTAGCAATAATAACCAACAGTAAGGCTTGAAGACCTCATTGGGCTCTTTGCTGTGATCAAAATATTTCAAGGTTGATGTGGTAGCCTATGCCTGGGATCCTAGCAGCTGAGCTAGGAGGATCACTGTGAGTTCCATGTCAATCTGGGCTACAGAAAGACACTGTATCTAAAACAAAACAAAATTTCTCTAATACCTATGGTACATATTTTTATTGTCTTGCCTAATTTTTCGGAACTGTCACTGACAGTTTTACCACTCATAATGTCCCTAACCTTATTGTAATATTTCTTATACACATGACAAATATAGTTATTGTATTTTATAGCACTTACTCTGTATATCACAGATGATTACTTTGACACAGATACTTACGCTCACTGAATATTCTGTGAGTCCTCATATTTTTATTGTCTGTTTTTAATTTAACTTTTTGTTAGCCTTCAGAGCTGAAGGCATCATTATCATATCTCTATCACAACTGTTTAGTTGATTCTGCTCTCCTCTTCTCCTCCATCCTTTGTTCCCCTTGTTGTATCCCTCTCTCCTTTCTGTTCTGTTTACATTCCACATTTGTCCTTCTCCCAATTCCTACCTCATCAACTCTTTTTACTCTCTCTTGCGCACCTTTCTAACTTTAGGTTTTACTCACATGACCCTGTTTTTTATACATGCATATGGGATCCACATATGAGAAAGAACAGGCAGTTTGGGGCTTCTGAATTTCGGACATCTTCTTAATACTTTCTAGTATCTCTTGCAACTAGCATGGAACCATTTCTTGCTAATGGTTTGGAAGCTGAGGTGCAAACTGAACTTTCAGAGAAGTTGAAAGTGAAATTGTGTAGTTCATCCTATCATATCATCTTTGCTGAGCATCCTGGGATTTTCATGAATACAGAGTAGCACTGTAATTTCGAGACTTGAAACATAGTCAGTACTGGGGAACCAGTTATTCCACAGATATATGGTGGATTTTAAATGGTGAGGAGAAAAAAGTATGTTGTCCTCATACAGTTATGTCTAATGATACCTTTAGAACCATTTCAAAGCTTGACCGTTCATGAGTATATCCTACTAGGCTTAAAGATTGTTGATGTTCCAAGAAGTAATTCACAATTGACTTGGTGTGAACTCATGTGTTTACCACAAATTCTTGTACTTGAAAATGACATCAGAATTATGTCAATCTATTATATATATCCTTGAACTTTTTGGAACTTCGAGGAGGCAAACACTCTTATAACCAAAAATTCAGATAAAAGAAATAAAAAGATATCAGAAAACTACTGTCACTGACAGTAACAGTAGCTTTTTCCCTGTGGAACTTACTTCTTTTTTGATAGTGAAGAGGCAGATGGCTAAATATAAGGGGCCAAAAGCCTGCTGTACTTTTGGTCCATCTCAAGAAACTGTAAGCTCCACATTGTAATTTGTAATTTAGAGTTATTTAGGCAATCAGAGTTTGAGGAGATTAAAAAAAAAAAATCTGGTTGTGGTTGTGCACTCCTTTAATCCCAGCACATGGGAGGCCCTGGTAGGAGGATCGCCATGAGTTGGAGGCCACCCTGAGACTACATAGTGAATTCCTGGTCAGTCTGAGCTAGAGTGAGACTCTACCTCAAAAAGGGGGTGGGGGTTAGCAGTGGCTAAAGTGTTTGACTGCAAAGCCAAAGGATCCCGGTTCAATTCCCCAGGACCCACGTTAGCCAGATGCACAAGGGGGCGCACACATCTGGAGTTCATTTGCAGTGGCTGGAAGTCCTGGAGTGCCCATTCTCTCTCTCTCTCTCTCTCTCTCTCTCATTCTCTCTCTCTCTTCTTCTCTCTCCCTCTTTCACTGTATCAAATAAATAAAGAAATAAAGATATGAGGTATATTTTAAAAACTAAGAAAAACAAAAAACAACAACATCAAAAAAACACAAAAACCGAAACAAGCAGAGTAACTGAAGTCCTGGGGGTAAAAGAACACGCTACCTTTAACTGAGCAGGAGTAAGATTATCCACAGCTAGTTGACTTCTCCAGAGAAATAGTTGAGCCCAGAATGCTACATTTACCAAATTAAGAGAAAGTAGATGCCAATCTTGAATTCTAAGTGAAGCTATTTTTGAGAGCTCATCTCAAAGTAGTGATACTGCCAGGGAAACAAAATCTGAACAAATAAGTCACAAGAAATCTACATTTACAGAAATGTAAGGTGAAGTTGTATCAGCAGAAGGAAAATGATACTTTAGACAAGCAGGGAGATACAGGAAACAATAAGAAGCAATGCACAAAGGCTAGATGCAGTGGCTCACACCTTCAGTCCCAGCACGATGAGGATCTTCATGAGCCAGAGGCCCGCCTGGGTAGACAGAGTAAGATCCAGGTCAGAATGAGAATCTACCTTGAAAGAAACAACCAAGCAAAAAAGCACACATGGGTGAATAGGTCAGTATATCAGCTGCACAAAATAATGTGTGTAATGTTGTCTTGGGTCCAAACTAGATGACACTTTATATATACATTTTAAATGTTTTCTTACTTATTTATTTGTAAGCAGACAGAAAAGACATACAGGGAGAATGCATACACCAGGGCCTCCAGCCACTTCAAACAAACTCCAGATGCATGGACTGCTACGTGTATCTGGCTTTACATGGGTCCTAGGGACTTGAACTTGGGTTGTTAGGATTTGCAAACAACATCCTTAAGTTACTGAGCCATTTAAACACAGGAGAAAGGAGGTAGGGAGATGGCTCATTACTTCAAGGCACTTGCTTCTAAAACCTGCTAGACCAGGTTCAATTCCCCAGCAACCACATAAAGGATGCTGCAAGGTGGCACATACATCTGGGATCCTAGCACACCTACCCTCTTGGAAGGCAGAGCCAGGAAGATCTGAAGCTCAAGGGCCAGATTCATCTGCAGAAGCAAAAGACCTTGTGGCCAAGAAGGTAGAACACAGACCATCCCTCTGTTTGCCACATATGACATGTGGCACACAGATACCCAGACACAAACACACACACACACACACACACACACGCACACATATGTACCCATGTACACACACACACAAATAAATAAAAATCCCATGAAGACAAAATTAAAAATATGAAAATGATGGCAAACAATGTTTGATTATTCTAATGTCATTATACTTTTCAACACTAGCATAAGTACTAATTTATCATAGAGAAAAATGAATAATTGACAACATTCTTAGTCTGTTGAGAAAATAATAGATAAGTAATTTGGTAGAAGGAAATAAAATTTTAAAAGTACTTAATATAGAACAAAAAGAAAAGGTATAACTAGGAAAAATATAAGTATTTAATTTAGAGATATAAATGCAAAAATCAATTGCTATAGCAAGCTTACATAAACCCCATATGCCAATGAAAAGATGTACATTTAATTAAATCAAAATTATGATTATAACATGTTTATAGACATTGTCCAAATATGAAGATAAAGAACCATTTTACTTAATGTACAGTATAGAAAAGATAAACCCAAGAAAATTCTTGCTGACATACTATCAAAAAATAGACTTAACAAATTTTGTCAGTGCCAAAACTAATAAATTTATAATGACTAAATTAACAATTCTAAATGAAAATATACTTAACTACATAGCTAAAAGTTATATAAAGCAAACTATGTCAAAACAGAAAATGGTCATATCCATAACCCATAAGGCAGGTGACTTTTATGATCTTTAAGTGCTAAAAGTGGCAGAAAAATAGCAGAAAGAACACATGAACAGAAAAAACTTGAATAATATGACCTAATTGGCATCTGTGGAACAATGCAGCCAATAATAAAACATACATTTGTTAAAAATACATCAAAGGCCTGAGAAGGCCTTAGAGACTGCTTGAGTTTTATACTCATGACACACATAAAGAGATGGGCATGGCCACAGTGTCTCTAACCCTAGTCCCTTAAGGAAGAAGAGACATAAGAATTGACAGAGCTCAGGAAAACTGGCAAGGCCAGGGGTCAGAGATCAGCAACAAACTCTGTTACAGAAAAGTATGGACAGAAGAGGGGCTGGAGAAATAGCTGAGCACATGACGGCAAAGCCCAGTGGCCCAGGTTCAATTCCCCAATACGCACATGAAGGCAGATGCACAAACTGACTCCTGAGTCTGGAGTTCCTTTGCAGTGGGAGGAGGCCTTGGCCTATCCATTCTGTCTCTCTTTCTTTCTCTCCCTCCATCCTCCTCTCTCCCTTTTTCTCTGTCTCTCTTCTCTCAAATAAGTGAAGTAAATATTCTTTAAAAATTAGCAGAACAGTTATGGAGCAGAATGCATGCCTTTGCCTGCAGTGTCTAAAGCTGAGTGTGGTGTTCTGCTAATTTTTAAAGAATATTTACTTCATTTATTTGAATAAACCTTGGCATTAGCAGTACTCAACAACTTTCAAAAGACATGAGAGCATTTGTAAAACAATGGTTAAAAATAATTGATATCTAGACAGATACAAGCATGCATACATACGTGTGACTGAGAATGGATATTAATAATAAATACATATTACAGAAAATCATGAAAATCAAAAGTCATTCTGAGAGAGTAGTAAAATAATATAAAATGATACTTCTGGGCACAAGTTTTCAAGAGAATGTTGTAAAAGCATAATTCACAAGTACTAGATATGACAGTGGTAGTGGAGGAAATAATTACAGATTCTTTTTGGGTAATAGGTAAAATGTACAAAAATCCTTAATTTAATATCATAAAAATAACACAAGAACAAATCCTAAATAGAATTAGTTTGAATTAAAACCACACCACAAATAAAGATAAGAAAGACCAAAATGTCCTTCAACATTGAAATGAATAAATTAGGCCCTACGGTAATTAACATGAAAGAATTACCATTATGTGAACATGAACAAATTTCATGAGTGAAACTGATCTAAAGCAAACTAAAGTACATCTGTGTAAATTCCATTTACACGCAGGCAGAAAGGTAAAACAAATTTACAGCCCTGCAAATCCTAATTGGAGCGGTGGTGGTGAAAAACGAGCAACAAGGGGCGCACACGATGTTGGCAACGTGATATTTTTCACTTGTGCATTCGTTACACTGGTGTACTCACTTTATGCAAATCCATCCGTGTTGCTAGTTCATCACTTGTGAATTGTCTGTATAAATTAGTAGTTCTCAACTAACCCCTCACCCCCTCTGAAGATTTTTAATCTCTTCAAGACACTTTTTTTTTTTTTTTTTTTTTTGTTCTGTTCCAATTTGGGGAGGCATCTACTGGCATCTAGTGGGCAGGAGCTAGGAATGTTACTAAACATACCTCAAGGCAAATGGCAGTATCCCTCAAGGGGGAAAAAAAAAATCTAGTAGAGCATGTGAGTCGTGACAATCTGAGAAACCCTGATATGCATAATGGAAAGCAGCATATTGTTCATTGGAATAAAGAGACATTACTGCATTCATATAGTCCTTGGTTGGTATAAAAGCTTAAATTCATAAAAGACCCATCCCATCAATATTATGGCACATGCAGAAAACCAGTCACTCTTGGAGAATATAGAAGACTAGTTGAAGTCATGATGTGTGGGCATCAGTATTTAGATTTTTGGGAGATAAACTATAAATAAAACCTTAACTCTATTTCCTTGTATTCATTTAACATACGTACAGATTTTATCAGAATTATTAAAGTCACAAGTGCTATTAGTAAAAGAAAATGAAAGGAAATAAAGAAGCCAATGTGCTGCAAGCTTTACAAGTATAACAACACAGTGAGAGTCCATTTTGAGTGTATATTTTTGGTGAACCAAGTTAAAAGGGAAATATGATAGAAAAGATAACTTGTTGTTATAAAGTTATTCATATTAATATATCACACAAATACACTTGCACAATCATGCACCCATTGTTCCTGATAATATATTTTGAAGGAAATTTTAATATGGAGAATATATTGCAGGGTCACTGTCAGTGCAATACTGACTTTAACAATGTTGAAGAAGATGTGCAGTTTCTAAAAGTGTGACTTCATCCTTTGTAAATCAAATATCAAAGTCAAGGTCATGGTATTAGATGGACTATTTAAGGAGGCTTTTCTGCACATTAATGGAAAGTGATGAATTTGGGGTGGCCATAGAAATTCAGTACAGAGATGAAGAATGTAGGTCATCCTCATTGGATCATGTTGCACTCAGGAGAAAAACCTGCTGCAGCACCTATTTTAGTAAATAAAAAATTATTTACACTCATCTATTTATTTATGGACTATCTCCATTTTTACGGTACAATGGCATGAGTGAATGATTGCAAACAAGTCTAATTCTCCCAAAAGTATAAGCAATTTCCTATGGAACACCTTCCCAAAAAACAACTAGCTGACCTCTACAGACAGGCCTGCTGTAGTCGAGTCACATGAGTCATTAAACGTACCATGAGAACTCAGAAGGATATTTAAGTAAACTAAAATGGAAATGTTACATATGTAAATAAGAAATCAGAAACTCTGGAAGCTACGAAAAATCCCCCTACCATTGCTGTCTTAGAAGATGCAGATTATGGTTAGGTGTCAATGACTATAGGTCCCCTCTACAAGATAAACAGATCGGTACTCTATTGTGAACACTGAATCTGACAAAACTAAAGCAGTTCATGACCACTAAGCCAGCGCTACAGAAGATAAAGGACTTCTATACACAGAGGAGGAAGAAACATGATGTCAGCCATGAGATCACAAAAACAAATACAAATATACTCATGAGAGGAATAGATGTATAAAGGATAACTACAAAAGAATAAAACATGTCTAGTTATATAAACCCCTAGTGTAAATAGTACATAAAGAAAATAACAAATAATAACAACAACAATGAGAAAATTATCAAATTACAAGAATTATACACACTATCAATAGTGACTCATTAGTTTATGTAAATGGTCTGAAACCTTTAATTAAAATATGCAGGATTGGGCTGGAGAAATGGCTTAGTGGTTAAGCGCTTGCTTGTGAAGCCTAAGGATCCCAGTTCGAGGCTCGATTCCCCAGGACCCACGTTAGCCAGATGCAGAAGGGGGCACATGCATCTGGAGTTCGTTTGCAGTGGCTAGAGGCCCTGACACACCCATTCTCTCTCTCTGTCTCTGCCTCTTCCTCTCTCTGTCTGTCACTCTCAAATAAATAAATAAAAATAACAACAACAACAAAAAATAAATATGCAGGATGGTCAATTTGCGTTAAAAAGCATGATCCACCTATTTTTTGTCTGTAAGAAACACAGCCCACAAGAAAAGGTATACATAAACTAATTGGGAAATGATGGAAGGCAACTTACTAAACACAAAAGTAAAAAAAAAAAAAAAAAAAAAGTGAGTTTCAAGCCAAGCCAAAATTAGTCAGATGATAGCTGAAGGTGAGTACACATTACTAAAGCGAACTAGGCACCAAAATAATATAATCATTGTAGGTAGATATGTACTTAACCTTCTTACACACATTTTCATCTAAAGCAAGAACAAAAGCAACTTTGGAAGCATGTTTTAAGTAAAAGAAATGTCTAGAGATGAGTGATGACTTCAATACTCTACTATCATCTGTAGATAGCTCAAATAGACAAAAAATGAACAACAATAAAACTTCAAACTTAAATTTGGTGACAGATCAATTGGCTTTACTATAGAGACAGAAGGTTATATTGAACAGTGCACATTATTCTCAGAATGCCATGGACGTTTCTCTAAAATAGATTAAATTTTGTAAAGTCAGACTTAAAAATACAAAATAATAATATTTTGTGTTATAATATTAAAATGAATAAAAGTAGAAAAATAGCAAGAGAAAGTATAAAAACATTGAAATGCATGAAAATTAAATGAAAACTCTTGAATGATAAGTTTTATTGAAATCAGAGGTAAGAATTAAAAATTCCTAGAACTACCTTCTATTAGCATATGAAACATATAACATATAAAATTCTATGTCATACATAAAAGGCAATTCCAATGGGAGATTTATAGATGCAAATGCTTACAATAAAATGAGCAGTCAATTCTAAAATGAGTAACATGATAATGAAAATCAAAGTCTTAACACAAAAGAACAAATCAACAGATGGAAATATTTTCTTTTTAAGTCAGGCCAGAAGTTAATGAGATGAATATTAAAAGAAAGGATCAAGGAACCAATGAAACTGTTCATATTAAAAAAAATAACAGACAAATATTTGGTTAACTTAATTAGAAGAGAGTCAGTAAGTAATCTAAAGTAATAAATAAATGTATTGATAAATTAATATTGCAATAGCTAACCAATGAAATTGAGAGGATCAAGGCCGGAGGGATGGATTAGCAGATAAGGAGCTTGCCTGCAAGGCCAAAGGACCCAGGTTCCATTCCCCAGAACCCATGTAAGCCAGATACCCAAGGTGGCACACACATCTGGAGTTCACTTACAGTGGCTGGAGGGCTTGGCATTCCCATTCTCTCTCTCTCTTCCTCTTTCTCTGTCAAATAAATAAATAAAAATAAAGTATATTTTAAAAATTGAGAGGGTTCATTAAGGACAAGTTTAAAACATTTCAAACATTAAGAAAAGATGAATACATTTCTGGACACATGACTTAATACAATTAAAATAAAATAAAAATAATATATACACTTGAACTCTTCAATAGTAAGCAACAAAATTGAACCATGAATAAAATGTCTTCCAACAAATAAAAGCACCAGGCCCAGATGAATACATTTTTGAATTATACTAGACATTTATAAGAAGCCAATTTTTCTCAAGCTATTCCATGAAATTCAAAGGTATAAAACACCATGAAGCATACCTGATACCAAAATCTGAGTAGTACAGAACAAAGCCTAGAAAGTTATAGATTACTTTTTTCTGGTGAAGAAGCATACACAATTCTCTATAAAATACTTGGATAGCTAATTCAACAGCACATTATAAAGCCCACATAATATAATCAAGTTGGTTTCATTCCAGTGATGGTTCAACAGAAGAAAGAGAGAGAGTGAGAAAGGAAGAAAAAGAAAGACTGCACATAGACTCAAAGATAGTCCTTACCTGATCATTTCCAAAGATGCTCAGTCTTTTATCATATAACATATCCCTTCATGATAAAAGCCATGAAGAAATTAAGAATAGAAGGAACATACTTAAACATGATAAACACTGTATACTGTGAACCAAAGTTCAACATTATACAAAATGGATAAAAATATAAGTTCATCCCTGAAAATCAAGAATGAGTCAAGGTTGGTCATTCTCATACAATGAAAACATCATGGTACTGGCATAAAACAGACACATAGACCAATGGAATAGAGTAGGTGACCCAGAAATAAACCCATGCAGCTACAGCCACCTGCTTTCTTTAACAAAGTTTCCAGAAATAAGTTGAATAAAAAATGACCTTTACAACAGATGGTAGCAGGAAAGCTACATATATACATGTAGAAGAATGAAACTAGATCCCTATCTCTCACCCAGTTTGAAAATCAACTCAAGGGCTTGAGAGAGAATTTAGAGGTTAAGGTACTTGCCTGCCTGGAGACTCATGTTTTACCCTCTTGGTCCCACATATATCAGATGCACAGTGATGAAAGCACAATGGGGCACACACATCTGGAGTTTGATTGCAATGGATGGAGGTCCTGGCATGCCAATTCTCTCTGTTAGTCTTTCTCTCATTCTCTCTCTCACAGAAAAAATGCTGTCTATTGGGCTTGCCTCAATAAAATAAAATAAATCAACTCAAAATTACAGCAATGGAAATTTATAAGGAGGCCCTACCAAACGGTAATAGAGCAATCACATATGGTCATCCCACTCTTACGCATATACACAAGGAAATATAAAGAAACATGCCACAGTCATATTTGCACATATATGCTAACTGCAGCACTATTCACCACAGCCAAGTTATGCAGCCAGTCCAGATGCACTGAAGAAGACTAGGTGGTATATGCACACACAATGTATCCGTCGTAGTGTGTGGAAGCGTGCAAAGGACAGGGAAAGCCCTGGAAGGAAGATGGGTGTCTCTTGAGATCACCATGGTCAACAAAATAAGGTACATGGAAATATATAGTTCTTTATATGCATCATCGAGATTTTGATAGCAGAAGCAAGACTGTTTTGGGGAGGAAGGTAAACAGTGGGAAGACAAAGGTGGGCTAGGGATAATAATATGGGAGGGGAAACAACACTACAAGTATATGCAAGTCAAGTATGCCCTAGAATTACACTGAAACATCATTCTTCAATGCCAACTATGGGAAAATGAAAGTCACAGTGAAAAGAGACAATAACTTTGCTTCCTGTGTTTTGAAAATCTGCATGACCAGGGGCCATTTCATAGGGTTATTGCCATAGTCTTGTATTATGCAGCAGATTCCTCTGAATTGTAGAGAGAGCAGAGGCTCTGATTCAGGTAGTCAAGTCTGGGAGACCTGAAAGTTAGAGGTCACACAAGTAACACCCCAACGTTATGTTAATTAGAGAGTGAAACATTTCTTGGGGGGGGGGATAGGAAAAAAGTTTTAGAGATTCAGGAAGTCAATAAGGCTGGAAAAGGTTTGCATCTCCCCACCCTAAGGCCATATAAAATGGAAACAAGTGCTTGGAGTTGAGGGACTCTGACTGAACTATCTGAAGGTGGTGTAGGGTTGAGATGCAGCTTTGGTGAGTCATCACCCATGCTAAGGTTGGCTTTCCCGTGATGCAGATGCAGATGCCTTTGAGTCAAAGCAGCTTGGAGGAGGTCATTATCTAGTATGGGATGAGAGTCCTTATGGTGTAGCTGTGTTTGAGTTATCTATTGCTCCTGTAAGTAATCCTGCACCCTACTCTGTAAGTCACTCCAATAAACTCATTGGTTCACCAAAACTGGTTTTGATATAATCGTCTCTTGTTTGTCCCCTATCTGGGGAGAAGACATTTGTTCACATAACCCCAAGGAAAAAGGTTTCCTGTAACACTTGACATCCAATGTAAGGCAAGGAAGAAACAAAGATGACTCAGGAGGAGCAATTTCATGGTCCTGGCTATTGGGTTTAGAGGTATGCAACAGAGACTGAGGGAGGAGCATCTGAGGGGGAAATCCAAACCTGGTCAATCCTCCCTCTGTAGTGGTTGTGGGATGCCTTCAGACAGTAGTGGTGGTTTCATGGATCTTTCTGTGGGTAGGAAGACATACAACGAAGGTCATACCATCAAGAGGAAGAGTGTCTCCACGGTGGCCATCTTCCTGTGTGTGGTGTAGAATGGCATGTCTAGGTCAAAATGTGAACAAAGCACAGTGTTGGAGAGCCTCTTATGGGATCTGCATGCCTGGAGCCCATGGAACTAGTCAGATGATGAGGAAAGAGGAAACAAGGTAGGGGTGATAAATCAAAGCTGAAAAGTGCTAAGATAATCTAGAGATGAGAGAGGCAAGCAGATGTGTCAAGATTTATGTAGAGCTGGAGTCTCCAAGGATAAAATTGACCAAAAGCCAAATGCAGTGCTAGTGAGGTTGTGGGAGGCTTTAAGGCTTAAGGAACAGTTCTCAGAGAGCATGCATGATAGAATGCAGGTAAGAGAACTAAGCTAGTCCCGGGGGTGGGCAATTATGTCCAAGAGTGAGCCATGTATATTTCCGTCTGATACAAAGGTATGCTAGGGGTGGAAATTCATTGCCTAGCGTAAAGCCGTCACAGCAGACAGGTGCAGCTAAGGGAGAAATAATGCATGGAACACTGCAGCCTCAGCACCAGCCCAAAGGGGTGGGGAAATTCGATCCAAAGGGCAGGTACCACAGTAGGCTACAGAGCAGCCTCATTCCCTCGTGGACTGTGCCATGAAGCTCGTGTTGGCCCCTCTGCATCCATTGCCGGTGGAGAAGTGCAAGGCAGTCCCATGGAAGTAGCACAGGACAAGGAAGTGGGATGGTCCAGGGAAATTGATGTAAGGCTGGGTCAGGTAGTGCTTCCCATCCGTGGTACTGTTTGCAATATTGCCCTTTCATGGAAACGGATGATACAAGCAGTGAGATCTCTTCATGGTGTGCTGGAACTTGCTAACATTCTTCATATCTGCTCAGCTGCTGACTCCTGAGACCAATGCCTGCTTAGAATGTATGGTGATGGGCCTTCAGACATCCCGCCTACTGTCTATAAAAAAGGTTTTGTAATAAGGTTATGTAACATTTTATGAATGTTATAGTGCTAACCTCTGGGTGCCATGCATGTTAAGAAAAGAATCAGGCTGGAGAAATGGCTTAGTGGCTAATTGCCTGCAAAGCCAAGGGATCCTGGTTGGTTCGACACTTCAGGACCCATATAAGCCAGATGCACAAGGGGGGGCACATGCATCTGGAGTTTGTTTGCAGTGGCTGGTGGCCCTGGCATGTGTATTCTCTCTCTCTCTCTCTCCCTCTCTCTCTCTATTTCTCTCATAAATAAAATAAAATATGTTTTAAAAAGTATCAAGAAGACAGTAAAGACCACAGTTAGAGTTAAAGGAAGATACCCTGCATTGATGGAAAGGCCATGAGGTTGTTGAAGGAAGATCACAGTGTTAGGAATGAGCTACCTCCCTAAGAGTTGCTGGCCAGGGTGGTCCATGAGACCCCCAAAATGTAACAGGTCATTGCCACTGATCTGGGTTGAATTCCAGAACTAAATGATAAGACCCTATAATTGAAGACATGGTATGCTTTGGATATAGGACATGGATATAGTAGGCTTGGACTGAGCTAGAAGCACCCTCCCTGCCAGTTGGCCCTCATAGTACTGGAAGGTCCTCTGTAGGCTGCAGGGAAAGAATGATCATCTGCAGTCCTACTATGCTATGGGCGCTGTATGCTACAATACCAATATGCTAGGCAAGATGTGCCTATCTGTGCAATAGTGACACAACTGTTATGGGTACAGCCAGCAACTTTTTTGACTAGCTTCATGGTCCACTACACAGAAGAGTGTCTGGTACTATGAACACGGTCAAAAGCCTGTGGCTGAGAAGATCATAGACCCTAGTGGTGAAGCTACCACGACTGTTTTGTTGTATGTGATAGTTCTGACAAACTGTTTTCTAAGCACCTATGCTTGTGATCCGTAGAGCATTGCTATTGTCTCTGCTGCTGTCTGTCTTGGTGGTGGGAAACTGGCACTTGGCAGTGGTTGCTGATGGAAAGACCCAAATGGAAAACTCCTGAGACTCAGTGAATGTTGCTTTGCACAGATACCCAATGCTTAACCATAGATAGACATTTATCTCCCTTTCTCCAAGGCTCAGGGAACATCATGGAGAAGGGAGCAGAAAGAATCTAAGAGCTGTAGGGAGTGGATGGAGTGACTTGTAGCAGATTCCCCTGTATTGAAGAGAGAGCAAAGGTTCCGGAAGTCATGTCTGGGAGACCTGAAACAAAAGTCACACAACCACTCTTTAAAGTTACGTTAGTTATAAAATAAAACTCTCTGTGTTAGGAAGTGGGGTGAGAAGGAAGTTCCAGAAACTCAGGAAGTCAACAAGTCTAGGGAAGTGTTGCAAAGACCCCACCCCAAGGCTGTATAAAGGGGAAGCAACTGCTTGGAGGTGAGAGACACTTCGATGGAGCTGCCTCCAAGTGGTGTAGGATGCTGCATGTATGTAGCTTCCGTGAGTCGACACCTATGCTGAGATGGGCTTTCTGGTGACGTGGCTGCCTGTGAGTGGAAGCAGCTATGGGGAGGCCATCATCCAGGATGGGATGAGACTGATGGTGAAGTGGCATTTGAGTCATTTATTTCTTCTGTAAGCAGCCCCTCACCCTGCTCTGTAACTAACCGCAATAAACTCATTGGTTCAACAAAACTGGTTTTTCGTGTAATCGTCCTTTGGTATGATACATATCTGGAGAGAAGATGTATGTTCGAGTCACCCCAAGGAAATAGGTTTCCTAACAAAATTTTAGAAGGGGAAGTAAAAATGAAGCCCCCTGAAATTTAAGTATCATTTGCTTCTGAATATATTAGATGAAAATGCACTCATTTTTTCTTTCAAATTATTATAGTTAGGATTTATGATGAGCTCTCTTTCTACTGTGGCTAGCAATATAGGTTAAACCATCAGCATCAGTGAAATGACTAATTAAGATCAAGATTATTAGCACAGACTAAAAATACTGCCCTATTTGGTGGCTCTTATTAAATAAAGTATTTGAGGTAAATGGTCAATGATAATGTATTTTAGTGATTGGTGGAATTCCTGGATATTTTGAAAAGTTTTGTATTTTTTTTAGGGGTATGAGATTCAGAATGAAAAAGAAAAGATCCAAGAGCTTTTTAAAGTATACAGAATTTAATCCACTATGTCATTTCCTCTTCCAGCATCTGAAATTATAATGAATCTCAGTTGGATCACTTCTATGTGAATCCTTATTCCTAAGCAAATATATTCCCTTTGTTTCAATGGAAAATAACAAACATGCTCACCAATCCATGTTAACAAGCTGAGTGTAGTCAGATTTTTAGAAAAAAAAAATAGTCTTAGGAATTAAAGAAATGATTTAAATTTGACAGCAATGCGGTCAAACAGAACAGAGCAGATTGTGTAACTTCAACACTCCCACTTAATTTTCCATTTAAAAAAATCCCTCAAAAGTAAGCTTGAGGAAAGAAGTAATAACAAAAGGCACCCACAAGGTTCAGAATATGACACTTGAAGCTGTGTAAATCTCACAAACACTCCCTTGGGATACCTCACTTCTAAAAGTGAGAGTTTCCATGTTCCCGTGAAAAGGGGCTTCAGTTGGTTTTCAGTTATACTGAGGGAAATACAGAAAGAAGTTTCACATTTTCTTCTCAAGACTTCCTGTAAGACGTGGATTTCATTCCCCAGTATCATATTTATTCTTTGCATACCCTCTAAACACTTTAAAAGACTGTAGATAAGCTCCTTATGAACAAGAAAAGAAGAAAGAAAGGAAGGGAGAGAGGGAAGGAGACAAGAGGAAAAGAGGCGAGGAAAGAATGGAAAGTAAAAAGTGGCTTTTTCACAGGTAACTAATTGAATAAACCAAGACAGTCTTGAGAAGAAAGTGTGTGTGTATGCTTTTGTGTGTGTGATCCCAAATTTAGAGAAGAAAAATTGATCAAGCAAACATAAAGGATAGCGTGAGACAGTATTTTGAAAACAGAAGCACTTGAGAAATATTTTTTATTTTTAAAATAGGGTAACTATTTGCCAAATGTTTAAGCTGGGTGACTGCTACAATATTTAAATTTTTGTATGAAATTAACAGTCTTTTGGCAAAAAAAGTTACACAAGACAACTGACAGATTAAAATGCATACACTCAATCTGTCCTTTAACTCTCCACTTATCCCCTCCTCCTCTTTGTTTTTCTTCTTCTTCCTTCTCATTCCTTTAATCAGGGAAATGAAGAAGTGCCCTTTTATCATTTGAATATAAGAAGAAGGAGCAAAATAATCACAGAGGCTACTCTGGTTTGTCTGAAAGCATTTTTCTTGTATTTTCTTAATCTAGAAGAATATATTTCTTGTTTATAGATAATCCAAAATAGCTAAGAAAGAGCGTATGTTCACACATTTTTCCCCCTGTGGTTTTTCAAGGTAGGGTTTCACTCTAGCTCAGGCTGAACTGGAATTTATTACCTTGTCTCAGTGCTCATGTGGATCCTCCTACCTCTGCCTCCTGAGTGCTGGGATTAAAGGTGTGCGCCACCACACCTGGCTCCACACATAACTTCTTAAAGGTCCACATTAGAAATGTTTGTTTGATAACATCTCAACTAAAATAAGAATATTGAAAGAAATAACTGTTATAGATTAACTTTGGCCCTTTCTAAAAGCTGATGTATGCAGGTTTTAATAATCTGATATTTTCCAGTTGAGTATATTTTCCTGATAAACAGGGAACATATTCTCATATGTACACACATAGAAATTCACATATGAACACACACACACACATATACATATATATATATATATATATATATATATATAATGTGTATATGTAATACTAATTTTTAAAGTACAAATATGCATATATATATACATATATATAAATATATACATATATATATGCACATTTGTCCTTTAAGACTTAGTATTACATATACACATTATAACTTAAAATCGGTGTTTTAACAGTACTTCCTGATCATTATTATGTCACTAGATATTCCTTCTTGATTATCTTTAATGTTGATTTATTTTCTGTTATGTATTTATGCCATAGTGTAGTAACTTACTTTCTTAATCAGTCCTCCCATTATTGAGTTCCTCTTGCACAGGGATAATGAACCCACACAGCGTCATGTTCCATATAATGACATGATCAGTGATGAACCACGTAGACAATACTCATTACCTATAAGATTAGAAAAAAAAGTGGAAAAACTTCTGACCTACTAGCATCCTAGTTATCATAAGACTAACATAGCCATATTATTGGTGTGTTTGTTCATATAACTTACAGTGATTCCAGTGCTAAAAATGACTAGTAAATATTTTTTGTATTCTAGATTAGAGAATTTTTCTAGGCCAAAGAATAGAAGGAAGGGAGTAAAGTTATATTTTATTTCAATATAAACTAAAAATAACTATGGCACATTCCTTTCCTGTATATTGAATATAATCTGTCAATAATAATTATATATTTCATCTATCAAGTACTCAAAATGTGTGTTGATAATGTTTCATATCTTGTCTTTGAGATTTTGTGAGATTTATGTTTATTATACTGTGCTTTTGGAATCACAAAAACATTAAATAAAAATGAAACATTTTCTTTTTGGTCAAACCTCCAGGACTTTGCTCACTTTATATTGTCTTCCCCTTTTCTATAGCCAATGTTCACTCTAAGAAATCACTTATTCTCTTAAAGGTCATATTATAAATACCTTAGCCCTTATGTCAGCTGCACTGTCTTCAACTATTTGTGCCTTGGGGACCTGCCCCAGGATCTGTCATTTTATCTTTTGGATTGAATCTGCATAGCTCGATGAAATTCCACATGCATAGCACTTTTAGTTTTGAAAGATTGACATCATCATCATCATTATAGTAGAGATGATGACTATGCCACTGATCTGTTTAATTGCTATACTTTATTTGTTGTTATTCTAGAATGGATACCTGATTTTTATTTGAAAGTGTAATATAAAGCATTATGCCATGATCTTCTAGCAATACCATCAGACCTTTATCATCCCTTTCTTATAAAATTCCCCCTGTACTTGGTTGAAGTAATCTTTTGTTGTTATTCATCATGGTTTCTAAGCAGGTAAAATTCACTTGTAATATTGACAGTGAAACACAGCATCAAGTGATTAACATGGAAAATAAAAGTACTCAAAGACTGCAAAAGTGGAAAAGCTCATGACAGTTGTTGCTCATTTGTCTGCAATGCCCCCTCCTACCAGAGTCATGTTTGCAAGAACAATAACAACATCACAGAAGCTTAATGGTTCTGCTTCATGGGAGACAGTAAGACTAACAAAACTTTAAGAGGTGCCTATATCAAATACAGAAGAACTGCTAATGACCTGAGAACCAGACAAAAGAGTATGGTTCTCAGGCAACATGACATTCATGGACAAAGCAAAAATAAATAATAATAATAATAATAATAATGATGATGATGATGCTGAAAGAATGGACCAGCTAGTATGATCATTATTGCATTGGAAATTCAAGGTCATTTAAGTAACTCAGGAATCATTATTTACTACATAGGAAAAAAATGTCAGCAGGGAATTCTGATATGAAAGCAATTGGGCGCTTCATAGAACCATGAACAAACTTTTTCAGGGGAAACTACTTACTGAAGCAAATCTTCACTATGTGTGAATGCTCTTTGCAAGTAATGAATTTATATAATATGCCATATCTCAGAATGTGTTCCAGCACTAAATGGTGCAGGACTGTGTGTATACATACATACATATACACATATATGCATATGTAAGTATACATGTATATGTAAAATATTTCAAATGATTTTCACACATAAATTTTATTAGATAGAACTAAATAGTCCTTAAGTTTTATGTCAATACAAATGTCAAATTTCCAAAGCACAAACTGGATAAAAATTAAATATTTCATCTATCAAGCACTCAAAATAATGTCTTGATATTGTTTCATTTCTTTGCTGTGAGAATTGGTGAGATTTATGTTTATTAAAGACACCAGTTCTGGGATGGAGAAATGGCTTAGTGGTTAAGGTGCTTGCCTACAAAGCTAAAGGAGCCAGGTTCAATTCCCCAGGACCCATATAGGCCAGGTTCACAAGGGGGCACACACATCTGGAGTTCGTTTGCAATGGCTAGGGGCCATGGAGCAATCATTCTCCTCATTATTTCTCTCTCTCTCAAATAAATAAAGAAAAATAAAATATATTTTAAAAAACATGGATTCTTACTGTTGTTGAATACTGTCCTTTGTTCATTTCCAACTGGTGCTCTTTCCCTTTTGCCTTGAATTATAAGAATTGTTTTTGATATAAGTTGAGATTTTCTGTTTATTCTATTTTTCCAATATTAGTTAAATATTTCTCATTAATTCTATAAAAGTTAAGGCCTTAAGGTTCCTATAGCATTAATTTGTTTATCTTTTTACTGTACTGAAATAGGTTAATTATTCATTATATGTATCCTATGTAGGATGTTTTTATATAATTTTTTTTATTAATCAAAAAGTTACTCTTAAAAATGTTACACTAAACCTTGCTCCACTTTCCTGATTGAATGGCCTCTGAGTCCCCAATTCCTTGACCTCCTGCTTCATATGGTTCCCACACAGAGTGAGTAGGCCAGCGCTCCCTCCCGGTTCATTCCCTACCTACCAGTTCCCTGGTCCTGGTAACCCTACTGCTGTCCTGAGGCTGTCTGGACCCTGCTTGCATGCTGCAGAAGCTGGCCTTTTCCTTAGACTTCCTGATTGTACCAAATCCCTGTTCATCTAAGACAGAGGGTGCATAGGTCATTGTGGGAGCTAACCTCTTGTCCCTAGCTCCCCAGCTTCCTGCTCCTGGTTCCCCAGCCTCTGGTTCCCCATTGCTGAAGAGTGCACACAAGTGGGATAAGTAGGCCTGAGCTCTCAGTTCCTTCCTCCCTCCCAGATCTGCAGGTACCTTTGATGTACATGCAGTCTCCACAATCTGCACATCTGCTGTTATAAATCCATCCTACTCCAATATGGTTCACATTTAAAACAGAACACACACTGAAGATCCTACGAGGACAAATGCTTTCTTCCTCCTCAATAAAATGAGACTTTTATCCTGAAATGAGTAGACCACTGGGGTGGTTTGATTTAGGTGTCCCCATAAAGTTAGGTGTTCTGAATGCTAGGTTCCCAGCTGATGGAGATTTGGGAATTAACACCTTCTGAAGGCAGTGTATTGTTGGGAGCAGGCTTCTGCTTACCAGTGTTTGACACATTCTCCTGCTGTTCTTGTCCATCTGATGTTGGCCAGCAGGTGATATCCATCCTCTGCTCATGCCATCACTTTCCCCTGCCATCATGGAGCTTCCCCTCAAGTCCATAAGCCAAAATAAATCTTTTTATTTCCACAAGCTGCTCTTGATTGGGTTATTTCTGCCAGCAATGAGAACCTGACTGCAACAGTAAACTTGGTACCAGAGGAGTAGGGTTACTACTACACACATGGCTGTGTAACTTCAGCCTTTTGGAGCTGATTTTCAAGAGGGATTTGGAAGGATTTGAAACCTTAGCTTAAGAGATGCCTTGTAGTGCTGTATGTACAGCTTGATGAACTATTCTGGTCAGAGTTGAAAGACCTGCATGTAATAAGAACTAGGGACTGTGAGGATTGGCTTATGGGGGTGAGAAACAGCTTTGCTTGGACTGGGCTAAAGCAGTTTGTGTGTGAGGCTTGCTATTATGCCCCTGTCCTGAAAATTTGTGCAGGTATCTTTTGTGAAGAAATGGATTGGTGTGAGCAGAGGGATATGGCACAGAAATGAAATCTTTGTGCTGAAACTTCTGCCTGTTCAGCTGCAATTATGTGAGAGATGACAACCATTGAGATTGGGCCTGCTGAACTTCACTGGGGCAACAGGATGAACACAGACATTTTTGAAGGGGCCTGAGTGCTCAAGGACTATCCTGTTCTTCAAAGTCCTCTTTATTTCTCCCTGGATTAACAAACTGGCACCCTAACTGGTATTGTGGAGTATAAGAAATGCAGGAAAGAGAGGGTCATTGAGTTTACAGTGCTGTCTTGTGTTTGGGAACTGGCCGAGGGCAGTGCTAAGCAGTTTTGCTAGATGCCTGCATAGAGACCTGATGGAGCTCTGAGGATGGACAATAGGTTGCAGTGGAGACCCTGTGGAGATGCCCAGACCACAAGATAGCTGCTAAGGAGAGCTGTTGGCCCCAATTATTTTTCCAGGACTGAGTAGCTTATCTGGAGGGGTGGAATTGGAACACAGGAGACTTGTTGCTGGTTAGAATTATGGGACTTGGAAAGTAGTCATTGACTAGAGATGTTGGACTTGGAGCTACAGAGTTTAATGTTTGCACTTTTGAAATCTTGTATTGGTAGAATATTTCTTTGCTATGCTTGATGTTGTCTTTCGCAGTAGGTGATGTCCACCCTCTGCTCATGCCATTGCTTTTCCTGCCATCATGGAGTCTCCCCTTGAGTCTGTAAACCAAAATAAACCTTTATTTTTTTCTACAAGCTACTCTTGGTCAGGTGATTTCTGTCAGCAATGTGAAACTGACTACAAAAACTACAAAACAAAAAAGCCAGCTCAAGTCAGAAAACTGAGATCACCAAGGATGCATAGTACTGTAATAGAGGCCTTTCTGAAATCCTAGAGAAAACAACAGAAATTCAATTCCCAAATGAAAAAACAACAAACTGTGCAACCCTGATTAGGAGAATTGCTGAAAGGGAAGCAAATGATCAAAAAAACCAACAATTGGGGCTGGAGAGATGGCTTAGTGGTTAAGCGCTTGCCTGTGAAGCCTAAGGACCCCGGTTCGAGGCTCGATTCCCCAGGACCCACGTTAGCCAGATGCACAAGGGGGCGCACGCGTCTGGAGTTCGTTTGCAGTGGCTGGAAGCCCTGGCGCGCCCATTCTCCCTCTTTCTCTCTATCTGCCTCTTCCTCTCTCTGTAACTCTCAAATAAATAAATAAAAATGAACAAAAAATTAAAAAAAAAAACAAAAAAACCAACAATTGTATAAATGAAATTGAACAGAATAGTCTCTTAGAACATTCAGCTTTTGTCACTAGGCTAAACATAATTAAAGAAAACCAGAGAAGCCTCAAAAGAGATATAAATGAATTGAAGGTGAGTCAACAAATAGAAGATCTCAATACTCAACTGATTAAGCTTAATGAAGATATGATCAAATGCAGGAATGAATTCCTGGAGACATCACAAAAATCAGACCCAAACTGAAATTGTACTTCAAAAAAGAGTTGGACATGATGCATATAAACACAACAGAAAACAAAAATCAAATAGAGCTTTGAAAAACCTCTGTAGAACCCCTCACTAATAGAGTCACTCATGTGAAGAATAGAACATCTGAGCTAGAAGACAAGATAAAAGAAATTGATCAGGACTCAAAAACTTTGCTAAGTTCAATAAGCCATGTGAACAGAACATGGGGAAGCTGCAGGATACGCTAAAATGACCAAATATCTGGATCATGCATATACCAGAAGGGGAAGAAATTGAGGCCAGAGGCATAGGGAATATATACAACAAAATTATTGGAGAAAACTTTCCTAATCTCACAGAAGAGAGGACCATCCATATGCAAGAAGCTCACAGAACTCCAAACAGAGAGGACCAAAGAACAAACAATCCAAGGCACATAATAGGTAAAACTCTGAACAATGAAAACAAAGAGAGAGTGGTAAAAGCAGCAAGAGAGAAGCAGCTCACTGCACATAAAGCTAATCTAACCAGAATTACCTCAGATTTCCCAATGGAAACCCTGAAATCCTGAAGAGCCTGGAATAGAACACTTCAAGACTAAAAATAATGCATCAAAAGCATTATCCAACTTGATAAAATAGGATTCTTCTCAGGAATGCAAGGATGGTTCAACATAGGAAAACTGATCAACATAATACACCACATAAGTAAACTTAATCACAGGAACCACATAATCATTTCAATACATGCAGATATGGCCTTTGAATATACCAGTTCATGATCAAAACACTGGGGAGATGAGGTATGGATGGTTTATATCTTAATGCAATATTGTTGATATTGAAAACCCAAATAATACTTAGTGGAGAAAAATTCAAGGAGTTCCCATTGAGATCAGAAACAAGACAGGGATGCCCACACTCATCCCTGGTCTTCAACATAGTACTAAAAGACGTAGCCCAACCAATAAGACAGGAGAGAGAAGTGAAAGGGATACAACTTGGAAAGGAGGTAACCAAATTAGTCCTATTCGCAGATGACATGATTTTATACATAAGTGACCCAAAAGTCTCTACCTCAAAACTTCTAAAAGTGATTAATTTATTCAGCAAAGTGGCAGGATACAAAATCAACACACAATAATCAGTAGCCTTTCTTTATGCAAAGGACAAATATACAGAGAAAGAAATTAGTGACATTGTTTCATTTTCAATATCAACAATAAAATAAAATAAAGTACCTTGAATAACAGTAACCATGGTTGTGAATGACCTATATAATGAAAAAAAAAAGTACTCAAGAAAGAAATTGAGGAGGACTTCAGCAGATGAGAAGACCTGGAACACTCCATGATAGGTAGAGCTAATATTATGAAAATGGGAGTTTCACCAAAAGTAATACACACATTTAACATAATACCAATAAATTCTAGGATCTTTCTTCACAGAGATAGAAAAAATGCTCCCAAAATTTATACGGATCGGCAGCAGGCCTCAGATATCCAAACATGTCCTCAGCAAAAGAACATCTGCAGGCATCACCATACCCAATCTAAACTATATTACAAAACTAACAAAAACAGCAAGGTACTCGCATAAAAACAAAAATACTGACCAATGGAACAGAATTGAAGACCTGGACCTTGGGTCAAGTAGCTACAGCTACTTGATCTTTGACAAAGGTGCCAATAAAGTAGACTGGAGAAAAGGCAGCATCTTCAACAAATGGTGCTGGACAAATTGGGAAACCACATCTAGAAAAAAGCCACTTGACCCACTCATTTCACCATACACAAAAATCAACTCCAAATGGATAAAAGGTCTCAAAAGAAGACCTGAAGCTCTTCAACTACTGGAAGAAAAAGTAGGAGGAACTTTTCACCTATAGGAGTGGGGAAGGATTTCCTGAACAAAACCCTGTTAGCCAAGGAAATTAAACAATCAACCAATGGGGTCTCATGAAGTAAAAAGCTTTTGCACAGACAAACATATGATAAGCTGAGCAATAGATTACCCACAGAATAGGATAAATTTTTGCCTGCTATACCACTGTCACAGGGTAAATATCTAGAATCTACAAATAATTCATCAAATAAAACAATAAAAAATCAAACAAAGATTATGCTTTCCAATATCAAGCTCCCACTAGACTTTGGCTAAAAAGAGAGGCTACATGTATCAAACTCTCCCTAAATGAATAATGCTATCCAATTTAACCTATGATGATAGAATCTGTTGTTGTTGTTGTTGTTGTTGTTGTTGTTGTTTTCAGAAGGTAGAGAGACCTGAAGAGATAAACCATCCCTCACATTTCAGTCAAGGCCCAGGCAAAACCTCAGAGGATATGGGGAGACAAGCAAGAGTGCTGCTTCCATGGTCAGCCTGACAATCAGCAACTGTGTGGAGACGAATCATGAGGATACTCAATACTTACCAAAGCAGAGATCCAGAGGCCCCTAATAGCTCACAGTAAAGTAGACTTAAAACATTCCCACTAAGACTCAGGGAACTTTCTGGAAGAGGGGTCAGGAAGATTGTGAGAGCCACAGGCTGAGATGTCATGCCCTGAGGTGCTGCCTCCCAACCCCCAGTAAATGATTGTTGTTCCCAGAATGCATAACCCACAACCTCATGGGGAATACCAACTACTCTACTGAGGAGGGTCCCTGTGGAATGGGGGCAGGGAGAAGGGCAAACATGATACCAACACATGATGTGTCCATACAAAATGTGCTCTTAATAAAAATAAATATTGCACTTTACTGCTTCTTGGAAGTTATGTGTGTGAAATTTTGAGGTATCTGTTTTTCTTAATATGTCAGAAAATCTATTTAATGATCTTATTTAAGAATTTCTTAGTTTCATTTCAGTGGCACTAGGTTATACTTTATTTATTTAATAAACCTAAAATATCTGTGATAACAAATTATTTCCAGGTTTTTCCATCATTAGTATTATGGGGCCTATATATTCTGATTATATAATTGAATGCACTGATGAATTTAAATTATTCCATATTTCCAGGCAAACTACATCAAGGAAAGCTACCAATATGTTAAACGATGCCCAGTGAATAGATGGATGAGTCAATGAATGTGCTGATGTTCAGATTGCTGTGTGTTTTTGTGTGTGTGGAGGTTTAATGAAATCATATACACAAAACATTTGAGACACAGTACCTGTCCATATATATTGGTTAATGGTGTTTATATCACACCATTCCCATCAGCCACAAACATCATGGTGCTTGGCTGTCACATGGTAAGTTCATGTTAATATACAGCTAAAGTGTTCAGTTTTGTTTATGTCTGCGACATGAACAAGTCATTTCATACAGGATTCAGTTGCTATTGCTAAAAATGATAGCTTTCAAGGCTATAGGCAATTACTGAAGCAAATAGAAGCATTTTGAGAAACCAGCTACAATAAGGTCTCCAATACTTCACCACTAACTTGGTGAAGGCATATTATATAAGTCTGTTTTAGTGTCATGAATACATACTTACAACACCTGAAATGAACCCGCCTGGCTAAAATTTCATTTTATCCTAGGTTTGTAGTATAGCAACAAGCAGTTCTTAGACATGACTTTAGTGAAACACTGCTCTGAACTATTATGAAAGAATTTTCACTGACTTCATAAAATGTAGCTGGAAACAATTTAAATTCAATTGAAAATCTTTCCATTTTCTAGTTTCCTCTTTATTTTTCCAATATTTTAAAAAGTTAATTGTAGACTTCCTTGGTTTGGTTTATTATTATAATGTTTTTGAAGCTACTATAATTGGGATGCTTTCTTTTCCTGAATAGTCAGCATGTTAATGTTTGGTAACTGGTATCATTTGTTATTGACAAATTGGTCTGAATGAACTTGAAAGGCTTCTATATGGCAAAGGAGACACCCTAAAGAATGCAATATAATCTTGGTAATATGTATCTGAAGAAAAGTTGATATCTAGAAGTAAAAAACCTAAATGGTCTCTTCCTCCTCCATGCTGATGTGATGTTGTGATGTCAGTTTCCTGTGTCTGCCATGCTTTTCTTACCATGGACTCCAGTCTTTGGAGTTGTAAACTTAAATAAACTCTTTCTCCATTAAAGTGATTTTTGTCAGGTATTTTGTTCCAGCAACAAGAAATTGACAAACACAAAACCTCATGGCATTTTTTTCAATATTTATCTTGAGAGTCATCAAATCTTTTTGTTGTTGTTGTTGTTTGGTAGCTTGTTTGCTTTAGACCTTTGTGTCTTTTAAGACTGCTAGATGTCAATGAGGGGGTTGAGTAAGGGGTTTCGACGAAGGTATTTTGACCACATGATGGTTAGATGACTTTTTTTTCTGTGAGAGAGCAAGAGTGAGAGAGAGAGAGAGAGAGAGACTTGGTGCACTAGGGCTTCCAGCCACTGTAATTGAACTCCCAAAGCATGCACTACCTTGTGCCCACTTGTGACCTTGCATGCTTGCATCACCTTGTGCATCTGGCTTAGGTCGGACCTGGAGAGTTGAATATGGGTCCTTAGGCTTTGCAAGTAAGTGTCTTAACCACTAAGCCATTTCTCCAGGTTGACTTTATATTTTAATATGTATCTTTGTGTGTGTGTGTGTGTGTGTGTGTGTGTGTACAGTGTGCGTACATGTAGAGGCTATCAGAGGATTTTGCATAGCTTTCTCTACCACGCCTTTGCCTTATCTCTGTTATACAGAGTCTTCCATGGAACTTTGAGTTTTCACTGGTTTTTGGCTAGGTTTGCTTCCCAGTAAACCCCAGTGGTCCACCTTTCTCTGCCACCTTAAATCCAGGGTTAAAGTTTCATATAGCAATACACTGCTTTTCACATGGATGCTGGGTATCCAAACTCAGGAACTTATACTTGCTCAGCAAGCACTCCAAGTCCCTGAGCTATCCCCCCTGCTGCTTTTTTGTATATATGTGTGCATGGTTTGTATTTGTGAATGTATGTTCTTATATATGCATATGCATGTGGGTATATGACATTTGTGTATGCCTGTGGAGGCCAGAGGCCACCTTCTGGTGTCATACCCAATCACTCTCCACCATGAGCTTTAAGAGAGGATCTTTTACTGAACCTAGAGCTCACTGATACGGCTAGTACAGCTAAACTGTGAGCCACAGGCAGGGATTTCCTACCTCTTCTTCCACAGAACTGAGATTATATTTGCAAAAGCACCATGATTCTGGGTATCAAAACTCAAATTCTCATGCTTCCACAGTAAACACTTTAACTTCTGAGTCACTGAGTCATCTCCCCTTCCTGGTTGGATGACTTTTATACAGATATTTTTAAGGGTATGAAGAAGCCTTTAGAGTATAATCAAGTGACAGAATTCATTTTTGAGAATATGTCTATCAAATGTACAAGTTTGAATAGTCATAATTCCTGTTTCATGCGTTCTTTTAAGTACAAATTGGTGTTCCATGAGAAAAAGGACCTGGTAGCACAGTTCACACTACAATGAAATAAGAGGTTTTCTTTAAGACAACTATTGTAGTTCAATATGGGTAAAAATTCTTTATATATTTTCCACTTTGTGAAACACATAAAAAAATGTGTTCAAGATGTTAATTATAAAAGAAAATGTAAGACTTTGCTTCTTTAACAAAAGAAGTTAAGAGAAGTGGGCACTTTTCACTCATGAGTACACTACTAAGGAAAAAGGAAGTAACAAGTATACTGTCCATTTACTACCTATTGTAGACAGCTTCATGTTGCTGGGATGAACATCCAAACCAGATGCAGTCTACGGGAGAAAGGGGTTTATTTCTAGCTTACAGATCCAAGGACAATTGCCAGCAATGGTGGAAAAGTCTGGCTCCCATTTATAAATCCAAGAACAGAGAGAGAAACAACCAACCAGCCAGCAAAAAACAAAAGCAGCAAGCAGAACCCCACCAGAACACAAACCTCTCTGCATACCTTTGGGTTGGAAATCAGACCCCCCCCCCCAAACACACCTATGTTAATGAATAATCTTTGAAGAATAATCTAATTTTATGAGTGACTGAATTATGGGAAATTGGCATTTCTATAATCACTTTTACAGACTCCTCAGCCAGCGATCACTGAGTAAATGATAACTATCTAAGGTGGTTGTTTTGAAATTTTGTTGTTGTTTGTTGCTGTTCGTTCTGAAATATCTTGTATAGTTATCCAGCCAACACAATGAAATCACTGAATCTCTTCTCTCAGAAGTTCCAGGTCAGCCAGGGCTAAAGCAAGATCCTACCTCAAAAAAAAAAAAAAAAAAAAAAGTCTGCAACAAGAGTTATTATGCAGGCTAAAGATATTGTTCAGTGGTAGAACTCTTGCCAACATGGGTAAGAACTTGTGCTCAATCCTTATTTAGTCCAAAATAAAGCTTCAACTAAATGGATTGCATTTCTTATCACTTGCAATAAAAAATCCAAATTATTGCAGCAATTCATTTTAGTTGGCTTTTGTTATAAACACCTTAGTAGAGATATAAGAACAATTTAGTAGAAGATAACTTGCATTCCTTGTCCACAGGCTTAATTAGTATGATTTTTTGACCCCTGATGAAGATAGTCTTTGGAATCTCTGAACAAAAATCTTGTTAATGTTCATGTTGTTGCAGTGGGAAGATTAAATAATCAAAAGGCTAAGTTAAAGAAAAAAGAAATAAAAGAAGGCTATGGCATATTTAGCTAAAGCTGTTTGGTTAAATCTCAAAGGAGAAATGTGTTAAGCATTAGGAATATACATTTGTCCAAGAGTAAATTCTATTTTCCTCTTTAGTGATAAATATCCCAAATACTAGAGTCCTAAATCCTACATGCTAGTCATAGAAGACAAATTTTTATGATTTTTTGACACATTTGTACTGCTAGACTTCACTAAAGCATATGAAGCACACATGTTACCCTGACAGCAAAGAAATGAAAATTATGCACTATATATATATTTTCCAGTGGCATCTTTGTAGACCTTGCCAGTATCTGAGCTGTTAGAACATGGTTGAATGTCAATTTTGTGCAAGAATTTTAAAGCAGGTTTATTATAGTGCTGAATATATCTGGTCATAAATTTTACTATTCAGGAAAAGCAAACTTTCTCTAAACATGAAATTTTATAAAAACCCATTAATTGTTCAATATAGCATGGCTTTTGAATTCTACATATTTTATTTAGACAGACATGATTTTTTTAGTAGTTTACTTCCTAAAGGAAAACACATATTTGCATTCTCAGTAAATAATTTCAAGAATAATCTCTTTATCTGTTAAATTGCTTAAAAAGCACAGAGTTAAAATGGCACTGTATTATGTGATTCAAGGTCTTATAAAACAAGTCAGGTTCAATAAAATAAGTAAATTTTGAATACTTTCACAGGTCTACCATTTTATTCTATCCTATCAAACTGCTCTCAGTTGTTTGCCAAGAATGACACTGAAATCACAGGTAAGAAGTTCTCACATTCTAAATTATTTGTGAAGCCAAATTTTATGAAAATATTTGCAAAACTTATTATTAAAGATATTCAAACATTAATTTCAATAGTACAATTAATATTCATGGAAAGTTAGTTACAACCCTTACCCAAAATGCCTGAGATCTGAAGGGTTGGATTTCATTATTTATTTTAGATTTTTGGAATATTTGCATGTAAATAATGAGATATATGAAAAATGGAACATAAGACTAAATACAAATCCCTTGTGTTTTATGTATACCTTGGACATATAACCTGAAGATAACATTGTACAGTTTCAATGGTTTTATGCATGAAACAAAGTCTCATGCTGTGCAGTATTACACTTGGGCATCTTGAAAGCCCTCCCAATATTGGTGAATTTTGGAGTATTTTGGACCTCACATTTTTGTGTGCATCTTGAGGCAAGAGGTCTGTATTAAACATCTTCCTTAATTATTCTCCACTTTACTTTTAAAGATAGTGTCTCTCATTGAACTTGTAACTCACTGATTTAGCTAAAATATCTAGCCAATTAGTTTCAGGGATCCTCCTGTCTCTGCCTACCCAGCACTGGGGTTACGAGTGCATGCCACTGTATCTGGCTTTTATGTTAGGTAATGGGCATCCCAAATCAGGATATCATGCTTAAGCAAACACTTTATCAAGTGACCCATTTCTACAGCCATGGATTCAAAATGTGTGTGTGTGTGTGTGTAGTGGTTTTAATAGATTTTTAAAAACTTTATTATTTATGTATTTATTTTAGAGATAGAGAGATAGAGAGATAGAGAGAGAGAGAGAGAGAAAGTGGTAGCTACAGAGAATGGTATACACCAAGACCTCTAGCACTGCAAATGAACTCCAGTTGCATACACCACCTTGTGCAGGATTATGTGAGTACTGGGGAATTGAGCCTGGGTCATTAGACTTCACAGTGCCTTAACCACTAAGCCATTTCTGCAGCCTGGATTCAGATATTTGATTAGAGATAACCCATGATAAAAATAACATTTCTAACCTACATACTTTGCTTTTCACTCAGCCATCACCCAATACACCCATTCAAATGGAATCTGGAGCTAGAGGTATTTTATGATGTTAAGTAATACATTTCACCTATTTATGAATAGAGTTCTAATACATTCTTAGAGAGAACATTCAGGTGTATTGTTTTCTTGATATCAAAGGGAAAACTTGTGTAATGGCTAGAGTTTGGCAAATCTGTTTTACTTACCTATCCACATATATAGGCGTCATTCAGACACAATTATGATTTTGAGACAGAATTCAATTCTAAAATTAGCATAGCATAAACAGGGTAGAAACTTGTTTTTATTCATGAAACAAAGTTCAGGAAGACACAGCCCACAACACAAGGTGCCTCTAGTGCAATGTCTAACCAGCCATAGTTAACAAAGGCTGAGCTATCACATTCTCATTCTGAGGAGTAGGCTAGCCCACTAAAAATATAATAAGAGCCACATTTACTTAATGGTATATATGATTAATGTCAAATTCTAAATAATTCACATTAAGTAGCAATAAATAAAATTAGTTTCCATAACATATCATTTCAACATGTAATAATCACAAAACTTTTAATTATTTTACTTTATTCATACTGCAATCTTAAGAATTTGGTTTGTATTTCATGTTCTCAGTGTACTCCTTAAAAACAACATCATATAAAAATGTTCAATCACTGGTGAATAGTTATCATGAGAGAAACTTTTCACTTGAGACTAGGAACAATATAAAACTGATATTTTCCATTAAATTTCCCATTCTAAAGTTCTATACAATATTATACAACAAGTACAGTACAATATTCAAAAGAGTAAAGAAATCTAAAGACTTAGAGCAAAAAATAAATTGACTTTGTTTACTGATAACAGGATTTCCAATAGAAAATCCCAAACAGCAATAAACAAACAAACTCACAACTAGTAAGAGTTTATAGCAAGGTTGCTGAGAACATGGATAGCTAAATTGCTTTGATATATGCTGGCAGTGAACAATTGAATTTAAAATAAGGTTTTTAGTTGTCTTCATATAAGAAAAGTTGAAGCCGGATGTGGTGGCGCACGCCTTTAATCCCAGCACTTGGGAGGCAGAGGTAGGAGGATCACCGTGAGTTCAAGGCCACCCTGAGACTACATAGTTAATTCCAGGTCAGCCTGGACCAAAGGGAAATCGTACCTTGAAAAGACAAACAACAACAAGAAAAAAGACGAACATTCTCTTCATTGTGATGGCCACATTTGTTTGTTTTGAATTTCACTGTACCAGTAATTAATCAGATACTTCTGGGGTGGGGGAGGCTCGTGGTAAATAGTTCAAAGGGCTTCCCCCACTAATAAAGGCAGATTTTGTGTATGCTTGTTTTAAAGATATGATGCGTTCTTTTATCATTTCACATCTGTAACTTTTTGCTACTGTCTTGTGACAACATGGCTGTGATCTTCAGTTGTTTCAGGACTCTGACACCTCCATATGCATTGATGTCCCAGTAGTCCTTATACCCTGCGATGATGATCACTCATCCCATGAGGTGGCAAGCTCTTATTTCTGGTTTACCAGTACCTGCTATCCTCACCTGAATGCATTCGCATAAAATAAAGCTTCTTTTTCAAAGGGTAGACACTAGTTCATATAAGCTTTGGTCTGTCACCACTATAATACATACATACTCTCTTTTCCACACAAACATCACTCAAATCTGTCCATTCAGAAAAACTCTGGAGCTAGGGGAATTTTATGATTTTGGGTATACATTCCCCCTATTTGTGAATAGAGTTCCAGAATATTCTTACAGAGAATATTCAGATATATATATATACTTGATGTCTTCTAAATTGGGATGAAATTTGGGACTATTACAATCTAGGGTCACTATATGTGCCTACAGGAATCTAGAAACATATTTGATATTAAGGTTCTTAGTAACACCTAAAACCATGGGCTGAGCTAGCACTGTCACCAATGAGCCTGAAAAATCGGGGTCCCCATATTTTTTAGCATTTGTTTTAGTCTAAGTGAATTCCTTAAATTTCAAGAACTCCAATGTGCATCTATTAACCCCTTCCCACCAAGAACCAGATGCTTTCAGAAATTAAAGAAATTAAAATACTTCTCAAAAAATCCACTTTAGGAATGGGTATATACCCAGTGGCAGAACACTTGCCTTGTATGTGAACAAACCTGGGATCAATCCCTCATACCACAAACAAACAAACAAACCAATGGACAGCAATTATGTTCTCATAGTTCTCAATCCTAAATTATTCACAGATGAGTGTACTTGCCTTTCTAGATACAAAGCCAGCCTTCCCTTGGAGTTAGATTGCAAGAAGGTGTTCTGATCTCTACCAGTTGTGCATATGTTCCCATAGAGCATGACATCTGCTATTTCGTTGACGATATCTTTGTTGGACTTGAGATATCTTCCCTTATATAAATATGCCCTTACTAAGTTCCTCCCCAAGTTAGTCATGTATCTATATATTTATTAAGTAGGTACACTATTTTAGAATGTGATTCTTTTAATTCCTTGAGGAGTCACACATCAGGATCATTTCACTAATTATATACTTGAAGTTTATTAAGCCTGTTTGTCAAGAGAAAAATTCAATAATATGAAAGCCAGCATTATATTTTAAAAGTAACTGATATACTAGACATACCCAGAGAGCAATGTGAGATTAAATACATCACATTAGCATTGAATTAGTACCAGAAGTGGAGCAAAGATGAGCCTACCATCAGAAGATGACAATTCTCAAGTTATAAAATGATATCATATGAAAAAAGGATATATTGAATATTCTTAAATGGTTGTGTCAGGATTAGTGGTGCAAGATACTAGAATTAGAAGTTCTACTTTGTAAATTTAATTGTTTTAATTATTTTTGCTATGTTATGAATAGAATTATTATATTGTTTTAGTGATAGTTCATAATCCACAAAAGGATATTCTCAAATCTAAGACTAATTTATATTTCATCTTGAAACACTAATTAAAAATAAAGAGAGGCCAGGAGCCATGGTGCACTCCTTTAATCCTAGCACTCTGGAGGGAGGCAGAGATAGGAGGATCTCCATAAGTTCAAGGCCACCCTGAGGCTACACAGTGAATTCCAGGTCAGCTTGGGTTAGAGCGAGACCCTACCTGGGAAAAACAACAACAACAACAAAAAAAGAGAATATTTTCAAAGTAGCATATTATCCATTAACTATTTCGTAGAATAGTCCTCAAAGAAATTCTGCTTTTCATCCTCAGGCCAAATAGCTCTACATTAACATAATGTTGGTTTTGCATCACCTAAGTTACACATTTATAGAGTAAATAATCTACTCCTGGTTTACTACAATAGTAACTGAGATTAAGGAAAATATTTGTTATAAAACAAAAGTAAAATGTGATTAAAACCATAATCTATGATATGTTTATGCTTATTATATATCATTATATCTTATATCATTTTCATTCTTTCTTTCCCCTATCATTACAGAGACACTCCTCTGGTTACATTGAGCTGACCCCTTCAGGGATGACAAAGTGGGGAAGGGGAGGCCATGAGAGTTTTTGCTTGAGAGGTACTGAAGAGTTGATTTGTGACACGTTCAGAGAGAGCATTCTGAGGCATTCCTCTCCCCCTGCTTCATCTTCCCTTCTCTGAAACGAATGCATGTAGCTTTACTCCAGCTTTGCATCACTGAATCCTCAAATCTGCAAGTCTTCTTGCAGCTTCCTCCTCTGAAATGTCCTGGGACCTCCCAGTGCTTTTCTTAGCAAATGTTCCAGGAGGGCCTTTGTATACTGAAGAGAACACTCAACCTTCACTTTACCCAGTTCCAGATCTTTCTCAAAACATAATCTTTACCGTGGTTCCAATCAACCTCTAGCCAATTCAGTTCCCCAGCCTTGACTCAGAAACCAACCCACTGTGTTCCCGCCAGGGAAGGAGAGACACCTAGCATAGCTGTCTGTAACATTCTGACATTCTCTTATAATCTTGAGTTGGCTGTGTTTTTATGTTCTCACCATGGAAGAGAGCTGTACATGTAGACAGTGACCAGGGAAATCATGTTGTGCAATCATGTACAACGTTGACTATCGTCACACTTTGGAACGTACTATAGATCAGAAGTTTCACTTAAACATCAATTTCAATTATGATCCAATTCTGGGTGTCACAATTGCTTTTATTTGAAATGCTCTTTCCCTTCCATGCACCCTTATCTATTATTTACATAATAATTGACAATGTTCATTAATAAAATTTAAAAATGTAAGCAAGGCATGGTGGCACGTGCCTTTAATCCCAGCACTCGGGAGGCAGAGTTAGGTGGCTAGCTGTGAGCTCAAGGCCACCCTGAGACTACATAGTGAATTCCAGGTCAGCCTGGGCTACAGCAAGATCTCACTTGAAAAACCAACAAAACCAACAAAAGAAGTATATACTCTTACTACTAACAGAATAATTTTTGAACATTCCTTTGCATATTTTTACACACACACACACATATATGAATATATATATATATATATATATATTCATTTTTGATTATGTGAATTAATAATAGACATTCCAACTATATTTAACATAATGACAATTTTAATAATAAGTATTTTTAAGTTTTTTCTCATGATTTATAGAAGGAAATAAAATTTCTTTTTGCAACAAAGTTTGATTAAATAGTTTTAGAAACTTGTGCCTTGCCTTATAGGTAGTATACCATGAAGTGACATGTTTTCTATTTTATTTTATTTTATTTTTTATTTTTATTTTTTATTTTATTTTATTTATTTATTTATTTATTTATTTTTTGGTTTTTTGAGGTAGAGTCTCACTCTAGCTCAGGCTGACCTGGAATTCACTATGTAGTCTCAGGGTGGCCTCGAACTCACAGCGATCCTCCTACCTCTGCCTCCCGAATGCTGGGATTAAAGGCGTGCGCCACCACGCCCGGCATGTTTTCTATGTTAAAATTCAATAAGATTATTCAAAGCATTCAAAGGGACTGGGAAATGTTGGGTAACACACGTGAATATTTGAAACAAAGACCTGACCTACTACCATACTGATTTGCCTGCTAGAACCTGAGGATATTGAGCCACGACAAAAAACAAACAAAAACAAACAAACAAACAAAACAAAAACACTGAGTATTGGAGAGCAAAGTAATTGTACACATTGATGCCAATATTTCATTATTCATGTATTCATACACTAATATACCACCCCATTTATTGAGTGGTTTCCTATACAGTCATTTAGCTTTAGGAACCTTTGGGAAATGATAAGAAAATGGGGACCTATCTTCCAATTTTATTCTAAGAGAAGACATATCTGGATAAACTCATGGTATGATACATATAAATTAGTAATTTGTGGTTATAATGGATTGATAATTAATAAAAATAGTTTATAGTCCATCAGTGAGCCTTTGTAATAATCCTCTATAATAATCATAACAAGTTCAAGTTATCTTATTTCACACAACTGTTTTGTCATTATGACATATTTGTTTACACTGCCTTGAAATGGGAAGAGATAATCAGTTTTCAGAGCAGGATAGTATGATATGTAGAGAGAATTAAAAATAGTGTGTGTGCGTGTGTGTCTGTGTGTGTGTCTGTGTGTCTGTGTGTACATAAGCGTCCATTCTGTGGCTTGAACCCAGAGCCTTGTGCATGCTAAGCCAGTATTCTGCCACTGAGCTACATTCTCAGTCCAAAAATATCTATATTTTTTGGTTTTCTGAGATAGGATCTCACTCTAACCCAGGCTGACCTGGAATTCACTCCATAGTCTCAGGATGATCTCAAACTTTTCTTTCTATCTTGGCTTCCCAAGTACTGTGAATAAAGGCATGTACCACCACACCCAGACAAAAATAATTTGAAAGATAAATATATATGTAACCAATCAACTCAAAATTATTTCTTTTAAAGAAAAGGGCAGTTGATTTTAAATTAGCCAGTTGATTATGAAGAGTGATTCTATTTTCTTTGGTTAGTTCTATGGTTAGTCTAACACCTAAGGAAAAAATTATGGACTATAGAATGCTGGCTTAGTGTGTAGAACTCTTGCAATTTTAGTAAACTCTAAACTGAAACCATCATTGTCATAATTTTGGTATGGTCTTCATGAGATAAAGTAAGAAAGTGAATTCATACTTGCTCCCAAGGAATAAATATAATTCAGGGAGAGGCAGGTTTCCTTGGTGGCGACCGTGTGAATTAATTAGTCATGTTTCAATTTTGAAATATCAAGTCATCACAATATTCATATAAACATTAGACAAAGAATCCTACTACAGTCCCTACTGCAGCTGGATAAACAACTGTAATCATTCAGTGTATCAACTACTGTAATTTTATCTCTGTCCTTATAAATAAACTCTCTTTGCTATCTATATTATTTATATTGCATATTTTCGACTGAAAATACTTGTTAGTACATATATAAGACTAGGCTCAGGTAAAAATTAATATGAACATTTTACTTATTCTGAATAGATATATAACAAAAGAGATAACTCTTGTATCTCTTTGTTGGTGATTGATTTGGCCACCAGATTTTCTAAGGTTAAAGAAAAGAGTAAGTAGGCTGGAGATACTGCTCAATGGTTAACCTGTGCTTTCTGCAGAAACATGAAACCTGAGTGTTCCTGAAATTACCCTAGTTCAAATATGCAGACCTGCATAAATAGCTGGGAATAGCCACATGTACCTGTAACCCCAGGCCTGCAAAGGGGAGCAGAGATTAAGGGAATCTCTCCAGTTTGTGACACTCCACCTCAAATAAGAATGGGCAGAGGAGAGCCGAAGTGTGATATTCAATGTCAGGCTCTGACCACTGCAATCGAGCACCCCCTACTGCAGGTAAGTGCATGTGGAGCTGAGAGGGCACATGTATGTGTATACATACATACACCTACCACACACACACATACACACAAAAGAAGAGAAAAAGCATCTTCATTGATATAATTATCAATGGGAAGCCTGTATTGATCTCTCCTGGGTACTGGCAATGTGATGGAGGCACTTACAGTCCATATTGCCTTATGTTTCTTACATAGTGTCAATTCTAGAATTTTATTGTTTTTCTATAGCAGTCAATGGAAAATATGTTTCAACTGAGAGAATCTACCTACATATATTCTTCAAATAATTATTTCTTTTAAAAAATATACACAAATCTACTTTAATTGCTAATTAAGTGGTAAATGTTTAATATTTAAGGTCAGATAATTATTTTAAAAGTTGATTAACACAGCCACAATAGAGCATGTATAAACTGATACATCACAGTATAAAAGTTTTCTCTGTTAAAAATGTCCCTATGGTACTGATATTTGAAAGTACATGAATTAAGTATGCTTCTCTTGTCTCTGGTGGTACATGGAATCTTTATGTCTTAACTACACATTTATATTTATTTTATGCAAAAATACTAGTATGACACTAAAATTTTTATTTTTCTGTAAATGTCAAAGCATAAGATATAAAATAGCATAGCTTTGCTTTAAATAAAAATGTTCCTGCTGTTTAACCCACAGTTGTCTTTAAATCCCATTGAGTATAACATCCCTACCATCTTCAGACACACTGCAAAAAGATATTTATTTACTTCATCCTCATATCAGAATTACATTCTGAATTTAACTGTTCATGACACCTGTAACATATATGATCACATTTTTCTAACATACTGAACTCTGATATATTTTTATAATTCACAAATATCTAAGTTTGAAGTTAATGCCTAAAGACTGTTATGTAGTAAGACATGCTTAAAAATTACTGTGAAAATTATTTACTGTACATTGAGTCTAATGCCAAGTCTGATGTTACATTCCCTGCCATCCCACCATGTAGCTCTGTAGCTATGGGTGGTGTAGTCAAGTTCTTAATGTTTTAGCTTGATAATCTTCAAGGTTGGATAAGAACAGTACCCCTGTTATTAATTTATGTTGAAAACTTATAGGATATTCCTTGTAAGTATATAGAAAAAAATCTGACACAAGGGAAACATATAATAATGCTTAATATTATTTTGTAGTTACTCTCATTTGTATGAGTGCTATAATATTAGCTAATCTGTTTCCAGCAGTAAACAGAACTTGAGCTTTGACTGAAATTGAATTAACTTCACATTGTTTGATTTATTGTTATTTTTAATTAAAAAAATTAACTTTCCCCTTTTTGTCTTTAAGTTTGTGCACTTTTCACATAGTCATTTTATAGTTGAGTTTATAGTCCTAATAGTTTTCAAACCAATTTAATGTCTGGATTATCTATTTCCATAGTTATATGAGACAATATTCTACAATAAAACCCTTGAAGATTTTTCAGTGATTTTCATTATAAAGTTAAAAAAAGTTCTCCATTATGAAGGGAAGGCCTTAAGATTAGGGGATAGATAGTAGATAAGTAAGTAGATGAGTGATGAGGAGGCGGCTGAATGAGGCTCAATCAGAACTAAAGAAGTTATAAACTAAAGATATGTAAACCTACTCTTATCGTTAGCTAATATGTATATTTCAAACAGAGAGAGTTTGGGCAGAAGTGCCTTGTGGGAATGTAAATGCTGCATCCAGAAGCCACAGGTTGTTACAGAGAAATTTCAGTGTCAGGGTTGGGATTCCTCCCAGTGACTTATTAGTATAAAGCCTTGGCATCTGTGTTTGAAAACATTTTTGATTAGTTCAGATTCCTATGTGGGTACCAATTTCCCAGGAAATGTTGGAAACAGAACCACAGAGCTTTTTCTCAGATGAGGACCATTGTTTGAGCATGAGGCTATATAAAGTAGGGAATATATCTTGGGTTAATTTTGTTTAAAAAAACACTGGAGTTGAGTTGCAAGAGATGAGATGGTCACTTACATATACTGGAGCAGAATCTGGTCACTGTTGAGCCAAAACATCTAAGCTCTAATACAACCCTTGACAAATATGTCCTGATTGTTTCTGGAAGAGCAGGTCTAGGGAACTAGGCAAGAGATAAGAAATCAGATCATTTTTGATTTCTAACAAGTGCTGACTTTCCTGCCTTTTTTTACTTTCAGGGGTCCATTCACCCTAACTGTAGTCCCTCTCAGTTTGGCTACATGGGTGTATTATGCCATCAACTTGCCCTCTAATTACTTATATTTATATCTATATCTTAGTGATGTTCTCACTTTGAGTTAGAAAAGTTCTTCCTTTTTTGATATTGGTGACTGCTCAGGATATGCAAAACTCATCAAGGTGCTGAGAAGTGACATCTGAGTGCAGTGCGCCTAATGAGGCATCACTGGGACACCCCACAGTGGCTCTGGAACCTTAGCAGAAGACTTGGTGGAAAGAATGCACGAGCCATAGGATATGGAGTAGTGCTTTGGAACTCCATCTTCCAGAAACAAAGTGGCTGTTGTTTGTACTCATGACACAGTGCTGTCATTGCCCGCACAAGCTCTGTACAATATTGGGCCCGTCAACACGTGGATGACGGAGGGGGACAAAACAAAGGAACAAAACGAAGAATAGGGAATAGTCAGAAAGAAGAGGGGGTCATAATATCTATGTGTACAGACTTGTTTCCTCCCCCTGCCTTATCAGGGTGGCTTTTAAAAAGGCCTTTCAAGTCCCTATACCTCAAAGTTACTATACTATTACCTACTATCTTTTCAAAATTCAACTCATACACTATTTAACAGTCCCATTGTTAGACTCCCCAGATTAGTTTGAGAATACAGTCTACTCCTTACCAAACACCTATTTTATGTTGATGGAATAAAAAATATGTTATATCCATAGTTTTTAAAATTAGTGTATATTAAGGCAAGATCTGTCTTAAAAGTCTCCATATTCAACCTTACGGTAGTGGTTACAAGCTCCACGATTGGGTGCTATGAAATCAATGGCATCAACTGTGCACATAATGCCACCAATACTGGCTTGTTTCCTGAGGAGAACACACACATCATTTGATAAATTCCCAGAGAGTGGCAGGATAATTATACCAATGTGATTACAGTCCCTTTGGTGTAGTAGTTTTCTACTTCTTTCTGCACTAAAAATTAATAGGCATGTAAATGGGCACAGGGATGTTTGAATCTCTGTCACTAGTCTTTTCAAACTGCCCTCTATCATGTTTGCCGAAACAACGATGTAAGATCCAAAAAGCCAGTAAGTGGAGCGCCTTACATACCGAGACTACAGGATCTGAAGGCAGACACAGAAATAGGACTATTTTGCAGCTTCTTGAAGATTTTGTAACTTTCAAACATTTCTACCCGAGTGGACACTGAAGAAAATGGATCTCTGGAGTCCAGAATGTGAATGGTCATGGGACAAAGAAGTTAAGACTTGTATTTGTTAACACCAGGTATTGTAGATCAATGAACACAAGGCATTATGTTGTTATCCCATCAATCAACTGACCAGTGCTTTTGGTGCTGGGGTGTAGCTAGCTGGTAGACTATTTGCCTAGCATCTGCAAGGATGTGGATTTAATATCAATGCTGACAAAAATAAGGCCAAACAAAAAGCAGCACTTCTGCAGTTTGGGAGTCTTCTTTTATACATGTTTTTAGGGTATTTACTACATAAATTTAAAGCATGCAGCATGACAGCATGATTACTTATTTTATTTTATTTTATTTTATTTTTTGATTTTTCGAGGGAGAGTCTCACTCTAGTCCAGGCTGACCTGGAATTCACTATGTGTCTCAGGGTGGCCTTGAACTCACAGCGATCCTCCTACCTCTGCCTCACTAGTGCTGGGATTAAAGGCGTGCACCACCACACCCGGTTCTTATTTATTTATTTTGATGTTGGCTGTTGAACCTAGGTCCTCGAACTCTATCATTCCTGTACATCCTCATTCCTAGGATGAAGCTGTGATGTACAACGCATTTTTAGCTGCTGCAGTGGGTAAATTATAGATATTACATTCCTCTACCCTGTCTGCTTCCCCTTTGCCTTCATTTATTCTGTGACAATTCCTAAAACATGTTCATGCATCATTTCAGGAGCTGCCATTGCCTTCTCAGATAGGAAGCTTTGCCAGGTGTGTGTCCCTTTCCCACAGTTTAGGCATTCCAGGATTCTTCGATATTTTTAATTGATTCATAATATTTGTACATATTTACTGAGGTATACTCCCATGCTTCGTCAGACGCATGCAGTGTATAATGATCCAGTTAGGTTAATAAGCAAATATGTCACCTCACATACTATTCATGTCTTTGTCATTGGAACATTCAAGCCTCCCATAGTCTTTGGAAAAATGCAGAGGATATGTTCCAGAAATTTTTGTACTTCTTATAATATCACACATTCCACATAGTTATTTTTAATACTTTATTTATCTCAGAGAGAAAGAGAGAGAAAGCGAGAGAGAGAGAGAGAGAGAGAGAGAAAGGGAGAATATACATCCCAAAGCATTTAGCCACTGCAAATGAACAGATGCATGTGCCACCTTGTGCATCTGGCCTATGTGGGTACTGGGGAATTGAACCAGGGTGCTTAAGCTTCACAGGTAAGTTACTTCATTGCTAAACCATCTCTTCAGCCCATATAGTTATTTTTTAAATATGCTATGCCAACAACAAGTTGCCAACACTTTTCATGGCAATATAATAAAATGTCCCAGAACTGAATGGAAAGCAAATGTAAGGTCTAGCTTATGTACAGTACAAACTCCCTCACTAAGATGCATTTTTCTTTATGGATGGGGAGATTCTCTCATCACATTAACCAGGGAGAGTAGTAGGGAAGACAAATGTAATGTTATGCAATTGTTCATGTACTTTTTATCCTTCACAAAATTTTATCATAACTTTTATAACAGAAGCAATATGCATAGTTCCCTAATCTATTTTAACAAGGAAATAACCTCTCCTAGGGAAGCATTTTTGAGGACAAACATGACTGAATAAACCAAGCTGTGTGCAGCACTGTAATCTTGCAAAAGACATTTATCCAGTAGATATGTCAGAAGAATGTGTGAAACTTTGAGCTACCTGGCAGAGACAGTATTTGTTTGCGACTTATCTTCATTAGACTTGAAGAACTACACATGAAACAATAGCCCTTCTGGAAGTTGTAAAAGCAAACTCAAGTCTGAAAAATGGTTGGTTTCACACATGGATGAGAAATTATGCACTTCGAACTTCAAATGCATTCATTTTAGCCATTTAAAGGTGACTGGGTACAATTATGGTGTGTTTTCTTAAAAAGTAGGCTATCATTTTACAAAGAGAAATAATATTATTCACAAGCTCAGGGTATGAAGATGAAAGAAAGTGGAGCTTTCTGGGGAAAGCAGAGGAATGTGTCTACAGAACCTTCCAGGCTTCTCCCTCCCTCTCTGTGGCCTTGGGAGACTCAGCAGGGGCCAAAAAAATCCACCAGAACTCAACTAAAAGGCACTGCAAGGGTATCAATGATTAGTAAGATCTTCAAAACGTGTGCTTTGTATGTTTTATTTTTTTCTTAATGTGTGGTCATTATGTAAAAGTGGGCCAATGTTTACATCTTCTCAAATACTTGAGAGGTTTTTTTTTCTTCCTTAAATAATCCTAACTCCAACAGTTTATGGAACTATCTGCTTTGGAAATGAACAGGAAGTGCAATTTCCTTTGTAAATGTTCCTCTAGAAAGTTCCATGGTGGGTTCTGTGATAAGGCTTCTGTGGTAGCCAGGTATGACTGTTGGTGCCGTTGCAGAGCCTCAAGCTTTCTCAAAGTTCGGGTACTTTACTCAGTTACATGACAGTAGTTTAGGAACTCTCTTTGTGGGAGGCATTGCTTCGCAGGCCTGACAGGATGGATAGGGAATGGCCCTTGTGCCTGATCCATAACAGTCATTGCCTGTTACACACATTTCAAGATTCATTCTGGCTATGAAGATAATCGAGGCAGTCGACAGTTACCCTGCAGCTGCATGGATTTATGATGGCACTGTCAAGAAAATGAGCCGAAATGACACAGTAGCTGGCTTTAGCTGCAAATAATGTGATAGGCTGTAGAGTGGTGGTGTAGCAGCTGCTGTCATTGCAGGTAATAGGCAATAAAGAAGGCTGATAGCAATACCTGTCATTTCTTAATGGCTGACTTCACTGAAGAGCTTTTGTGGCCTTTAACATGGAGATAATAGAAGATACAACAAATTTTACAGCTTTCACGTTGCATTCATAATTTATCTTGAGAGTACTACCCCAACAAGGACAACAGTTGTCAGCCTGAGAAAGTACGGAACTGCCTTTGAATTGTGAGAGATTGTCTGTTATTATCAAGAATGGAATTCAAGCACAGAAAATGCCCTGTGCTCTTGGGCTACGATTTCTGTCCAAATGTGTTTAGTTTATTGTAAATCTACTCTGGTGAATATTTTGGATGGGACATCTCACTGATTGATTTAATCCTCTACCAGGTAAAAACCATGTGCATTTTTTGAGTAATATGGAAGCTTGGTATCGAGTAGAGTTTTGTGTAGGATGAGCTATAAGCCACTGAAAAGTTGCCTGGCTGCTTTTTGAAACTATGTGACATGAGATGAAGGCAAAAATGACAAGTATTTAAAATAGAGTGCATTTGATTTTCAATTGAGTACGGAAATGCACAATGGTTTTGTGCTGATTTTTAAATATTAAAGACAATGATAAGAATGTTTGATAAAAGTAGGGTCTCGGGCCTGGAGAGATGGCTTAGCTGTTAAGCGCTTGCCTGTGAAGCCTAAGGACCCCGGTTCAAGGCTCAATTCCCCAGGACCCACATTAGCCAGACGCACAAGGGGGCACACGTGTCTGGAGTTCGTTTGCAGTGGCTGGAGGCCCTGGCACGCCCATTCTCTCTCTCTCTCTATCTGCCTTTTTCTCTCTCTGTTGCTCTCAACTAAATAAATAAACAAATAAAAAAATTTTAAAAAGTAGGGTCTCATTCTTCTTTTAATGTTTTTATTGTTTGCTATAAACTGATAGAACTTTATTTTCTAGAGAGTTGATAGTACAAGACTATGGGTAATATAAATTTATTAAATTGGATTTACATGAGCTCATCGTATTATCTGTTCTGTGTTTTGGCATCCTTCTATATTGTAATAACACATTTTCATTCCTGAGCACTTTCTCATATTCCTTCACATGGTGAAAACATGTAACTGATGAAGCTTTTTTAGGCAAATTTATTTATAAAAGAGTGCAATAGTTATGTGTAATTTATAGAGCTCTTTATTTTACATTTTAGAAAGCATCTTAAAAACAGGGGTAAAAATGCATATCCTGAAATTTATGAATCTACTATGGGATTTAAGATGTGTGCACAAAAATTTTAATCTAAATCATTATGATAAATGTGTAACAGGGACACTATATGAGTAAAACTCTCTTTTAACTGAGATTGACTTCTCTAGTGTCAGGCTCGTAAGGTACAGACTAGAACACAGGCTTCAGACACATTCTGAACAAAGTGGTTGACAGATTAAAGCATGCCTTGGCAGAGGCTCTCATGGCTTCCTGAGGGATACCTATTTATAGTTCTAATCACCTGTAGTGAATGTATCTCTTGTGCAAATGTTTCTTAAAGTTTGTAGTTTCCTTCTCACTGATGTTATAACATAGTTGGCCCAAGGCAGCTTATGGGAGAAAAATAGTTTATTTCTGCTTACAGATTTGAGGGGAAGTGTCATTGTGTTGGGAAAAGCATGCCTGAGTACCACATCTTGTCATAGCAGCAGGGAAAGGAAATAGTCTGAGGGAGCTTGTTAAGGAGGCTTGAGTTAATACCCCAATGTCTGCCTCAACAACACGCATTCTACAGCAAGACTCCACTTCCCAAAGGATCCACAGCTTTCCCAAATGGCCATCAGCTGGAGACCAAGTACTTGAAACACATGAGCCTTGGGGAAACATTTCCTTTGAACCACCACAAACCTCTTTAGGCCACTCCTAGGAATTGTTACCAAGGTCATTCTGTCTATCCAATCAGTGTTATAGAATATGCCACAAGACTAGGGACCACTGTCCATACATGACACACCTACAGTCATGGGAGAGATATATATGCACTTCCACAAAGTCTGGGCATGCAAGTCTATCTTAATGCAATAGCCACTCACCTGATCCTTGCTCTGACACGAAAACATCATGTCGCTCATTCTATAGATGTCATAAAGAGAAAGACCATCAGTGCCCTATGCCACTGTAGCAACTGAAGTCACTGCAAAGTTCTTGAGGGATCCTGATAAAGGGTCAGGTGCCTCTTCTACCACTCTCCACCTCTTCTACAGCTCATCACAAAAATGTTCCTCATAATGCCCTCCCAATCCTTTTAGATGCTTTTATAAATGCTAGTCTTCCTACATAGTAATTCTCACTGAATGATAGGAAGAAGATTAAAAAAAAACATACTTTTAGTATCAAAAAACTTAGTGATGGGCTGAGATGATGGCTCAGTGTATAAAAGTACTCACAACTCAAGCTGGAGATCTTTGAGTTCAATCCCCAGTCCCTTCAGAAAGAGCCAGAAGCCATGGTGAGCTTCTGTAATCCCACCATGCTCATAGTGGAATGGGAGGAGGAGGCTGAATTTCTGGGAAGTTCATGTGGAGCTCAACAAAGAACAGCAGACTGCGAACGCATAGTGAGAAACCCAGTCTCAAATGAGTTGGACAGACTAGGACCAACTGAAAAGTTGTCTTCCTACCTCCACACAAGTGCTGTGGTACACACCCCCCAGAAAACACACACACATATGCATAAGCACACAAACATGTATGCACACATACCAATATGTATGTGTATTGGGGAGAGAGAGAGAGAGAAAGAGAGAGAAAGAGGGAGAGGCCAGGGCGATTCTCATTGCATGAATAGATTTAAGAGGAAAATAGAGAGTCTGACAAAACTATGAAGATGCTTATATCTCCCATGAACTAGAAGGGCCTACAACGCTGGCAAGCCTTGGGCCTTGAGGAAGATCCCTGTGACTTTCTGGTGGAAACTAGCAGATAGATAGGATTTTGATATTTGAAGTTTCCATGGGTTTTCTAGTTGTAGATTTATCTGCAGGAGCTTTATTTTACTCTCAAGATTACATTTCTCAGGGTCTGGGGTAATGAATTAGTGGTGAAGGCATTTGCCTGTGAACCCTAAGGACCCTGGTTCCATTCCCCAGGACCCATGTAAGCCAGATGTACAAGGGGGCGTATGTATCTGGAGTTTGTTTGCAGTGGCTGAAGGTCCTGGCATGCTCATTCTCTCTCTCTCTCTCTCTCTCTCTCTCTCTCTCTCATATAAATAAAAAAATAAAAATAATAAAAAGATTAAATTTCTCTTACTTGAACACATCTAAGGTGGCAATGAAGAGAATTTTGTTTAACTTTTACTGAATTCCTGCCTTTTTTCTTCCTCCCCTTCCATTATATTGAAGGCAACTACATCTTATGGCTAAAGAATTCCTTCCAACTGGAGCCAGCAAATGCATAAAATTGCATGAATAAGTGATAGATGGTAGCATCAATAAAAAGCTTTGCTTATACTTTTTCATCAATACATGTGTAAGGTGAGTAATTTAAATGGATTATGTGAAAGGCTAATATGTTGTAACTTGCACTCAGACTTCTTTCTGCTGCTGAATGCTTACTTGAAGCTGTGGAAATTCAGGCACTCTAGTGAAGGTGTTAAAAAGTGCCATCATGGGCTGGAGAAATGGCTTAGCGGTCTAGGTGCTTGTTTGACTGTCCAGGTCCCACTAAACCAGAGGCACAGTGACACAAGTGTACAATGTTACACATGTGCACAAAGGGGCACACATGTCTGGAGTTCAATTGTAGTGGCTGGAGGCCCTGGCAGACCCATTTTCTCTCCCTCCCTCTGGCATTAAAAAAATAAAAAGACCAGTGTATTAGGCTTGCCAAAAAAAAAAAAAAAGTGCTATCATTATATGGCTTCAAACAATTCTTGGCATGTAGGGATGCAGGTGGGGGAGCCCTTTCAGCCCATGTTGCCACTTTACCTGAACTTTAATAACTTGATGGTTTCCGTTATTATTATGAGAACCATCAAAATCTTGAACACTGGGTATGGCACCCACACCCATATGCTAAACACAAGAGGTTCGATTTTCCTCTGGTAACCTGGAAGCTACATAGATACTTAATGTAAAAAATTCTTAGCCCTTATATTAAATAAAAATGGACTATTTAATAGATTGTGGATCTGCCATTATCCATTTTTCCTATATTTTGTTTTCTCTCTCTCTCTCTCTCTCTCTCTCGCGCGCGCGCGCGTGTGTGTGTGTGTGTGTGTGTGTGTTACAGTGAAGAGCCCCATATATTCATCTATAATAGAGGTTACTCACCTTTGGTGGCTGGAATGAAGTGTCAAGTGTCCCATTTAGTTGCTCTTCTTCCTGGTCTTGTTTTAAGCCAGTGTCTCTTTATGGTTTCTTGAGCTTGTGGCTGATTCTCGGGTCTCTACTTCCGTGTGCTAAATGGGGTTGCAGGTCCATATCCAACTATTTCTGTCAAACTTGAAGTTTAGAACTCTGGAAATCTTAGACCCTCAGCCTTGCTCAGGAAATACACGTGACCTCTGAACCATCTCATCATCCTTTCCTACATTTCATTAGTATGGCACCTAAGGAATATTATAAGGGTGAAGAAATGGGCCATAGATTTATTATAGCGATTGATCCTACTTTCTCCACTGCTCTGAACCCGTGCTGTTAAATTGTTCTAACTTAACCTTAGCTCCTGAGTTCCGTTGCACATTGTGTGAAATGGTATGTGAGAGAATAAAAATGTGTACCAAATGAAAGCTTTTAATTTTCATAGATACATCTGCCATGCTAAGGTCAATTTATATTGAGATATGTTTCATGCATGTATTATCCTCTTTTGTTAGACAAATGCTGAATAGCTGTATGTACTGAATTCAAAAATGTTATTTTGACTGTATATATGTTTGTGGTCCTTTTAATTAATCCTAGGTCCTTATCCAAGCCACTATAATTTTGATGAAAGCATTGAAATACACTGATTTATATCTTCATTATTATTAAAGTAATGGTTTGAAACTAATAATATACTTAATTACTTCCGTTTAACTAGTGTAGAAACAGACACAGAGAGGTTATGTTACTCATACAAGATCTCATGTCCTAGGGAGAGGAACCAAGCTTAAATGCTGTCTGGTTGTCAGACAACAAAGTTTGTGCTCTTGGGATAGAGAGATGGCTTAGCAGTTAAGGCATTTGCCTGAAGAGCTAAAAGACCGTGGTTCTATTCCCCGGGACCCATGTGTCTGGTGTTCATTTTCAGTGGCTAGAGGCCCTGGTGTGTCCATTCTCTCTCTCCCTCCCTCCCTCTCTCTCTCTTTCTCTATCTCTCTCAAGTATATATATATATGTGTGTGTGTGTGTGTGTGTGTGTGTGTGTGTGTGTGTGTGGTGTAATGTGCTCTTAATCATCACATGCCACATTTATTCTCATAAAAGAGGACTCACAATCCATGCGACATCAGCGTATCTAACCCTCCTTTTAACAATTTTAATATTGATGATGATTCTACCTGCATTATGAATTTTTAAATACTGAAAAATTAGAAGGTTTCCAAAGCAATTAACTAGCATTCTTAAAATCATTTTTTAAAAGTAGTTTATTGAAACAAACCTTTTTGACATTTTACAGTAAAATTTATTTAATTTTGTTTAGAGAATCACTGACAATTGAATCTTTTGGAATGTAAATGTAATCTATTGACCAAAGAGGCTATTTTTCAATAGGAGATTGAAGTGAATAGCTTACACAAGGACAGCGACAAGTAACTAGGAGGAAAGATACAAAGCACAAAATAAAATAGTGAGTGAGCATCTTTTTCTGACCCTCAGATTTAGTTGAGATTTTATATAATATGTAAAATGCATGGAGAATTAAGAAACATGCATTTTATAATTGTTTCATAATTTGAAATATTTAAATACTCACTCTGATGCTTCTTTTTTTCATTTTTTTTCTCTTTTTTTCAAGATAAGGTCTTGCTTTAGCCTAGGCTGACCTGGAATTCACTATGTAGTCTCACGGTGGCCTCAAACTCATGCAATCCTCCTACCTTTGCTGGGATTAAAGGTGTGCAAACCACATCTGTCATGCTTTTTGTTTTGAATTTCCCACAGCAAGTTAATATTTTTCTTCAGTGAGGTAGGAGATGACAGCTATTCCGATGACTATCAAATTTTGAATGCGATTTGTTGAGCAGTTAAAGGTGCTTACTTTGAAGAACTGCAAGCTAGTGCTCAAGTCCCAAATGACACATAAAGCCAGATCTACAAAGTGGCACATGCATCTGGATTTTTTTTCAGTGGTAAGAAATTCTGACACCTCCATTTTCTCTCTCTCTCTCTCTGCTAACAAATTAATTAGTTAAATATATTTTTGATCACAAGATTAAATAATATAAAATTTAAAGTTTATAAATTCAAAATTCAAAGTAGATAGCTGTTTACTGTTTTGACAATAGCTGTAATATATAGGAGCTAAAATAACTTTCACTGTAAAATTCATATATATATGTATATGTTTGTCAGACTGACTTTGAGGATAGCTCTGGTTCCATTTGCAATTCAAACGCTTGTCCTTGCACTGAAGAATATTCACATCACAGTGGTAATGACATATAAAAGGTTTTTGAAGCAAAACCATCACAAAATATAAGCAAGCCGTAGGCAAAATTTGTAGTCCAAACAGTAAAACTGGTTTTGTAAATATTTAATGTGATAAGAAATATAATACATTAAAGATAGGCCTTTTAATGTGCACTAATGGGTAGTTACTAAGCTTTTATATTCATACAGAAAAAACCTGAAGTAAGGCCTCAGGCTGCATGAGGCAGGTAAGCAGATGAAACTAAGACCTCTGCTTAAGCTATATCCTCTATTAAATGGAGAAAATAGGTATTTATTTCTTTGTAATGCATGATAATTAAAGTATATTTTACATAATAATATTATACTGACACCAAAATTATTTTGTTCACTACTGGGCCACTGTATCTCTCTTTAACCTCTGTGCATTCAAATTCTCTTCCATGATATTTTAGTTATCTTCTCATATGTCGTGCAAGGCTGTTATTGGTTTAAGAATAGCTGTTGTAAATATAATGTCCTAATCCATAGAAGCTATGACTATGCCATTATGTCTAGAAAAGGCAATAGGTGGTGGGAGTTATAGACTTTGAGGTAGTAGTATTATTACTATGCACTATATGAGTAGGACCAGAGTAAATGTATGATTCATCTTTGCGGTGAAAGGGAGAGAGAAGGGGAGAGGGAGAGAGGAAGAGGAGGAAGTTAGCCCACATGGTGATTTCAAGATGGAGGTTTGAGTCATGACCAAGGAATATGAAAAGCCTCTAGAAATTGCAAAATGTGTGAAATTAGAAGTGAAAAAAATAAAGTAACAAAAAGGAAAGATAGATTTTTAGAATAAACTCATGTCACTACACATCTTGGTTTCAGCATATTGAGATCTGTTCTGGATTTATGCCTTGCAGAATCACATGACACCAAATCCATGTTATTTACAACCACTAAACCCATGATAATGTGCCACAGCAGTGATGGAAAGCTAGCTCAATGGCTGTTTGCAAGTTTTTTATATCTCATAAAAGAACTTCAATTTTTAAAAATGGGAATGGCAAATATATTTATTCAAATCTACATTAAAACCATTTTTGGATTTATTTTTAGAAAATCTGTCTTGGTCTTGAGATACCAGTCTACTTGGTTATGGGATTGCACATTTGTTCTTCCTTTTTTACTTCAGTTGCCTTCATTAATATTTTTTATTTAATTATCTTCATTTTATTTTTTCAATGGAACAAATTTAAGTGCTTTCTTTGTATAGTTTCAAGTACTACATTATTTTTAACAAACATTCTATATTATAAATTATTATCAATTCAGTTATCTTTGGGGTAATTAATTAATCTTGATTGTTGAGGGTCAATGTTCAAGGGATATTTTAATAAACCCTTTGATTACAATTGCCTGTTTCAGATACATGTATAAAATGTCTTAAAGAAACCCATTTTTTGTATGCTTATCAAAACCTAATCAAGTATAATAAACAAAATAGTATTAAGGTGACATAAAAACAAACACATTGGGGTAGGGCAATAGCTAGCTTATTCAGTTCACTTCAAGCAGGAGGACCTGAGTCTAATCTTTTAGAACCCATTCTACATTCACAGCAGAAACAAACAAACAAGACTGCTGTGGTAGCACAGGCTGCTAATCCCAACATTTGGGAGGCTGAGACTGGAAGATACCCGGGACTGTTACCAATCAGTTTAACTTGCTTGGTGATTTCTAGGTCAGTGAGAGATTCTATCTCAAAAAAATGATAAATGATACCTGAGGAACAACACATCAAGGCTGCCCTGTGATTACCATAAACTCATGCATGTGCACACACATGAACATGCGCACACACACACACAATTTAAGATTACAACACAAATACTTCAATCAATGGAGCATAGTAGAATGTTAAGAAACCTAAGCATAGGCAGCTATCTACGCAAAACAAAACCACTGATAATATAGCATGAGTAGACTTAATTTCTTTGCTAGATGAAATAAAATGGATATTCACATACAAAAAGACTAATCAAATTGCATCGTTTACACCTAATGTGGTAGTTTGAATGTGATAGTTTGTATGGCCGCATGGACTCAGACAACTTTTTTTAAAATTTTAATTATTTTTATTTATTTATTTGAGAGCTACAGAGAGAAAGAGGGAGAAGGAGAGAGAGAGAGAGAGCAAGAGAGAGAGAGAGAAAAAATGGGCACACCAGGGCCTCCAGCTACTGCAAATGAACTCCAGATGCATGCACCCCCTTGTGCATCTGGCTTATGTGGATACTGGGGAATCGAGTCTCAAACAAGGGCCCTTAATCTTCACAGGCAAGGGCTTAAACACTAAGTCATCTCTCCAGCCCAACTCAGACAATTTTTGATTCAACTTCCTACTTGAGCCTCTAGCAGGCAGATCTGTGTGACACAGGGCCATGTCACTGGGGTTGGATTATCCAGCCTTAAGGTGTGTTTAGCAGAGGATCTGAATTCCAGCCCAAAGGTGTGGAGAGAACATATTGATAATCTCTGGTAGTTCGTACTTGCTTGTGGTGTAAGCTTGAAATAAATCCCTCCCTCCAAAAACTGTGTCTGGTTCGATGTTCTTCTGAGCAATATGAAGCTGACTGCAACTCCAACCACAAAAGTAGACTAATACATGGAAGTTTTAATATAGAATCTTATAATTTTATAAATTTCCTAGAAGAAAACATAATGGCAAATCATAACACTGGTATTGGCAATAATTTTTAAAATATTTTATTTCTTTATTATTGTTTATTTCTTATTTATTTGAAAGAGAGCTCACTTGGCAGGCCTGTGCCTCTTGTCACAGCAAATGAACTCCAGACCAGGTGACCCTTTGTGTCTCTGGCTTTATGTGGGGACTGGGGTTAGGGAGATTTTGCAGGCAAGTGCCTTAAACCACTGAGCCATCTCCTCAGCCCCAGCAATTATTTTTCAGATAAGACATGAAAAGCACAGAAATCAATCAAAATTAAACCAGTGGTTCTACATCAAACAACAGACAAGGCAATGAACAGAATTGAAAATATAGTCTTTTGTTGTCTCCCTATTCAGGCATTCCTTATCCATGAATTCTACATCTGTATGTCTAGAAATATTTGACAGCAGATGTTTATCAAGATACAACCATAAATATAAGTAATAAAGAGGCATGAACAAAATATTAACAATAAAGTTGTATATGAACTGGAGTTCATCTAAGTTATCTTAATTTAAAACTTTCATGTCATGTCTTGCTCTGGAAATTTTACAGCTATACCTTATTATGAATAAAGTGATAAATATATATTCAAAAATAAATTTATTACTGTACATCAATTGATGTTTCCATTCCTTCTGTAGTATTGGTTACATTTTCATTCTGATCTGTTTCTCTACAAAAGCAGACAAAGTCTCCAAAGATGCTAGATATATTCAAGAACTAGTCTATCTGGTTAGAAAGTCACTGAACCTCAGATCAAATGGAAATCTGCAAAATTATTTTCAGATTGAGAAGAAAAGATGATAATGAATATATTTATTTCAGATACTCTATAGAATTTTATGTATATTATTCAGGACATAGAAAATCTATTTTAGACTCACATATTTACTCTCCAATGATACAGCAAAAATACATAAGTCGTATTCAGTACTTGCACCCTGAATGGTAGACAAAAATTATTTCTAGTCTAGTTTTTCACTTACAAAATAAACTCTATCACCAGAGTTAGGAACCTTTTAAAAGTGAAAAATGAAGTATTCTGGAAACAAACTTGGAAAACAAAGTTCATTGAGAATATACTCTCTATGTGTCCCCAAAATTTGATATTTAGAATTGTAATCCATGATTCGTTTGTCAATGGGAATTGGAGGTGGATTATTTGGGAAAGAATTATGATTTGGTGACATCATCATATGGCCTCTCCTACCAATGGAGGCTTTATTAAGAAAAGTAGCAGAGCTAAACCAGCATGTGCTCTGGCTTGTCACATGATGCACCACAGGAAGGAGAAACAAACATGTCCTCACCAGGGGCTGAGCTGGTATTAGTGCTTTACCTGGACTCCCCAGTCTGCAAAACAATGAGCAAAAGAAAACTCATAGGGCCGGGCATGGTGGTGCACGCCTCTAATCCCAGCACTCCAGAGGGAGAGGTAGGAGGATCGCATGAGTTCGAGGCCACCCTGAGACTCCATAATGAATTCCAGGTCAGCCTGAGCTAGGGTGAGACCCTACCTGGAAAAAAGAAAGAAAGAAAGAAAGAAAGAAAGAAAGAAAGAAAGAAAGAAAGAAAGAAAGAAAGAAGGAAGGAAGGAAGGAAGGAAGGAAGGAAGGAAGGAAGGAAGGAAGGAAGGAAGGAGAGAAAGAAAGAAAGAAAGAAAGACAGAAAGAAAGAAAGAAAGAAAGAAAGAAAGAAAGACAGAAAGAAAGAAAGAAAGAAAGAAAGACAGAAAGAAAGAAAGAAAGAAAGAAAGAAAGAAAGAAAGAAAGAGAAAGGAAGGAAGGAAGGAAGGAAGGAAAGAAGAAAAAGAAAATTCATAGGCTGGAGAGATGGGTTAGTGGTTAAAGTGCTTGCCTGCAAAGCCAAAGGACCCAGATTCAATTTCCTAGTACCCTCTAAACCAGATGCACAAAGTGGCACATGCTTCTGGAGTTCATTTGTAGCGTCTGTAGGCCCTGGAACACCCACTCTCTCTCTATGTGCCTCCACCTCTCTCTCTTCTCTCTCTCTTTGAAAAGTAAATAAATAAAATGTTAAAAAAAGAAAACTAATATTAATATAATTTACCACAATAAGCAAAAGAAAACTTATATTTATTATAACTTATCATTCTTATGTATTTTATTATGTCAACAGAAAATTGACCCAGACACATAGGTTAACCACTTTAAAAAAATGAAGAGGCAGGTTTTCCACCAGGGCAGAGAGTGGCTTACTTAAGGTAAACTGGAACAGTGGTTTCTGGGAGGCTCAACTGGGTCTCCAAGCTGAGTACAGGAATGAACAACCTGCTCATTTGTCAGTCTTTGTTTATTTTTATTCCACTCTTGTGAACATGCTCCTCCCAAAGTAAGAAACAAACACAGCAGCACGAAATGAGCTAGGAAAATCATAAGGACAATCTATGATTAGCTATTTAAAAAATACAAGACTGAGATTTCATATATAGACCTCTTCTGAGAATGGAAGATATGTTCCAAAACATTAATATTAAATATTAAATAGCATATTTTCAGAAATCTTTTGTGATTTCTAACACAAGCCATAATTGCATTGTTGTCTATGGGTAACTCCCTTACCTGGATCAGGCCTTTCCTAATTATGAGGTGCAAAAATATATTTAATATTTTAAAGTTAAAATCTGGATTGTGGCTTTCATATGAGTAATTTTGAGTCAAATTATACTAAGTTATTTCTTTAGATCTTTTTCAAATAGTTACATGAAAGACCTGGGAAGTATGTCTTGACACCTCACCCTGACTTCACACAATCACACGGCACAGATCCAGGCTGATTCTAACATAAAGAACCTTCTCATGACAGCTAAATGCCAAGGTTGCGGTTTTGAAAATATAAAACCATTATTATTTTATTCCTTTCTCTCCTCCCTCCCTTCCATACCTTTATATCTTCTGCTTTTCCTCCCCAATTTACAACGCCACAAGCTTTGAAAGACACAATAAAACAACAACAAAAAATGTCCAGAAACAATGATTTACATTGTTCATATTTTATAAGGCAATAGTTAGCTGTGTGTCATGAATATGGCAGAAAGTGAATAAGCAAACATAAGTAGGTTTTTTAATGTGTGGTCATCGTTACTAACATTATTTTGAGTAGCAGTTTCTTTTTTTTTTTTTTAGGTGAAAGCTAAAAGCACTAGCTAAAGCAGTAAAGGAGAAAAGATTTTCAGTGTCAGTGAAGTTAAAACATGTCAGCAGCAGTTCCTTCTGTGGGTATTGTCTCACATGAAAGAAAGGATGGATTGAATTCATATCTGAAACAAGACAAGATTTTCCATCTGACCTCATTATGTGTTTCTCTGGAGTGCATCCCTGGGTTTCTGCCTGAACTGAAATGTGTTGTGGGAAAACCAAATATAAAACAGCTCACTACTGCCATAGCTGACATATCTTAATAAGATAGGGTATTTATTGTTTTGCTACCATCCTCTCTTAACTCTCAAAGTCATTATGATGTGCTGGGTTCCTTTGTTAAAGCAATCCCCTTAAGTGAAGTCTTATACTAATGAAAGGGTTTATGCTGCACGGCTGGAAGCAAAGATGAACTAGCATTATAGTATATCACAGAGATTTATTCAGAGAAATTTTTATGGAAAGACTTTTAGAAACTCAACTGTTGGAACCTTATAAATAATTAAACATACAAATTATCATGGCTATATCCAGTTTCCTTTTCTGTGAGCATTGGTGATCGATTCGAGAATGTATTGCTTTGAAGGGATTTATAACATTTTTCATTGTTCCTGATCACACTAGAAAATTATTCAGAAGTTAGAAAAAGGCAGAAAAAAATTCCCCCAGATTAACTTTGTCCTATATAATGTTTTCTATTTTACCACATGATAAAGACATGTCATTCAGTTTCATGTACAAATGTTTATAGGTTTATATCATAATAGTGAATAAAGAAGCATGTCATTACATATACATACATGTATATATACACTATGATTCTATTTTTCAAAATCTAACCAATGTATAGAAAATATTAGCTGGGATGCTAATTTATAATACCATATAAATATGCTAAAATAATCTTTGAAGTATTCAGTTAATTAAATTGTCATTATACTTGTAAATGAATCACTAGTCATGAACTATTCCAAAAGGTGTGCATATAGATCGTTTTGTATACAGAAACAAAGTAAAATAAAATATTGACTCAGTGAGATGCATGGTTTTGGTGAAATAAATATTAACATATTACATATATATTAAACAAATTGGCATGCTCTTACATGTATATCTGTTAATGTGACACATTTTAAACCATTGTTCTGTTAAATCATAGAAGAGCAAATTCCAAATTATAACATCTAATGCATAAACTAGCACTGAAAAATGTTAAGGACTTAATGTAATTATACTTTCAATATGTTTAGCATGGACTATAAATATTTCTGATTCACAACAAAGCATGCTAATTTAATATTGATGGAGAATTAATTTTTATATATGAATTTATATATATTATATATTATATATGAATTGCTGTGCATATTTGATACTTTTATTACATATAACATCATTATTTTGTTCAAACAGAAGTTATCAAATATGCCAGGTACGCAGATGCCAAAGACCTTAATGCACTTAGGAGTATAAGAGTGTTGTTGGAAAACAAATGGAACCCTTACTTATGAAATAGTCTACCTTCTAAGAACCAAGTCTCCTGACTTTTGTGTGATTCATTTATACACATTAAGAAAAAGTGCTGGGATTTCAATGTAAAACACTCACCCGGTAAATTCATACATTTGAAGAGGTGATCCCCAGAGGGTGGTACTGTATGTGAGGTGGTAGAACCTTCAGGTGTTGGTGTCCTGCTGGAGAAAATGGACCGCCCGCTGGGACGGCCTCGGGGATTTGATATCTCAACCCACTTCCTGCTTTCCTCTGCTTTCTGCCTGCTGATGTGAGCCATGATGGACTTGGGAACGGTGAGCCAAAATAAACTCTTCCCTTCATTCAGTTGCTTTGGGCCAGTTATTTGTCCACAGCAATGAGGAAAGCAGTACCGAGGAAGAAGGCCACTGCTGATCAACCTGACCACGTGGTTCCTAGGCTTTCAGAACTGGTTTGGAAGAGAACTGTCTGACCTTGGAAATTTGGGATAGACAAGCCCTAGGATGCTGTAAGCAGAGCTTAATGGGCCATACTTCTGGAAGTTTGGAAGACGAGAAGGCACAGAGAAATATTAACTCTGGAGGCTAGGCTCAAGAGGTTTCAGAGTGGAGCCAAAACTATATGAGGAACTTGGCTAGAGGTTGTCCATGTGGTTTTCTGGCTAAAAACATTGGCTACTTTCTGCCCATGTGAACTTGAGCAAAATTTAATTGAGTGATTATAAGCTAATGTTAAAGTTAGGCAGAAGAAATTTGAAGGCAGTATGATATTGAGTTTTTGACCTTTTTTTCCTTTTCTCTCAATTTTTAAAAAATTTTTTGTTTATTTTTATTTATTTATTTGAGAGCAACAGACACAGAGAGAAAGGCAGATAGAGAGAGAAAATGGGTGCGCCAGGGCCTCCAGCTGCTGCAAACGAACTCCAGATGTGTGTGCCCCCTTGTGCATCTGGCTAACATGGGTCCTGGGAAATGGAGCCTCGAACCAGGGTCCTTAGGCTTCACAGGCAAGTGTTTAACCACTAAGCAATCACTCCAGCCCTTCTCTCAAATTTTTAAGATCTAGGTTTTACTACACAGATGGCCATATCATATGTTGTTACCATTATTTCCCTGCTTCCTGTCCAGTGGCCTGGTTTTTGCTAACTTCTCGGATTCAGATCTTCAGTGAAATAGAAAAAAGTGCAGATATTTAAAAATGTGGTTTGGCACAGACAAAAATGAGTGAATTTGACGTACAGTTGCTGTGGAGGTTTGATTCAGGTGTAGTTCAGAATGCTAGGTTGCCAGCTGATGGAGATTTGGGAATTAATGCCTCCTGGAGACAGTGTGTTGTTGGGGGCAGGCTTATGGGCATTATAGCCAGTCTCCCCTTGCCAGTGTTTGGCATACTCTCCTGTTTCTATTGTCCATCTGATGTTGCCCAGGAAGTGATGTCCACCTTCTGCGTGTGCCACTGTTTTCCACTGAAATCATGGAGCTTCACCTTGAGCCTGTAAGCCAAAATAAACCCATTCTCCCACAAGCTGCTTTTGGTCAGGTGGTTTTCTGTCAGCAATGTGAACCGACTGCAACAGTTGTGCTGGCTGTAATTGCTAAGGAGATTAGTACTGTTAAAGAGAAGCCCTCTGCTATGTATGGGACCAGCAGGAATGATGTCCTCTGGCCCAACCCACTGAAGGCACGGCTGGTAAGACTAGAAATGTCTGAAAGGAGAGTGCTAACGTCGGTACCTGTGTCCAGTAGTTGGCAAACAGAAAGTGCTACAACTGTGGTCCGACTGTGGTCCAAGGCCAGGCTTCATCCAGAGGGCCAACCTAGTACTGGTTGTAGAATTATGAAAAATGTGAAGTTGAGGGGTTCTTGTGGTATACCACTATGTTTATAGAGAGCCACTGAGGCCAGATAATGTATGTATGGTGGGATTCCCTGTAAGGAGGCCCTGGTAAACACTGTGTGAGTCTGGGAAGGTGACTCCTAAGTCACAATGGAGATCACAGGATATTGGAGATGTTAGGTCTATGTAAATCTGCCAAGAAAAACTACAAGTTCAGAGTGGATCCTACCAAAGAGAGAAATTGTGAGTACTCCAGGCAGCTGGTGCTGGAGGGACTACAGAAGCTGTTTGGAGCCTCAGATACCACATGTGGAGCTGTAGGATTTGATGTTTGGCCTCCTGGGCTTCTGTGTTTTTTTTGGTCAAATCTTTCTTTGCTATGTCCCCATTCCTCCCTTTGGGATAGAAATGTTGACTCTGTACTATTTTGACAAGCATGTAATTTATATTTTGATTTTATAAGAGGTCTCAGTTAAGAGACTGCCTTGAGTTTCAGAAGAGACTGCGGAATTTGAACTTTTGAACAGTGTTGGGACTGACAAAGTTACTCATCACGTTGAACTGAATGCATTTTGCGTCATGAGATGGGCACTGAGCCTATGGGGATTAGGGGTGGAATGTTGTGTTCTGAGATTAGAGTGTTCCCATGGTGGTGTGAACAAGATGTCCTCCACAAACTCATGTGTTTTGAATGCTTAGTCCCCAAGTGAAGGCAGTTTGAGAGGTGGAGCCTTGCTGGAGGAGGTGGGCTGAGGGGTGATATATCACAGGTTTCCCCCTGCCAAAGTTCAGCTCACTCTTCTGCTGCTTCCTACAAGCTGCTGTGGTAAGCAGTGATGTCTGGCCTCTTGCTGCCCCAGCCATGGTTCTCCCTGCCATCTTCCCCTTGAGATCATAAACCAAAATAATCCTTTTCTTCCCATCAGCTACTTTTGGTCAGACATTTTGTCTTAGCAACAGGAAGGGCAAAAAAAAAAAAAAAAAAGTTCATCGGGTCATGTGTTATAATAGTTGGTTCTCGGTGGCACTCTTCGCAGGGATGTGGAACTTTTTGGAGGTGCATTCTTGTGGGAGGAAGTAGGTCACTGGGGGTGAGACTTTAGGTTTGATCGCCCAGCCCTACTCCCCTTTTCTCAAGACTGTTGAGAGCATATGAAAACAAAGACACAGAAGTTTTACCAAGAAGAGGAGCCTAGACCATGTTAACATGCAATGAGGTAACCTAGACTGTATCTGTAACACAAAAGGAGAGGTTTATGTGCCATTTAGTGAAATGTATAAATCCAGTCTGGAGTTAAGTTTTTAAAAATCAAACTTGCATATGGGATTTTTAAATAAATGATCATTTTTTTAAACATTAGGAATAAGGAAGTATGTTTTCCTGAGTAGACAAAGGGAGGCCAACTCAACCTTCTCTATAGCTGAGTCAGCATCATACAGTAAGTATGATGTCACCACTGTAACATGTGACTCCATAGTCACAGCTCTGGAAGCATACTTAGCCAGTGGCTTATAAACTGCTCTTTAGGGTAGATGAGACTTTTTTTTTTTTTTTTGTAAATCAGTGAGAAGACATAGAAATAGACATGCCCTGTGACCAAATCAAATAGACTACTTTATGTCTCAAGAAGTAGCTATGACTTAGAACATAACAATAAAAATCAATATAAAAACGAGTAATTTTAGATTAATGTTTATCTACCCATAGTGGGTATATGAATCAAAGTGATGCATTAAAAACAGACTCTGATTCAAAAGATCTTTGGTGAAATCAAAGTCAGCATTTATATCAAGGGCTGTCCACTCAGGTGATAAGAATATGCAAGATTACACATAATCAGAATTGAACTAGCTAACGAGTCATGGTCTCCTCTTAAGCAATTTCACAGAAACAAAAAGGTTACTATTAATTTCAACGTTTCATACTAACACATCAAAATACTTTAGTCAGCTAGGTTTTGTTTGGAAAATCTATAAAAGCTGAGTTTTGAGGTGTAGTCCCATCTATTTCTAATCCCTCAGAACTTCTGATCACACTCTTGTAATTTCATCCCCCCCACACAAGCACGACCACAAATACCCAGCCAACTGCCGCTCTTCCAGTGCCTCATGTTATAACCATCAATTTAAAACATGTAACAATCTGGTTAAGATGTTCTTTTGATAATTGCATTTTAACTGACCTCAGGCCAAAGCCAGGCTCAGATAATACTGATTTTCAAGTATATCTTTCTTTCTGAAGGAAGGAAAGTAGAAGCTTTGGATCGCATTTCATCTAGGCAAGTCCCTTCCTACTTACATTCCAACATTAAATTTTTGTCAGCCATGGCTGAGGCGGAAGCCAAAGGATTATAAATCTGAGGCCATTCTAAAATGACCTTGTCTCAAAAACAAAGAAACAGATAAACAAGAACTATATCTTGTTTACTTTTTTGGTTTTTTTTCTATTTTTTCAATATTTTCTATGAAAATTAATTTGTGTTTAGATTCTGAAGTCTGGTCCTTGGTTATAATCCTATCCCTGCCATTTTCTAGCTTCATTATTTTCAGTAAATCCCTTCATTTTATGTGATTTTTAATCTAGCTCAGTCATTCTTTTGAAGAACTTATCTGACCTCATTTCATTTCTGTATGAACATTTCACATCTATCTGTCATTCTAACCCAGAGTATCTCAACATCTACAGTAGTAATACTTGGAGTTGGACCATTCCTTGTTGTACAGAACTCTTCTCACCATGGCTGTAGGGATACAGAAAATGTACCTAGAGTTTACCCACTGTGGTGGTTTGATTCAGGTGTCCCCCATAAACTTAGGTGTTCTGAATGCTAGGTTCCCAGCTTATGGATATTTTGGGAATTAACGCCGCCTGGAGGCAGTGTATTGTTGGGGGCGGGCTTATGGGTATTATAGCCAGTGTTCCCTTACCAGTCTTTGGCATACTCTCCTGTTGCTATTGTCTACCTTATGTTGGCCAGGGAATGATGTCCACCCTCTGCTCATGCCATCACTTTTCCCTGCCATCATGGAGCTTCCCCTTAAGTCTGCAAACCAAAATAAACCCTTTTATCCCACAAGCTGCTCTTGGTCCGGTGATTTCTGCCAGCAATGTGAACCTGATTGCAACACCCATTAATGCCAGTAAACAACCAGCCGCAACAGTAACAACTATCTTTATATACTCAGTGGTCCCTGAAGGGAAGAGTTGTCTCTAGTTACAATCCAGTGTCCTAGGATGTTTCAGTGTACAGGAATCTTCATATGGACAGCTCCTTGGTGTATCAGCCCATGTTCGAAGGTAGATTTATTGTATTTCCCCAAATAATTTTTACGTACCTCTTTCCCTACTCGCTTAAGTAATCATAGTAATAAACACACACCGTTTTTCTCTCCTAAATTCCACAATGAATTTGGTGAGTCATATTCAATACACAGTTCCAATGCTCTCATAGTTTGTTTTGTATGCATTCTAACCAATATCACTAAAATGAGTCTTTTAAGGTTCTGATCGAGCTTTGCTGAGACTCACTCATTCATGGATATATGCAAAACAGGACAAATCTCTATCATCATGTGTTTTATATTCTAATGGGAGAAATAAGTGTTAGTAAAAGAACATATTCATAAATTGGATATACTTGGGTTGTGATAAAAGTATTAGATCTATAAAATAGGAAAGTGTGATAGAAGATGAAAGAAAGATGGCATCTTATGAGGACACTAGTGAAGAAGTCTTGGTGAACATGACCTTTCAGTCTCTTTCTGTGAGGATCAAATGATCCGGGGATTGCAGAAGCAAAAACAAAACCTTCAATGAGGCAATGCGCAGGGTATTTATGATACAGAGTGGTAAGGGCATACTGTTGTCCAAGTTGGATTTAAAAGGAAATAACAAATGAGATTTAAAATAAATATGAAAACAATGTCTTCAAAAGTTCAAGGATCATATGAATCTAGAGTGATGAAAGTTTAGTAAGTCACTTGTTTCTTTGAATTTCACATTTTTAATACCTTCCTTTAGCTGACTATAAAATTTAATTATTGTGTTGAGATTTTGTATAAAATATGAATTTTAACCAAATGTATTCATGGGTTTTATAAAATTCACCATTTTTAAAAAGTTATGCTTAAGTTTTAGATTTGAAGCAAACTAACACTCATGTTAACTTTATGAAATTCAGGCAATTCTGTAAATAAATGTACATCTAAAGATATTTCAAAAGCCTTTGAAAGACATATTTTCATATAGTATGACAGCATTAAAATTTTCCATGAAAAACATGTGAATTTTAGTCTAATGCTATGAAAATTAGCTTAAAAAATTCAAACTATGAGACCAGAGAAATGAGTTCAACGTAACAATTTGCACATGGTGCTTATGTTCTGTAAATGATTTAATATGTAACATACATTTTAGAATTACCATAGTCCAAAAAATTAGCTCTGAATGTTAGCCATACGCAAAACAACAAATGAAATTAAGGGTGTTCCAGTATTTGGTCTTCAAAAATTATTGTTTTGCTTCCTTCAAGATCTCCATGTTCTTGTTTTAAGATTTTAATATTCAGTTGCTAAAACTGCCCATAGGCAGAACTATACTTCTCCTTAAAAAAAGTGCACTTGAATACATTTTATTTAATATTTTTTGTTCATGCATTTGTTTGCTTATGGTTGTTATTCAGCTGGCTTTGATCTTTAGTCTTGAAACTTATTCTGGGCGTGTGTACGCTCAATTTCTGTAGAAGCAGGGTGAATTAAGGACAGAGTGGCAGACCTGATTTAGAAAACTTCTACTTGCGTATACTAAAGTCAAACCCTTAGCTTCTGTTCTAACCTGAGGTTCTTATTTACAGATGCCCTCATTAACTTCCTTGCCATGGAGACAGGTACAGTCTTTGCTTCTATTAGTCCCCACCAGATTAAATTACTTCCATCAGGGTTCTATTACACCTTCAGTGGGGCCAGTGCTGTGTTTTCAAAACAACATTGGTAGGGAGTGAATTGTTATCAAGAGGAAGTTTACGTTCAGTGTTAAGAATTAATTTAGCTGAACAGGGTGCAGCGAAAGTGGTAAACACAATGCCCTCACCGTTGTTTGTCAGGGTGTGTTATGTCACCCTGGATTGCTTTGTCAATAATCTGCCTGGCCTGCAAGCTAAAAATCTAAGATTGCTCCAATGACTGACAAGCTGGAGATAGCTGATAATTCTAAGGAATTGGAGGTGTAAAATCTTTAAGGAACATGTCCACAGTGTAAATGCCAGGGTATCTCCACATCGCTCTGTACTTACAAAGACAACAGCGTCGTTAATGGCAGCCTGTCTGTCCATCAAGTTTGCTACCAGAGGATTTATCCCTCTTTCGCTCCTTATCTTTCTTTGCTGTGTTTATTTCGAAGCCAGCTGCAGAATAAATTGCCTCTTGTCTTCACCTCCTACACTGAGTACAATGATATGTTCTGTAAAGCTTAAAATCAGGGTATTTTTTTTTCAAGCATTTCTTTTTCAGAACACTGACTTCTAATTTTGTTTGTTTATGAATATGTATTGTTTTCTGTTCTGCTGTGGGGGCTTTTGGGAGAATGCTAAAAAGGGTTCCTATGTACGCAGAGTGCCCAAGGTCTACATAAGGGTTGTTCATGTGATACTTTGTACAGAACAAGTAAGTAGTACTAAGATGTCGCTTAGTATTGATTAATCAACTATAGTAACTTCATTTTTAAATATTGACATTTTATAGGCAGCCAAATAATTTCAGAATAAATGTAATAATGTTAAATAAGTTTTTGAATTTAGTAAAGTTTTGCATATGCATTCATTACCGGCATCTACCTTTTCTAATTTATGATGCAAGGGAGAGAAGATGTTTGTGGTTGGACAGTTTAAAGGGTCAATATTAGTTTAATGAAAATATCCAAATTTTACAGTAACCAATATCTTCTTGTCAGCTGGTGGGCATGGAGCTTGAGATAATTTCCATGAAAACCTTGTGGCTAAATCTAACAATGGTGATCTTACACACATATGATCCAACAATGTCTCCCCTACCAACATATATTTGCTATATTTTCTACCAAAAATACACAGGGTCTAAGATGCAGGAAAAAGAATATAAAGAAATATTTGCAAAAATGATAATGTTCATAAAATATGATTTTTTGACTTAATGCAAAAGCACCATTTTTACTAGTAATAAATTAAAGTAACCCAAGGCCTTGATCAACATGTGAGTAGCTATACAATGTATATTGTACATTCATCAAATGTAACATAATAATGAAAGTAAATAAATTATAGTTATACATAACATAATTAAGTCTCTCAAAATATTAAAACCAAGAAAGCGAACCCATCCACTGCTAGGACTGGATGTGAGTCTGGGTTTCTCCTAAGAGTTCTTGGGTTACAATCTCGATTTGCATCCAGGGAATACGAAATGGTGGTGAGACCTTTAAGAGGTGGAACTATGTAGGAGCTCTTTGAGGCATGTGGGTTATTCCTTTGGAAGTAATTAAGGTAGTGATGGTAGTCTTAACAGGTAGGAACTAGTGGGATGCCCTTGGGAGACCTGAGGCACTTCTTTTGAAGGAATGAAGGTAGTATGTCTGAAAGCCAGAGCTGGTTCTCCTAAGAGTTGTTAAGGAGAATAAAGTTAGCTTCTTGCTCCTGTTACCTTCCTGTCTCATCCTGTGATTTCCCCTTCTTGAATATGCTTCCTTGGGGATGCCATCTGCAATGGGCTCCTCATAGAAATGAGAAAATATCAGTACCATGGCCTCCAACCTGGAAAACTGTGAGCTAGATAAACTTTGGTTAATTCTATTTAATATGTCGTTATTTAAAATAGGTAATGTTCCAAATATATATTGCTTTGGAAGTTTTTATTTTCAGTTAACCTAATGTGGGAATATTTTGGGAATACTTACTCTTCCTATTTTCTTTTGAGTATTCTCTTTTCCCTCCCTGCCTCTCTCCCTCCCTCCCTGCCTCCCTTCTACTCTCCCTGTCCCAGTCTTTTGTTTGTTTTCATGAGTCAGGGTCATCTGTAGTTTTTTTTTTTTTCCTTCTTTTTTTTGAGTTAGGGTCTTATGTGGTTCAGGCTGGCCTTGAAATTGTTATGTAATCAAAGCTGGCCTTGAACTTCTGATCTTCCTGCCTCTATCTTGCACATGCCAGAATTGTGTGCTTGAGTCACTATGCCTGACTAAAGTGCATTTTGTCTGTTTGTTGTTGTTTTGAGTGTTTTGTATTATAAGCAATCAAGCATAGACTCTACAAGCATTTGACCACTGAACTATATCCCCATCCATCTGCAAACATTGTTTTTTCTACTTGAGTTGTATTTAAAACCATGCAAATTCAGATTCCCCTATGAACCTTTCTGGTAATATTAACTAAATATACCCCAGCACTAAGCTGGTCATGCTTGTTTATTATGGTTTAGTTTATTAAGTGATGTCTGATAACATCTTATCAGATATCTGGAATATCTGGAATATGTGGATTGCATAGTGGTTACCATTCAAATTTCAGGAAGGTGACTTTTTTTTTAATTCATAGGTTTATCTATTATGGTATAATTTGCCAAACATTATTGTCTTTAATGTGGATTACTTCATAAATCAACTTATAGCAGGATTTCTCCACAAATGAATACTATAAAGAAATAGTTTTTCTTCTTTTCCCCACAGCAAATTATAGATCATTTGGGATAGCTTCCATCACAATGGGTGTACAAGAACAATTCATTTTTTGTTAAGTAGAAATTGTAAGAATATATCATATGTTAGTACCATCATGTCCTTCCTGCCTGCCCTCATTCTGCTGAGGGCCCTTTCAGTGGGATTGCTGGTATTCCCCCTATGTTTGTCGGTTATGAGATGAAAGAGTATCAGTCCATCATTGTAAGGGTGGGGGCTGGTCAAGAACAATAATTTTAAGTCCATATTCTAAGAGGACACAACCAGTTGATTTTAGGCTATACTTTAATTAGAACTAATTTGTTATCAGTGGTACTCCTAAGAATGCTAGCCAGAAGTTATAAATGAGGGCTCCTAAGACAGGATTGAAAGGGCATTCTGCATTATCAACCACAATGCATGCATGCATACATACATATATACATACATACAAACACATATGAAAAGGAAATATATATACAAGTAACTTTGATTAGACTAACTTGGTAAACAGAGGTGACTAAAAGGGAGTGGAAAGAAAAGGATGGGTTGAAGCAAATCATAGTGCTAGGATATATAAATTTATCCCAAGAGAAAGTGTTGAAAATACTTCAGTATAAATGGAACCTGAACACAATACTGTTTCCAGAAGTCCATCTAAGACATTCAAAAAAGTAAGTGGGAAGGAAAGGCAGGAACAAGAGGAAGTCTTTCAATTCTTGTTGTTATAGTTCAGAGCAAAGTGCCAATAAAAATAGAAAAATTTATGATAGTATAAGTAAATGTAAAACTTAGGGCAATGCACACCACTGGGTATACCATAAATAATTTCTTGGTATGTGAGTTATATTAAATTTTTCAAATTATATTTTATTGCAGTTTTTCTATCACATCATCTTTAAGGTTTATGGTTCACAAAATTTAACTAAATAACATTTTAATAATATTATTATGAAAAATGCTCATCATATTCATGTCTTTGGGTACATCTTTCTTTGATGGCAAAAAATGCTCAACTAAAATCACCTGATGGGAAGAAAGAGTTTATTTTGACTTATAGTGTCCACCAAGAGCTTCATCGTGGCAGAGAAAGAATGATATAGCAGAAACTGTAAATCACACCTCACCACAGCAGCTGGCAGAAACCAGCGAGAGTGATCTGAGATCTGGCAAGGCATAAGCTAGGATATGTACCCCAAAGCCTGCTCTCAGCAACACACCACCTCCAGCAATGTCCCACCTTCCAAACTACCACAAACCGAGGACCAAGCATTCAAAACACACGATGCTACATCTTGTTCAAACTACCAAACCATGGACTCTCTGATTAGTAACAAGTATAGCCAAATATGGATCACAAGGACTTACTTGGCAGTGATCTTGAGCAAGTTTATACCTTTAAGCCCAATTTTTTAACCTATAAATGGGTGGGTGACCAGTGGTATATATCTATATGATTACATCATCTGATTAATAACTATATCTGTACAAATCAATTATATTTTCCTTGTTTGAGAGCTTTTCTTGCTATACAGCTCAGGTTTACCTCAAACTCTCCATTATCCCAGGATGGCCCCAAACTCACTACCTTTCTGCATCAGCTTCCCAGATACTGAGATTACAAGTGTTTGCTTTCAAGTCTGGCTCACTGGACATATTTGGCATGGCAGTTATAAATTAGCCTCTCCAGGTCACTATCTTCCACAGAATACTAGCATATAAATGAACTTATCGTTTCACTCATAGAAAATATACATCACAATTAGTACCCAGAAGCTATTTATACACTCATTTCCACCATTATCCCTTCCACTCTTTACTTCCACCCCATTTCAACACCAATGCTGTATTATTTTAGTTTTTGTGAGGAAACTCCCATTCTGCCATGTATTTCTGTATCTGTTGTTTATTACTGAGTATCAAATCACCTCAAAACTTAGTATCTCAAAGCAGCATGGCTTGCTTTTTCTTACCATTGTATGGATTCAATTCTTCTGGGCATGCTTGTGTTCACTCACACAAATGTTTTCAAGTGGTGGGTTGGAGCCTAATGCATTAACACACAAAGGCTATACCCCATTGACACTTATATCTTTCATCTTTAAGGAACTACATGAGTTTTCTTTATCTGTGATAAAAGGAGCATTAACAAAAACAATCTTTAATATTCAAGTGCATACATGGCAATTTCATTCAATATAGTGAAACTATATTATCCAATTAAATTGCACTACCAAAGCTAAAGCACATGATGAAAGGGCCCAGGAGAGAGTGATGTGACTGAGTGCAGAGCATTACAATCATATAAAACAACAACCTAGTGTGTAGATCAAACAGAATAATCAACAGTTTTAGCATGCGACTGTTTCATAATAGTTGCTCAGTTTGCAGTCACCTTCTCATTGATGGCTTAAAGCAATGGACTAAAAGCAGCCTTTGGGTAAAAAGGTTTGTTTTGGCTTCTAGGCTTGAGGGAAAGCTCCATGATGGCAGGGAAGGTATGGTAGCAGCAGATGGTGAACATCACCTTCTGGTCAACATCATGTGGCACACACTGGCAAGCAGAAGCTGGCTGTAACATCTATAAGCACACCCAAAATAACACACTTCCTTCAGCAAGGCTCTAATTTCCAAACTGCTATCATCTGGGAACCAAGTATTCAAAACATAATTGTTTATGAGGACACTCAACTCTAACCACCACACTCCACAAAAGACATGGCTTAGCGATTAAGGTGCCTGCCTTCAAAGCTTAAAAATGCATGTTTCAATCTCCAGGTCCCACATAAGCCAGATGCAGTGACACAAGCACATAATGTTGCACATGTGCCACAGGGGGACACAGGCTTCTGGAGTTTGATAACAGCAGCTAAAAGGACCTGGCACACCCATTCTCTCTCTCTCTTTCTAAAATAAAATAATATAAAATTTTGTAGTGATGAGTCATTATTATTTGAGTCTCAAACTCACCTAGGGACAACTTTACTTATTGGAAACTGGTTTTTACCAATGCTCCTGTGGCTAATCAGTGCTTTTAGCCAACACCCATCCTGATTCAATAGTTAGTAACTGGATGCAGCACATAAATCAATTTTGTTTTTAAAATATATTAATAAAGATAGATATTTTACTCAACATGCTTTAGGACCATACACAAGAGAATTTATACTATAAATCTCATAAAAGAAACTTAAATTCCTTGTTAGAATTTCTTATCCCCCCCCCCCCCGCGTTTTCTCTCTTACTGCATGTGTTCTTTTCTAATAAGGATTCCAACATTGTTTCTATTGTCCAGAAAATTCAGCTTTATTCTTCACTACATATCCATACTCATGAATCCAAAAGTCTGAAGGTAGATACTTCCTTCTTTTCCCTGTGATATATGACCAAACTCAATACTCCAACCTACTCAAGGAACATAGGATAAGGAATAAAACCCTCAAGAAGTTCAAGTACCATATTACTGAAAGAAAAATGAACTAAAACAATGAAATATTAAGGATTATCATATATACATAATAACTAATATTATATCAAGCAGGTGTGATGAATACAAGATAATTTAAACAAAATGATAAGTTTAAGTGTCTGACTCTTCTATAAATAAAGTAACATGACTAATGAGTGTACACATCATGCTCTCACAGTGCCTCGGGAGCACGATGCGGATAGCCCCTATGATCAGCAGCATGAGCTCCTACTACAAACAGAAAAAACATAAATCCCAGAAACATGTGTTGGTTGCACAATGCACAGTGTTTCTTGAAATTCTCCACTTTTTAGAGCATTTTCCTTTATGCTTGTCTTTCCTACTCTCTAGAACATGAAGTGATTGCCTTTATTATACACTAACTGCAGAACTTCCCGCTGGTCTGCTCTCACAGACTCCCACTCACAGTTCCTGCTGTAACCGTGCTATTACCCCTTCTTCAAAAACACCATTTATCTCAAACAGCAAGTAGACATACCTGGGGAAACATTCCTCATGGGGCTATTCTTTATCTTTTGGACTATCTGAAAGATCATTTTTTAGTTTTTTTTTTTTTGGTGTGGAACATGGGTCTTTTTCGTCTATAAGCAAACTTTAGAATCCACCTTTGAATTTCAGTTGGAAAGCACATCAGAGCAATGATAGTAAGAAGAATTAAGTTTACTTGTTTGTATTTCAAAATGCTCTAATTTTTCATATTAGTCAGATATAAAGGACAACACCTTTCCAGAAATGATACAAAATGTTTTTGTGTCTGCTGAGTAAGAAAAACATGGGCTGTTGAACCAAATTCTGTCATTCAAATGCCTCCATTTTTTTAAGAAGAAAAAATAGGATGTGTGATGTCCTAAGCTCAGTTCCCAGCATTTCCTAGTGGGAGAGAGGAAGAGAAAGAGAGAGAGAGAGAAAGAGAGAGAGAGAGAGAGAGAGAGAGAGAGAGAGAGAGGAGGGAGGAAAGAAAAGGAGAAAGAAAATGCAAGGAAAAATATTGCATAGACATGTCCATCCTGACAGGCTGGTTGCTTTTGGATAGCACACCTTCATAGCCGGAGACTTCAATACTCCACTACCATCAATAGACAGAGCATCCAAGCAAAAAATCAACAGAGAAATAATAGAGCTTAACAACATCATCGATCAACTAGACTTAACACTTATCTACAGAACTTTCTGCCCCAACTCTACAGAATGCACTTTCTTTTCAGCAGCCCATGGAAACTTCTCCAAAATTGACCATACATTAGGCCATAAAGTGTGCCTTCATAAAGTCAGGAAAATTGAAGTAACTTCCTGTGTCATGTCAGGCCACAATGCTTTAAAGCTAGAAATTAACAAGAGGCACATCAAGAGCTCCACCAGTTCCTGGAGACTAAACAACACACTTTTAAACAAGGTATGGGTTGGTCATGGAAAAAATAGAAAAAAATAAATTATAAAAGTCCTAGAATTGAATAATAGTGAAAACACAACAGACCAAAACTTATGGGACACAATGAAGGCAGTCATAAGGAGAAAATTCATAGCCCTAAATGCCTTCATTACAAAGACAGAAAGATCCCAAATCAGTAACCTTACAGTCCACCTAAAGGTGCTGGAAAAACAAGAAGAAACCAAACCAAAGAACTCCAGATAGAAAGAAATACTTAAGATTATAGTAAAAATTAATGAATTTGAAACTAAGAAAACAATTTAAAAATCAATAAAATGAAGAGTTCATTCTTGGAAAAAAGTAAACAAGATAAACAAACTCCTGGTCAAAGTGATCAAGCAAAGAGAGAGAGAGAGAGAGAGAGAGGTCTCCTCAAATCAACAAAATCAGAAATGAAAAGGGAGAGATCAAAACAGACACCAATGAAATTGGAAGAATCATCAGGGCATACTTCTAAAACCTCTACTTCACAAAATTAAATAATATGGAATAAATGTACGAATTCCTAGATATATACCACCTAACAAAACTAAACTCAGAGCAGATTAATATCCTAAACAAACCTATCACATCCATGGAGATTGAAAAGGTAATCAAAACCTCCCCAGAAAGAAAAGTCCAGGACCAGATGGCTTCTCAGCTGAATTCTATCAAACCTTCATGGAAAAACTGAAACCAATTTTTCTCAAACAGTTCCGCATAATCAGAGACCAGGGAATCCTCCCTGACGCCAATAAGAAGTTAGCATCACCCTAATGCCAAAACCAGACAAAGATGCAACAAGGAAAGAAAATTAAAGGCCTATATCCCTAAAGAACTTAGATGCAAAAATCCTGAACAAAATCCTTGCAAATCGAATTCAATAACACATCAAAAGCATTATCCTTAGCCGGGCATGGTGGCGCACACCTTTAATCCCAGCACTCAGGAGGCAGAGGTAGAAAGATCACCCTGAGTTTGAGGCCAGCCTGAGACTACAGAGTGAATTCCAGGTCAGCCTGGGCTAGAGCGTGACCTTACCTTGAGAAACAAAAAAATAAACAAACAACAACAACAACAAAAACTTTATCCAACTTGATTAAGTAGGCTTCATCCCAGGGATGCAGGGATGGTTTAATATATGGAAATTGGTCAATGTAATATACCACATAAATAAACTGAACAATAAGAACCACATAATCATCTCAATTGATGCAGAGAAGGCCTTTGACAAAATACAACACCACTTCATGATCAAAACACTGTAAAGAGTAAGCATGGGGAGTTTATATCTCAACAAAATAAAGGCTATATATAAAGCTCCTAAAGCCCAAATAATTCTTAAAGGGCAAAAACTCAAGGAGTTCCCACTGAGATTGGAAGCAAGACAGGGGTGCCCACTCTGACCAGTGCTCAGATTTATGTGTGATTTTTGTAGAAAGGGATGTCAAGAATGAACCTAAGGGCCTTTGAAAATTGAGAGTTTTTGTTTGTTTTGCTTAGACAAATGGAAGAAACTGATATTAATAGAGATTTGAAAGGAGAAATTTGTTGGTAGGAGAATGAATGGGGGTGGCAATTCAATTCAGCAGCAGCCCCATTTTGGGTACATTGGCTTTGAGACGTTTATTAGTCATTCCTATCCTAGGGCTGTTGGAGAATTGAGATCATTGTTTAGTGGAGGAATCTGGGATGGAAATTTGGGGTTCACATTTCAAGTCATTTTAACTACATGTGTCCACCAAGGGAAGGGTTATTGGAATAATGAGTTTGTTTCCAAAGGCCTTGCCCTAGGGTACTAAACCAAGCAGAACCATGCTATTCAGTGTAACTTTCTGTGATGCTGATATTTTTTATATCTGTGCATTCAGTAGTAGGTAACTGGTACACACACTTGCTATATGGTGAATGTAACTAACTAATTGAAATAGTTACATGTGACTGGTATTAAATAGCAGATATCTAGACTTAGTGAAGAGAAATGAAAATAAGTGGCCACAGAGAAAGAGGAGCTATAATATACTTTCATTTCTGTGAAATAATGAAATAAAAAATAAACAGGGTGAATTTAATTTTAGTTTTAAAAATAAAAATTTCTTGTGTTGGCTTTCAACTGTGTGTTAAATATAAGTATTTTAAACAATATGATTAAATCAAAGAAAAATTAGCCAGTCTCACTAGCTAGAAATTACCACATTACCTTTATCACTCTATATTATTCTAGTTTGTTAAATTATTTTATAGCAATTAATCCAAACTATACATGTTATTCTGATAAGCAGTAATAAAAAGTACTCAATGTTAAAAACACAGAACTATATTACTTTAATGCTTGAATAATTGGAACCCACTAAAGTGATTCTGTGTTATTGCACAGTTAGATTTAGAATGAAAGTCTTCCTTATCTGCTTACTAGAAAATTGTAATCTTCCACTTTTTGCTGCCATCTGTTGACATTCTGGTCTTTCCTTTTGCTTTTTAACATGTTATAACTCAGCTCTTTGATTTTTACTCTATACCAACTCTCGCCATTGTCCCAACTGTCTTGTGTGAAAATAGTGTTACAATAAAACTTTCTTAATTCTTTAGCATTCCTTTCAAATGTCCTTGTTCTCACACTTTCATTTACACAGTCCTGTGATCCAACCTTTATTTTCCACCTAATCTATCAAACTGTCCTCCAACAACCTCCTATTTTAGAGCACTAGCTAACAGCTTTCCCTGACAGTTCCTTTTTAAAACTTGAATGCAGTGACTTCCCAACTTTCTTCCTTTTTTAAAATATCCATTTATAATTTAATATATAATAAGTCAATTTTTTGACTTACAACAAGTCAATTTCATCAGTATCATAGTTTCTTGCCTATATGTTTATATCATAAATGTTTTTGGAGGGTTCACAATTTAGAAATAACATTATTATCCATACCCCAGTTTTGAAGAAATTGCCATCACTAACAATACTGCTGGTGCATTTATCAATGCAGACAATAAATTTTTTAGGTCCTTCAACACTGTATCTCTGAGTATAATCTCATGTGGGGGCCTTTTTCCTGCTGCACATCTCTAATCATCAACGAGATTCTACTTGGGTACACAAAGTATTGGGGTTCTGCTAATTCTTATTTCTGCTTGTGAAGTTGTGGGCCCACGTTAGCAGCAAGTCACTTTGACCACAAATCATTGTTCCCAGCACAGACTCTGAGCTCTTAGAACACAGATGCCATCCAGAGGAGTTTGCCTTTATCCACAGTTCCTAGCTAAGCCTTGTCTCAAGGATTTAATCCAGGAGGAGCCAGCAGAAAACCAGTGAGTCCTAACTTTTCCCACAGGAGCTGACTTCGTTTCCAACAAAGCCTGCATAATATTACACCTGAACTTGTTCTTCAAAAACTTTGACCAACTGCAGTGAAGAGCGATTTGGAGATTTGCTAATATGACGAAGGTATAACCTAGAATGTACTCTTGTGATAGGGAAGAAAGAAACAAGGGAATAAGAATGGTTGGAGGAGCCCACCTGGGACAGAGCAAATATAAAATATTAACCTCAGAAACTACAGCAATCTCCCCATATATTTGGAGGTTATATTTCAACACGTAGTGGGGGCCTGAAATTCACATGAGTGTGTTTCTCCTGTATATATGATATGAGTTACTTTCTCATTACTGGGACAAAATACCTGACCAGAAGCAACCTAAGGAAGAAAAAGGGTTTAATTTGGCGTAGAGTTGCAGAAGGCAAAGTCTATCGTAGTGGGGGCAGCATGTCATGAGCAAGAGGCTGGTGTCACATCGCTACATCAAAAGGGAGGAGCAGAGAGTGTGATGCACGTTGAATGCTCAGCTAGCTTTCTCCCTTTTTAAAAGGTCTTATGTGTGGTATGATGTGTGCTGTGTGTGTACATAATTTTGCTGCTGTGGATCCCTGAGTACTAACCTGCAGCAAATGGAGAAGCCTATCAGGTACCCTTCTCTATCACTCACCTGCCTGTGTGTTCTGTTTGTCCTTTGGCATAAGCCTTTTACTGATTCCAGAACTTGGAGCCTGTGATTTCCAGAAGCTTATCTAGACTCTGTTCCCCACATAACTGGAATTACAGATGCATATGGTCATGCCCAGCTGTTAATGTGGGTTCTGTAATTTGAACTCAGGAGGTCTCAGGTCCCCTGAGGCACTCATACTTGTGAAGAAATCTTGCTTAAAAGCTGATTCATCTCTCTACCCTAGCCTTCTCCTTTTTATACAGTCCAGGAACCCCACCCAAGGGACGGTGCCACCCACTGTTAGACTGAGTCCTTTCAGGTCATCTAAAAAAACCTAAACACCCCAACACACCCCTAACAGACATGACCAGAGATTGCTTTCCATGGTGATTCTAAAAGCTGTCCAATTGACAAGAGATTAAACATTTTACACACACACACACATACACACACAGACACACAGACACACACACACACACACACACACAGCTTTACTGTATAAATTGGGCTCAGTAAGAAATTAACAGTAATAATTACAACTAAAATATATAATATTCCAAAGCAAAATTAGTTAAAATTTATATTTTTTATTACTGCAATTTTCATTTAATACATTTGGACCATACTTGGCAATAGGTAACACAAAGTAAAACTTCTGTTTCCCTCAAAGAAACCACAGTTTGATTAGATTTATTTGATTTCTTGGGAGATCATTGGAAAGAAGAGAGCAAACTGTGAGTAACTAGTGAAATTCAATCATTGTTGTGAGCCACAGAAGAGAGGAGGTGTTATATCTGAACTAACATCAGCCCAGGATTGGTGTGCTCATGCCAATGGCTATACATTTCTAAGGGGCAACATCATATGCTTAGCCATGTTTGGGCAGGAGTGGTGATGGTGTTGAATAAATTCCAATGAAACAACCCAACACATCCCTAAACAAGCAAGTGGTGTAATAAGTCCAGGAACGGGGTGGGGGCAATAACCAGGCTTGTTACAATATAGTCTTTAAAGGACGCAATTTACAACAAACATTGGGGGAACTCCAAGGACACAAGACCATGTCCCCCACATGCTAGGGGATAAAAGCAGGCAATAGTAACTTCTCAGGCAGGCGTGGTGGTGGGGAGAGAATAGAATTAAAGAATTTCATTACATTACATTAAATAATTTCAAAGTACATATTATGAATATATTTATAAAAATAAGGAAAGCATAATTCAAAACACAGATTGCAGCTTCATTTCAAATAGATAATAGTAATGGACAGAAACTTCTTAAAAGTAACAAATGAAAATTCTGTAGATATAAATGACAACTGAAAATTTGAGTGTATGTGTGTGTGTTTATTACAAGAAGAGCTCATAATTAAATGTGAAAAGGTTGAAGAGTAAAACTAGTAAACTTTAAAATAAATGGAGATTACAAATTGAAAGAAAAAATAAATTGAGAAATGAAGAGACCTAGAGAAATGCGACATCCTTGAATACCCAAATATTTATAACGATAGTGCTAAAAGCACAGACAGGAAAGAAAAAAAGAATAAGGAAATATTTAGTAAAGCTACATTTAGTGGAAAACAGTAACCTACATGTGCAGTGAATTCTTTGACTACCTGGTAGTATAGTCATAAAATATAACAAATAGACATATTAAAAATATTAAAATAGAATTGAAAAATAAAGAGTCATAGAGGAAATTATTGAGTATAGCAAGAGAAAAAAATGTTCCTTCACTTACAAGGAACCCCAACAAGATTTAGAGCATAATTCCTGGCACAAACAAGTGAGACCCGGAGACATTGGTATGATATACTACAGTGATTGAATTAAAAAATGAAACCAAAAATTCTCTAACAAAACATTATCTTCCAAAACTTAATATGAAATATTGATCTTTCTTGATAAACAAAGCTTAGAGAAATTGTTACTAGTAGATCTACCTACCGTACCAGAGATATTTGAAGGCATTTTTCTCAGGCTGAAATGAAATTGGTGATTTTTGGTGCCTTTTCTATTGTCTACTTTTAAATGAGTTTACAAAATAAATATGATGGATCATCTATGCTTCTATAGCCTTTGTTTATTATACAAGGAATATTTTGGCACCAAGAATTCAGCAATTCTGAATTTTCATAACTAGCTAATTAGTATTCTGTAATATGAATGAACCGTTTTTAGTATCTGATTGTTAATTGTTGCTTACTCAGACTGTCAATAATTTATTAGTACATTAAGTTATAAGTTATATAAGTAGTAGCAGTCACATACACATTTTTTTTTATTTTTCCTGAAATTCTTAGGAAATTTAATAAGAATTAATGGTCTAATAGGAGCTGTGGAGATGGTGCCTAACCACTGAACCACATGAACAGCTGAGCATGGTTACCCACTTCTGTAACTCCAGTCTTACTGATGGTTGAGATCAGAGAATCACTGAAGCTAGATGACAGAAGATGAAGAAGAAAGATGAGGAGGGAGGAGGATGAGGAGGAAGAGCAAGAGGGAGGGAAAAAGAGGGAAGAAGGGGAAGGAAATAAAAGGAGAAAGGAAAGAAAAAAATGAAAGGAAAGGAACAAAACAGCAGCTTTGGGTTGAGTGGGAGACTGTCTCAAAGACACAGGAGGATGAATAAAAAGACGAGGGCACCTGGAGTTTTGTTCTGACCTCTGCATCCTTATGCACAGGGCACACTCTCTTCTGCAAGCACATTACGTACACTGCACACACATCACACCACATATCAAAACATAATACTCTACGTGCATGCAAATACACACACACAGACACATCATGCCAGAGAAAATTTAAAAATAGAATTGATGGCATTTATATTTCTAAAACTATTTGTGTATATTGTCACAATGGCGTTCAGATACTTTTACCAATTGATTACAATAATATGTCTTTTAGTTTTTTAAAATACTTTTTATTTATTTATTTGAGAGAGGGAAAGAGGCAGAATGAGAGAGAGAGAGGATGAGAATGGGCGTGCCAGGGCTTCTAGCCACTGCAAACGAACTCTAGATGCATGAGTCACTTTGTGCATCTGGTTTATGTAGGTACTGGGTAATCAAATCAAAGTTTTGGCTTTGCAGGCAAGCGCCTTAACTGCTAAGCCATCTCTCCAGGCCATGTCTTTTAGTTTTAAAATATTTTATTTATTTATTCATTTATTTGAAAGAGAGTGAAAAAGGAAGATAGAGAGAGAATTGGCTCCCCATTGCCTCTAGCCACTGCAATGAGCAAACTCCAGAGGTGTGAGCCACCTTGTGCAAATGGTTTTAAGTGGGTATTGGGGGAATCAAATCAGGATCCTTAGGCTTTGCAGGCAAGAACCTTCATCACTGAACCATGTCTCCAGCCCATATCTTATTTTCATCAAGAGTGGAAAGAAGACATTTTTAATAAATTGAAAAATCACTTACTTAAATGAAAAATTTTATTTATTTTACTTTTTATTTATCATCATCATCATTATTATTATTATTGGATTTCTGAGGTAGGGTTTCAGTGTAGCCCAGGCTGACCTGGAATTCATTATGTAGTCTCAGGGTGGCCTTGGATTTACAGTGATCCTCCTCCCTCTGCCTCCTGACTGAGTGCTGGGATTAAAGACATGCATTACCACACCTAGCTGAATTTCCTCATTTTGATTTCATAATTTTAAGACATACTGTGGAAATTCACAATCTAGATTAAGGTGTTTTGTAGCGTTGCTCTTAGAAACATCCTCCACTTTGGCTTTCACACACACTACCGGATTCCCATCGTTGAATTAACTCAAGACAGTGTCCTTAATATTGAAGAGTGTCATTACTTGAGCTCGTCACTATCCCAAGGGAAAGGAAACTGCGATTATCAACCGAGTTGGTGGTTTAGGGAGAAGTTGTAAAGTTAATATGAATTCAACTTAGAGATTCTACCAGTACTCCAGGCTGTCTAGGTTTATGTCACTGACTGCTAAGATAAAGCTTCAAATACATGCCTCAAGACTTTTCAGAGCAGAAAGGGTAGCAATGTGCTCAATACATAGAGACACAAGAAGCAGACTTAGAGTGAGGTGGGGTGGGCAGGATGTCTTGATCCTGAAGTCTTTCTTAGTAATATCCCGTACTCATAATTCTGTTCTTTGTGCATCCTTCTTTTTTTTTTTTTTCCACAGACCCAATGAACCTGGCAAGTTTCTTGTAATTAGAAATGCCATTTAGAAGTATACGCAAAGCACAGTGGTTAAAGACAGGCACACTGAGGCAGCAGGCAGCCCTTCTGGCAGGGGCGCTATTATCTTTTCCTCATGAATTCCTAATCCAATTGCATAGTTAAGGAACTTTAAGGAATTTTGAAATTGAAAGAGCTCAACAGAGAAGTGTTTTTTTTTTTTTTTTTTTTGTATATCCAAAAGAAATGCAAAACTTTTCTGCCAAAGGCAAATGTTTTTGATCATATTTTACTTTTATTGTTGTACGTGGGTGGGAGTGTGGAAGAAACGCAGCATGTTTCTTGCTGTCATATATCCCTTTTGTACACCTTTGTTTTAAATGCTGTCGTTGAGTTGAGGGGCCAGGAGAGGGAGATGTTAATGTGGAGATCATAGCATGGGTCTTTTTGGATGCAGTGTCTACCCAGTTAGGCTGGGAGTATTTCTGAGGAGGACACTCGAATGAGGGTTGTAAAAGTCAAGAATCTTTGCTTTCTGGTGATAATCTTATAACAAATGGGAGCCAGGTGTGCAATATTTGAGTTGGCTTCCTTTCAGGGTTTTTATTTATTTTTCTTTAGGTGTGCCACAGCAAGGCAAACTAGAATGAAAATGCAATCTTGCTGAGCCTGCTTTGGGCAGTGTCTGAAATTATTCAGTAATTACAACAAATTATAAGGGAAATGTGAAAACAAATGAATGTCCTTGGGATAACACATGGATTATGGAACCCTCCCAAGTGCAATAAGCTTTCTTCCTCAACTGTTTAGTTTATCTGACATCAGCTTTCACGGCCACCCAGCTTGTTTCAACTCCTTCAGATGCAGGTTGTAATAAGTCATCAACAAAATGCTTGAATTCCAAGGGCTATGAAGAAGAGACAGAGAAATAGTCGAATCATCTTCTTCTTTCCTTATAATTTTCACATGTATGCTTGTCCTTTATTTTTGTCATTATGACATAATAGTTATGTACATTTTGGGGGCATAATCTATTTCAGTATGATAATTTGAATGTAAAATAGCCTCAGGTGTTTTGAATGTTTAATCCCCAGATGGTGGCCACTTGGAAAAGTTGTTGGGTCTTTGAGAAGTAGAGCCCTGCTGGAGGAGGTGTACTGGTAGAGGCAGACATTGGGATGTTTTAGCTCAGCTCTTTCTTTGCCAGAGCTAGTTCATTGTTGCTTCAACCTCTCAGCTGATGTGGCAAAATGTGATGACCAGCCTCTGCTGTGTCATGCCTTCTCTGTCTTGATGAAACTTCTCCTGGAGACAATGAGCTGAAATAAACCTCCCCCTCCCATCAGCTTCTTTAGGGCAAGTGTTTCGTCCTAGCAACAAGAAGGGAATTGTTACATTTGGCATATGCATTTCTTGTTTATTGACTACATTGAACAAATGAATATGTTCATCACTTCATATACATTTTTTTGTGGTGAGATTACTTGAAATTTACTCACTTAGCTGTTTTGAAATATCAAATGCACCATTATCAACTACAATCCTCATCTTCTGTGGTAGATATCCTAACTTATTTCACCTGTCAACCAAACTTTGTAGAATTAACTACCATCCCCTAACCAGAAACTGCCATTCTACTAGCTATCTATTGCTAAAAGTTCAATGTTTTGATTTTCAAATATAAAAGAGATTTTGCACTTTTTGGCTTTTTTTGTTAGCCTTGTCTCACCTACCACAACATCCTCCATCTTTATCCGTGTTGTTGCAAATGACAGAATTTCCCTCTCTCAAAGTTGCATGAGCGTGCCATTGTGCAGGTACACGTAGGCAAATATGCCATATTTTCTTTCCCAATCTGTCCATTGATGAAAATATGTTGTCTTTTGTAAGTAATACTACAGTTAAAATGAGAGTGCAAATGTCTTCTTGGCATCCTGAGTTCAGCTATTTGGATATATATCCAGAAGTGGGGTTGCTGGATAATATTGTAAGAAAATTGTTCCCACCCTTACAACACATCCCCAAACTTTCTATTTCTAAAAATTTGAATTTATAGAGGACTTTCTAGTCTACCAAGAAGCCACTTCCTAATCTGTTGACTTCTAAACCTCAATTTCTCTTAGATAAAATACATATCTACCTACTTATCATAGGAGTGAGCACATTCACAATCCCATTAGAAGCAGACCGCCTCACAAGAATGCACTTGAGCCACCACGGCTTATGTTGCAACACGAGAACTAACCAATTTGAGACCCTTCCAAGACTTTTGAAGTTATATCCTTAATGTAAGTGCTCTCTTAAACACTGCAGTTTAGGACACAACTTGTATAGGTCTGTTCATACTAGAAACCATCATGTGAACAAAAAACAAATAAGCTGAAAATGGGAGAGTTCCCATTAAAGCCAAAGTTCTTAAAGTGTGAAGCAAAGAGCTATCAGATTTTAAGTGCTATTCTGAGAAGTCACTGAATGACATATTTGGTAGAATAATTGCATGACAGATGAGAATAAAATAACATTCGAATATTTGCAACATTCCAATTTCAGGTTATGGTCAGAGATGGTAATGATGAGTAGTAATCCAATTTATAATTATTTGCTTGATTAAAGTATGAGATATAAAGCATTTGTATATTTCTGGAAAAATAATTTTGAGCCATCTTTAAAAGTAGTTTTAAGCAAATTCAAGTAAAATTTGTCATTTTCTTTTGCAAATACTCATTATGAACTATGAATTTTTTTTGCCTTCCTGTTTTTGACACTGTATGGGCTCATACTGTAAAGGACAATATTTACATTTAACTTCATACCTGAAAATTTTAATTCTTTGATTTTTTTTTTTTGCACAGAAACTCCCTGGGAGTCATAAGATCTTGGGTAATTTACTATTATTTTTGGAATGTGACATGTGATGTCTGAAGATATACATATAGTTTTTCAAGTTTTTGAAGGCAGAGCTTTTATTGAGGACAAGAGAGTATTAGGTCAGAACAGAAGACCTCCCTCAGGTGATGTGGCCAACTATGTGTCCCCTAATAATAAACAGATCTTTAAGTAATGCACTTGGGGGTCCGCTGCAGAGCAGATGTGACTCTGTACATATCTATTTGCTCATCAGCCACTGTGCCACTGAGATTACATAGACAATCTTATTTGGAAGATAAATGAAGAAATTTAAAGGCGAAATTGTGGGCCATTTGCTTGCCATTCTCTCAACAAAGCAGTATATGCTTGATGACCATCCACAGCTCCATCACACTATCATTGTAGAAAGGGAAATTTTGTCACATTTCTACATAACAGTTAGCACTTATTTGTCTTCTGAAGCCATTTTCTTATACCAAAATTTAAGGAAACCTAGCATCATGGCAATTCTTAAGTGACCCATTTAGCATATTCAGCTAAAATAATTTCTTTAGTGGCACAATTTATTTTTGACTATTAATGAATTATTTGTGAATGTTCCAGGAGTATGTGTGTGTGTGTATCCATGTTGGGTTTGTGTGTGTGTGTGTGTGTGTGTGTGTGTGTGTGTGTGTGTGTGTGCATGCGTGTGTTCATGCATACATTCATGTGTTTGATGAGATAGAGTCAGAAAGAGTGAAAACATAGATCTCAACATAAGATATATACAACAGAGGACTTCAACATACAAATTTGATGGAGGACAATGACACCAATGACACTTTTCTGTACCATTCTTTCTGATAGGATTTCAAAAAAAAAAAACAAGAGGAACCAAGGCACTTGGAGAATGACTGAATTTATCTAAAGAATACACAATGTGTGCCTGGAGTGTCTTTCAGTATACAAAATCAAACAAATGTTTGAAACAACAATAAAAACCAAACCCAAAATGAGTGATTATATCACGTCAACAAACACAATTTTTTTTCCTCATTTGAAATGGAAAGTCAAACACATCTGCCTTTTCACATTTGTAAATAAGATGCAATTTATTGGTCATCAACGTCATAGGTTTGAAGCAAGATAACTATCAATTATCTTTTTGTCTGAAATATAATCTTTTGACTTTAAGAATTTTAGCTTACATGTCACTAAAAAACAAGAAATACTGAAATTAATATGAGCAAGGATCTGCCTGTACAAAATAGTATAATACTGATAGAAGTACAGCAACAATTTTAATGTTTTCATTTAAAAAATATATTCAACTGAATCAATTCTAGGCACATGATTAAAGGAATCCATTAATATAAGCCATAAATTATAAAACTAAATAATATTTACTGTTAATTTTTTGAGGTAACGTCCTGCTATGTAAATTAGGATGGCTTGGAACGCAATCCATTATGAAGGCTGGCCTCAAACTCATCATTGTTCTACATAAGCCTGATTAAGGCTGAGATTATAGGCATGCACTAATGTATCCAGATAATGTGTACTTTGAAAAGGAAGTTGTGGATATGTAGTCTTTTTGTGTAGTTTTCTCAAGTTTCCTACTTCAAATATACAATACTAATTCTATTCTCATAAAAAGGAGCTTGACAACACCATGTGGATAGACTCAACGTAATGACCCAAACCACATGGGTTATATGGCTTCTAAAAATAACTTTAAGATTGCTAAGAAAGTGTCTAACTTACAGAAATTTGAAAACGTCTCTAAACTCAAGCAATTTGTAAATAGTGGAAAAATTAGAAAACTAATTCAAATAATAATGTCAAAAATTATCCAATTTGTAAATGTAGAAATAACTTACAAGGACATTTATTGTCTGTGTTCTGTCATCCTCCTTCTTGCAATAAGGGTGAGAGAAAAGAATATAGTTGCTGACATAATTCAACCCCCCCTCTCTATTTTAGAACAAAATCTGAGTTAATATCCTTTGGGCTACCTAATCTATGCTGAAAAACATAATGGGAACATTGACAAAGTTACACACACACACACACACAAAAAAAAAATTAAATAGGATGAAGGTATTGGGTGTCAGTGAAACTAAATGATTTTCCTAAGGTCTAATGAAACCTGGATGCTAAGTCATTGAGAGGGAAAAGAGAGGCTTCTGGTAGAGCCAAGCTGACTGCAGCGGGTTGGGGAAGCCATGGGCAAAAGGCAAAAACTACAAACTACTTAGCTGTCTGCTTGCAGCTCCTGACCGCTTCTACTCCAAGCTCCCCTGCTCTATGCTCTTCCATCTTTCTGAAAGACAGTGCTGCATTAAACTACATGGAAGTCACCCTGGTAACAGGAGAGGGAGAGCCCTGCCCAGAAAGTTCTGGACGCTTGGCTGCACACATACTCTCCTGATTGGTCTGTATGAAGATCACCTAATTTGCATGACCAATCAGGGTTCACCTGTGTCTCTGTAATTCCCAATCCTCAGATGTCAGACTCACTAGAGTGTAAGGAGAGAAAACTGACCATAACAGGGAGACGTGCCTTGGAGGCCAGATGTGCTTGTGTCTGGACCCCAGTACTCAGGCTCCTGCCTCCCCGTGAACCCCATAGCCTCCTGTGCTTGGAACATGGGACCTGCATTGGCACCTGAAATCTCAGTGCTCAACTTTGTTTCTACCTTGGGAAGAGATCCACAGCTCAGGCATGCTTCTTCAGGTGGGGACTACACCTACTCTTGCTCCTGACTCATTGATAAAGAGTGAGCAAGGTGGTTTTCTTTTACGGGTAGGTAGTTATGAACACAGGCCCCAAAAAACATACTTGCTGACCTGCGCTAAAAGATTAAACCGGATATTATAGAAGATGCAGTCCTAGAATTCCTCTATGTCCCACTTTAGCCTGAAGAAGCTAAATTGAGCCAAAACCCATCTCTTAAATGTTTGGGGGATCTTAATTCTTGAGGAGAGAAGGTTGTAGGTACATAGACATTAATCTTAAGGGTCACTGAAGGAAAGATCCCACCTCCTGCTTCCATGGAAACATTGGAAAGAGAAGAGACATTTCCACTTCTCCTGCCAAAGTCCTCTGTTCCTGACAGTCTGTCAATCACTCATGTGGTCAAACACGACCCCTCACCAACAGACACGCTGAAGATGTGGGAGGAGGCGTTATAATGTACTGAACCTGCAGAAGCCCCTACGTTGGTGCAGAAGCTAACAGACTGTCACTGCTGAGCCTTCCTGATTTTTTAGATTTTTCACTCCAGAAACGTGACTCCTTCTCCCCCACCCCCACTTTCTTTCTATTCTTTGAACGCTGGCAAAAATACCTAAGTATCCTTGCCCTGACAGTTAGAGAGGTTCCCAGCTGCAAGCCCCTGATCTTGAAAGCCCCTTTCTTCTTATGGGAAGGGTTCCCACTTTGAGAGTCTTTTCTGTATTTTCCTTAGCAAAGTCTGCTCCTACCTTCCTCACCTCCTTGTCTGCATTCCTTAATTCTTTTTTGGTTGGTGCCTTGAGCTTGAACTCCAGAGTCTTAGCCACTTGAGCCCAGCCCATCTGGACACAAAGGCCCCGTGGCTCTCAAAATCCTGCACCAAAATGGCACCAGCTGCTCCTCCTCCATTCTCTGATTCTTTCTGACGGGGCCCACTGTTGCTGTGGGGTTTCTGATTCCTGCTTCAACCCTTCTTGACTACTATCCTGAACTCTGTGACAAATTCAGAGCTGTAATGCTTCAACGTGCTCTTGGTCAGCCACCTGCTGCCGCCTAAGGTCAGAGCTACCCCATTGCAACCTTTGTGCGCTCTTAGCAACCCACTGACACCAAGACTCCATTTTCTATTTGTGTTATACCTCCACACCAATAAGTATTCCTTGATTGCTTGGTCCACTCTTCCCTGCCCGTCTGTCTACTCTACTATTTGGGCCAAGAAGCAAGCACCGGGAAGAAGTGTCTCTCACTGTGCTTTGATATCCAGGTTGTTTATCTCCTGTTTTGACCTCTGCAGAATTCTGTATAGAACTAAATAGATTTAGATCATGCATGATAAACACACAGCCCCAGCACTGTTCATAAACATGAATCTTACAGGGTAGAAATAAAAAAAAAATCCTGAGCCCTTTTCCATTTAGTATACATTAGCCAGCAAAAATCAGAAAGATGGGGTCTGGAAGAATGAGGTGAAACACAAGCTCCTATTCTTAGAATTCCAAGGAAGCTGCAGTGTCTCATTCATTAGATGAGTCACTCCAGTCATTTTCAAAACACTATTGGAATTTTCCAAATATAGATTTGCCTTTGAGTTTTATGATATGTCAAACTGGATTATTTTTCTGTGACTTTTTATTGTATGTGATTTTACACAGCAAATCAATTTGGGATGAGATATGCATCAGATTTTATCTATGCCACAATTCGTTCCCATGCAAACATCTTTAAAAAAACCATAATTATAATATGCTTTATTTTTGTTTTTTAAACATGCTTTATTTATTTACCAGAGAGAGAGAAGAAGGAAGGGAGGGAGAGAGAGAGAGAACGGGCAAACCATGGCCTCTAGCCACTGCAAATGAACTCTAGACGAATGCGCTACCTTGTGTATCTGGCTTACATGGATACTGGGGAATTGAACCTGGGTCCTTAGGATTCGCAGGCAAGCACCTTAACCCCTAAATCATCTTTTCAGTCCTATAATATGCTCTATTAAGGATACTTTTTATAAATAATCATGGTATTTCAGGCAGAACATGGGCACTCAAATAACAGTATTCAAGAACTTTTAAATTCTCTTCTTTTATGAACTACCAAAATCAGAAAGCCACTATTCTGTCCAATACCATCTTTCGCTGATGCTCTGAACAGGGAGAATATAGAGTGAGAGTTGACATTTCACTTTAAGCATGTTGTTTAACAACTTTTCAGAAGTCAACCGTAACTTGAAGCAAATAAAATGAAAAAATGAAATCGATGTCAATTTGAAGATCCATGGTCTTTTAGAAAAGAAACTTTTACTCTTTTGGAAAATAGTATCTCAGATATGTTACTGCCAAGCATAGATCACCTGACCTGCTGGTGGAACCAATGTTAAACAATCAGGTCCCAGCTGATTTCTGGTTTGGGGGAAGTTATGTTGGAGGGGGAAGAGGAAGAGGACATGAAAATGAATTTTGAATTTTCCCATACCTTGAGGTATTTGTGCCAAGTTGGCTATGGGTGTCAACATCAGAGAATCTGTTCTCCTGGGAGCTAGGTAGAATCTTTCAAAACTAGCCAAAAAAAAAAAAAAAAAAAAAAAAAGTATATCTGCCCAGCTTGGGAGACATTCTGTTGTTGATACATGTTCTTTCTTCCCAAAATAATGAAGTATTCTACGTGCTAACAATAAAGTTTTAAAAAATGTAAGCAAGGGCTAGAGAGATGGCTTAGTAGTTAAAGCAAAAGTCTACAAAGCCAAAAGACACAGGTTTGATTCCCCAGAACCCATGTAAGCCAGATGCACAAGGTGGCACATGCATCTGGAGTTTATTTGCAGCAGTTAGGGGCCCTGGCTTGCCTATTCTTTCTCCTTCCTTCCTTCTCCTTGTTTCTCTGCCCCAAATAAATAAATAAATAAATAAATAAATAAATAAATAAATAAAATGTAAGCCAGATGCACAGTGGCAGATTTGTCTGGAGTTAGTTTGCAATGGCTGGAGGCCCTGGCAAGCCCATTTCTCTCTCTCTCTCTCTTTCTATTTCTCTCAAATAAATAAAATAAAACATTTCCCTAAAACGTAATACAGTCAGACATGGTGGTGCAAGACTTTAATCTTAGCACTCAGGAGGCAGACATAGGAGGATCTCTGTGAGTTCAAGGCCACCCTGAGATTTTATAGTGAATATCGGGTCAGCCTGGGATAGAGCAAGACCTGAAAAACCAAATCAAACCAACCAACCAAACAAACAAACCAAAAATCCAGTAAGACAGTACTTTGCATTTTTATAAAACTTGGCTTAAAAGTGTCTTGTCACCAGAAGTACAGTTATCAGCAATGCCCCCGCCCCCTTCGCTTGGCATCTTAAGCAGTCCATGCTGGGTTCTACATGGATTCCCTCATCCTTGCCAGTGTCAGCTTTCTCCCCTTGCTCTCAGGATACCTTCTCCCTTCTTTGCAGGCACTTTTTGGGGCTTAGGCTCTGGCTTTGAAGGGACAGGTTTGGCAGACAACCTTGAGGATCTTCCCTGTATCATTTCTTCAGCCTGGCTGTATTTCCTGTAGGACCCCCTCTTAGCCTGTCTTTTGGGGATGCCAGCATTGGTGGGTATATGTAGTTCTGAATGGGAGGATGCATGAGTTATATGGCTTTGGTTAGTCCAGGATCATTTTTGGTTCTCCATGATCATCTTTCTAACAGGGGCATTTATCACTGGGCTTCTTCAGAGTATAATAGTAATGTCAATTATTCTCTGCAAACAAAATAATTTTAGCAATAACAAATTCGGTTAAAATTATTCAAATTTGATTCTATTGTAACTTAAATGCAGCAATATCACAAGTTAAACTGTGATTATTTAAAAAATAAAGCAAGTAGGTCATTTTACCTAAATTGGGAACTTAACATTTTATTCTGCTAAAATCTGTCCACAGAAAAGGAAAATAAAGCATGGACATTAATTAACTTAGGAAATTATATTTTGTCCATGAATAACATTTATCTTTGCATATATTCAACCTAGATTTTTTTTGTATTTTCATTTTACATTTGATATTTTCCACTTTAAAATGTATAACAAGGGAGGAGATGAAATTCATACTTTGATTTGTAATGCACAGACACATTTCTGGAAATAAATTTCATTTAATACATGCTCATAGGCCTAATTTGTACCCAAACTATGTGCTAAGGATCAAGGTGAAAAAATAAGCCAGTGAAATAAAACCATGTACTTATAAGGTGGCAATGCCCTTGGTGTTATGCATGCTTGTCTCTTCAATAAATGCTTTCACCCACAGTTAATGATTTTGAGGGGCTGGAGAGGAGGCTCATTGGTTAAAGGTGCTTGTTTGCAAAGTCTGACAGCCCAGGTTTGATTTACCAGTACCCGTAAAAGACGGATGCACAAAGTGCACATGTGTCCGCCGTACATTTACATTGTCAGGAAGTTCTGGTACACTCTCTTGCTGTCTGCCTCTTTCTCATTCATTCATTCTCTGTCTCTCTCTCTCTGTCTGTCTGTCTCTCTCTCTTTCTCTCTCTATCTCTCTCTGTCTCAAATAAAAAAATATTTTGAAAATAATTTTGAGATCAGCAATAGAATTTTATATTTAAAAGGGTTTTGAAACTTCAATCCCAACATACCTTTAAATCATCCTTCAAAATACAACTCCCTTCAGCTTTTCTTGTTCTCTTGTCCCTGCTCTCCTGTGCCTGGCAAGGTGGTCTGCTCCTTCTTATTAACCTCAGGCAGGTAATTATTCATCACAGACATGCACAGCACACTGTGCTATGCCTGTCCTTTTGTAGAGCTATTTTCTTGAATACAGAGAAAATTCCTATCTGGATGGAGTAGCATATGCCTTTAATCTCAGTACTCTGGACCCTGAGAGAACAGGCTGAAGATTTTAAAGCCAACCTTTGGACACATAGGAAGTTTCAGGCCAGCATGAACTCCTTGATGATACCCTGTTTTAATAGCAAACAAACAAGAGGTGTAAATTCCAGCAGTAAATTCTGACTTATTCAGAGTTCATTCTTAAAATTGAAAAGAATCCTTTTTAATTTCTTTGTCTTTCGTTCCTTTGAGCTTCCCTTTCCCCCTCCTTCTCTGTCCACTCCTCTTCTTCTTTTTTCTTCTCTTCCTTTTGTCTGTTTGTTGTTTTTTGTTTAAATATTTTTAAATTTATTTTTGTAAGCAGAGAGAGATAAAAGAGAGAGAGAGAGAGAGAGCGCCAGGCCCCCCAGCCACTGCAAACGAACTCCAAGTGCATGTGCCACTATACATCTGGCTTTATGTAGGTATGGGAAAATTGTGCCTGGGTTCTTGGGTTTTGCAGGTAAGTGCCTTAATGGCTGAGAAATCTCTCTAGCTCGTCTGTTGTTTTTGACACAAGGTAATATACTGTGGATTAGACTAGCCTGGAACTCACTATGTAGCCCAGGCTGGCCTTAAGGACACCAGTTGTCTTCCTGCCTTAGACTTACAATGTCAGGATTACTTCTACCTGAAAGTGAGAATCCTTCCTTAGGTGGACAAAATGAGAAGGGAAAAGAATGAAAAAAGATTCAATTTTCTTACTAATAGTTTTTCAGTATTGTAAATTAAAGGTTTTTAGTATTGTGAGATTCTGATTTTTTAAAAGTTAACACATATAGAAACATAAACTTCATTGATAGTTTAAGAACCACAGTTCATACTCTGGTCATATAAGTACTTCTACAGTTCTATATAGAAACCTTGCTAAGAAAAATATGCCAGGACCTAAGTTAATGTGGAGAAACCCCAAATCACAAGTGCTGCAGTTAAACCATGATTGAGTGATCCTTTCTATTGGTATCTTTCAGTATTTGCCAATTTGTTTTATATGTTTAATTTCTATGAAGTGTTCTTTAATTTGATATGCTGATGTGTATGTACACAAGCATACAGTTTATTTACTTAATGTTTTCTTTTTTTTTTTTTTTTTTTTCAGGTAGGGTCTCACTCCAGCTCAGGCTGACCTGGAATTCACTATATAGTCTCAGGGTGGCCATGAATTCATGGCGATCTTCCTACCTCTGCCTCCACAGTGCTGGGGTTAAAGGCGTGCGCCACCACGCCCGGCTTAATGTTTTTAAATTTTAAATTAAGTACACCCAATATCAAAGCTATAGAAAGTATAGTTATACAAATAAACAAGAAGAAAAGCTTACTCATTCAATAAATTCTAATATGCAGTCCTCATTTTTTTTAAAAAAAAAATCATCTTTAAAGCTGGGAGTGGTGGCACACGCCTTTAATCCCAGCACTCGGGAGGCAGAGGTAGGAGGATCACTGTGAGTTCAAGGCCACCCTGAGGCTACATAGTGAATTCCAGGTCTGCCTGGGCTAGAGTGAGACCCTACCTCAGAAAAAAACAAAACAAAAAGAAATCACCTTTAGAAAGTAAAATAGCATTAAACTTCTACTTGCTTTATGGATATGGTAACTTCCTTAGTGTTGTTTATTTTTAAGTAATTGAGCAGTGAGTATGCATACAAAGATTATTTTGTCATGTTCAAAAAATGAATTGCATAATATACGAAGCCTCCATTGGGTCTAATTTGTTTTTTGATAATTTGAAATTCACTGAACCATATATTGAACAGTGCTATCACATATTGATCATATAACATAGAAGTAATCTACTATATTGTCTGTGCTTCGGCTCCTGGAGTTCCTGGAAGAAAAGATCTGTGTCGTGTTAATCATTTCACTATGAAAACTAGCAGTGTTTTGAAATCAACGTATGTTATATTTCACTAAGTTAAGGTATTTGGGATACTGTGTGAAAAGATGCTGTTATGAGAGCAGAGTGACAGACATGACAAAAAGGTACATTTGTGGTCTAAATGTCTTGATTGGTGTGTGGGCTTTTTTTTTTTTTTTTTTTTCTGAAACAACAAGAAGCTGTAGACAATTGCCTTAGTAGATATCTGAAAAGTTTTGTGATTTAGAAAGAAAACTAATTTCATTATAGACAAGAAAACCAAGCATAGAAAACAAGAGGCCTAATGGGAGACTAGGGAAAGCTGCTTAGGGGAATTCATCTGGAGACAGAGCAGAAGAATCTAGATGAAGAACACTGGCACTAAGAAAATAACAACCAGCAAGTGGAAGAAGAAATCACTTACAGGAGAACATGTGCTTACTGCTACTTATGGACCTTAATCCACAAATACAAGAATGACTCAAGATTAGGAAATCTGTTGATGTAATTATGTTAGTGCAATTGGATTGAGATGCTGGGCACTTACTGAGCGTAGAACTTCCCAAGCCAGCAAGCCAGTGGCTTTTCAAGTCTCAAGTTCCTGTCTATGGTAAGCAAAGAATGGGAAACTTTGCAAGATTTATTTCATGGGAGATTAGAAACAAGAAAGAGGGAAAACTGAAAAGCTCCCATGCTGAAAAGGGTTTCCCCTCCAGACTGAGAGGTAACCAGAAAGGAAAGCCCTGGGGATTCATGTGGCAGCTTGAACAGGTCTCTTTATAATTTAGGCATCCAATGGGGAAGAGCCTCATTGCCATTAGTACTCCTAAGTCCTTTGCTTAGCACAGTGCCACACATACTAAAGACTAACGTATTATCCTCAAGTCATCCTTGTGTCTATTTACACATTCTCTCTGCAGAGAAAACTTAATGGGCCCCCAAGGAGAACTTAGCCTCTTTCTCTAATACCTTCATTTATTTATTTTTCTTTAACACAATTCTTACCTAACCCCCTTATTATTTATTTATGTTTTTGTTGCTTGTTCATTATCTGACTCCACTACAGAAATGTTCTGTACATAAAAACAGGGGCTTGGCTTCTTAAAAAATGCTGTATCTTCAGGCTTTAGAATAAGCATGGAACAGAGTAAGTGCTCAGACTAGCTTTGAGTTACTAATGTGTTTACCTTCACACCTGTTAAAATTACATCTGTTATAATTTAAATTGGTCCTAGAGGTTTAGGACTATAATCACTGCTGCTTGGGAAGCTGAGACAGGAAGACCAAATTCAAGGGCAGTCTTAGCAACTTAGTGAGACCTTGTCTGAAAATAAAAATAGTACAAGGGTTGGGATCCAATGATAAAATTGTTACCTAATTTATGCAAGGCTCTGGGTGCAAAACTACAATATAAAATGAAATATAATATAAATTCTAAAAATTTAAAAATAAAATAGAATATAAAATTGATTAATTAAATTTAAATATGGAGGAGGTATGTATGCATGGCTTGATAGGTCATCATTCTACAAGCCTCATACTTAATGATGAAACACTAAAAATACTCCTATTAAAATTACAAGCATTGAGAAAACAAAAAAAAAACAAATAAAATTACAAGCATAAAGAATATAAGACTGCTTTTTTCTGTCTTTTACTCCTTTTCTGTAGCAACTAGCCACAGAAATAGGACATTAACACTGAAAAATGAATCATCTAAAAATGTAAGGACTCAAAAAGAGATACAGAGCTGGAGAGGGCTTAGGGATTAAAGTGCTTGCTTATAAAGCATAAGGACCTGGTTTCAAGTCCCCAGCACCCACTTAAAGCCAGATGCACAAGGTGGCATGTACATCTGAAGTTCTTTTGCAGTGGTTAGAGGATGTGGCATATCCATTCTGTCTGTATCTGCCCCCCTCTGTCTAATAAACAAATAAATACAAAGAAAAATAAATATTGTAAAAAGAGGGACACAATGATAAGCAGTGATAGAATAATTTGAAATCAATAGCTTCCTGATGTATAAACAATAACCAGTTCAAAGACAGAGTGGAATAAAGGACATTTTTAGATGCAAAAAGGAAAACTTGTGAAGGAATGTGATTAAAATATTCAGCATTTATAGAAAAATACTATCAACTCCAAGAAACATAAGAATGAAATGTTAAGGGATATCAAATTTTTTAGGAGGATGCTTATCTTTGAGTAAACCTGTAAATTTAAACTTACTGCCACACCAAAAATGATTTTATTAAGAATGAGTTTAGAAAATATCTCTTTATGTCTAAACATGAAAGAGAAGAGAGTTTCTTGATGGAAACCAGCCCTATCATATAGAAGTAGATATGCATGCAGATATCACCCTGTGTTCCCTAAGTGTAATGAGCTCAGGGGTTCATGTTGTGCTGGTTCCTGTTTATGTTCCTTACCTGGAACCTTGTACTGAACTCCAGATTTAATACCTCTAATAGAACATTCAGTGTCTTCTTTGATATACAGCAAGAAAGTTCTTACTCCCTAAATCTGCTGTTAATATTTGTCTCCTCTTAAACTAATCATCCTACTATCTTCTGCATCTAAGATAAGACCAAGAAAGAAAACCTCCTGGTGGGGCTGTAAGCCTGCCCCTTTCATACTTAGTCTCGCTTTTACCAAGTTATAGATGCTGATATAGATACATGTTGAGGATTTGATGTTGTTTTGCCATTCCTGCTATGTTCACTGTCGTACTTGTCCTGAAGTCCTGCAGTTGCTACGTATCATCTTTCCTTGATTCCTTCCCAACTCACCTTCATCAAAATCTATTATCAGTACAGTAGCCCATAGAACTTTGGTTTCAGGATTTTTTATGTGTATGTGTTTTGTTATTAACAACCTCCCATCTCTTCCTTTTTTTCCCACCCTGCTGGTCCCCGGCTATCCCAAATAATACCATTATTTTTTGTGTTTTTGTTTCAACTCTAGAGTCTGCATATGAGCAAAACTTGATATTTATTTTCTGAGTTCTGCTCATTTTCCTTAATGTAATTTCTGTTCCTGTCCATCTACTTATAAGTGACACAATTTTGATTTTTTTTTTTTGAGACAAGCTCAAGAGATTGGCCTTTGATTTTAATGAAAGAGAGAGAGGTGGGGGGGGGGAGAGAGAAGGGATTGGCATGCCAGGGCCCCCAGCAACTGCAATTGAACTTCAGAAGTGTATACCCCCTTGTGCACATTCACGTGCTTGGGTAACTGTGCATCTGGTTTACATGGGACCTGGAGAGTCAAACGTGGGTCATTAGGTTTCACAGGCAAGTGCCTTCACCACTAAGCCATCTCTCCAGCCCAAGTTTGATTTTGTTGAGCTAGAAAACAAGGTAAAATTGATTGCTAAGGTAAGCTGGCACAGGGACCACTTTGCTTTGGAAACTAGCTGTGGGAGAAGAGGTTGGGAACAGTATGTGTTGCTGTTGTTGCCTGAAACTGAGGAAGCACAAAGGGAACTTAAGCCTGGTGAGAAATTACGTGGTTCTGCAGGAGATATGAACAGGAGCAGAGACAAAAGTCTTTGGCCTTGAGGATTTCAAGCATTAGCAGCTTCTAAACTCAAATTGTGGATGAGAAATTCAAAAGTGTCACAGCCCAACTAAATTTTTTCTACTTGAATAGAATGACACAAGGAAAATATCAGATTAAGAAATGCCAAGTGGAATTTCTCAGTTAAATAAAAGTATCTAGCAGAAAAATCAAAGTTTATGACCTTCCCACTATTATCCCAGACAGTCTCACAGTAGTTATAATTAGGTTTGAAAAACAGGAGATGGAGATAGACAGCGAGGGAGGTAGGCGCAGAAAGAAAATGGATGTGGTTAATAAAGTTAAAACTACATTGACAAAACATCTACCGATGAGGTGATATCATACTATAGAAATAAGCTCTGGCTTTAAAAAAAAATCATTGACTTAGTGACACAGTGATGCATACCCATGATGCACTTGGCAGGGGGAGGCAGGAGGATCAGAAGTTCAGTGTCATTCTAGGCTATTCGGTGAGCTTTAAGCCAGCCTGGATTATTTGAGATCCTGTTGCAAAACAAATAAAAAATCACAAATAAACAGCAGTAAAAGTCACTTTTTTTTGAGATATGAAAAAAAAATTGCGCCTTCAAACTTCTGCAAGAAAGAGGAAGTCTTTAAATTTTGTGCAGCCTTCAAGGAAGCTGCTATCAGAAGAAATATCCCTAATAAATCCAAAGATATGCCTTCAAACAAACAGAAATTAGAGCTTCAGAAAATAATGGGTGAAAAAGTTACAGAGAGCAAAATTCAAGCCTTTGACAAGTTGACCACTAGTGACTTTCAGTCACTAGCCTTCTGCCTCTTATGTTTAATAGCATATAGTAGTGATAGTGTCCTTGTTCCACAACTGTATTTTTGATGTGGTGACATATACTTTTTTTTTTAATATGAAAAGTTAGGTCACAATAGGTATATTTTGGACCTTGAACTAAAAGGAATGACTGGGTAACAGGTTGAGCATTTTTTTTTAAGGTGAGAGCATTATTTGTTAAGGAAAAAAGTCATGTCTGCTTTTCACCTTTAGGGAAGATAACAAGAGACACTATCCTAACACTCATATTTCCATTTCCTGTCCCATGGCGCCAGGCATGGTAGTGAAAACCTTCAATGCCAACACTCAGGAGGCTACGTGACCAAGCTTTCTATGAAGTTTATAAGACCATGGATATCCCTTACAAGAAATAAGCCATTACTTTGTGTGTGTGTGGTGGGGGGTGTGCATCTGTGTGTCAGTGCAGAAACCAACCTCAAGTGTCATTCCTCAGGAATGCTGTTCACTTTTTCTTTTCTTATTTTTTTCTTATTAAACAGGATCTCTTACTGTTTTAGAACTCACATAATTGGACTAGCCTGTGGCTGGGATTCTGTCTCTTTCCCAGCACTAGGATCATGAGCATGTGTAACCACTTGTGGAATTTTTACATGGATTCTGGTGAACAACAACAACAACAAATCTCAGTTCCTCATGTTCACAAGGGAAGCACTTTACAAATAGAGCTATCTCCCCAGCCCATAACCTACTTATAAGAGTGGGAAATGAAAGATAAAAATTTCCCAATTGCAACTGGAATGAGCCCCATCTCAAAAAGAAATAAAGGAATAATTATCCAACTAAATAAATGGTTTCAAAATGTGAATATAGTTCTCTAGTTAATTCTTGAAGATATCATTTGTCTGTCATCAAATGAATGTGCCACTAAAATTAGTCTAGACATCAATTTCATTTGTGATTATAATTAAAAATGACAGGTAAAATACTAACATATTTGAAACAATACCATGCGAAAAGGACACGACTTGAATAGTCTTGATTTAATCCTAAAAATGCAAGGCTCTTTAAGCATAATATGTATGTAACTTATTTAACTTGTGGAATAAGATCTATGAAATACCAACAAATAAAACAATTAAGGACCATGCAAAGAAAGTTCTACTTGTGACCAAGTTAAAATAACTGGAACTAAACTCACCCTGGTGTGGTAAGCAACCGTAAAATTGGGGGAGAATGCATTTGGCAACTGTTTTCATACACTGAGCATCAAGCAGCTCAGACTGCAGTTCCGGAGAACAGCAAGCTCACGAGGCACGTTCCATGATTATTCTAGATTACTGCAGGCAGCTTGGGATCAAGTAGAGAACAGAGTTTCCCTAAACTGGTTATAGAACCCTTGTCATAGGATGAGTGCCAACAGTACAAGACCTGCTGTGGTGCTTTAAAATGTCAATGGACCTACAGCCTCAGGTGCTTTTGATTAAGCTTCCTACATAGTCTCCCTCAGGCAGAGAGCCCTGCTGGTGGAAGTGTGTCAGTGGGCGTGGCTCGTGTCTAGCCCTGAAGTATGCTGTGAGCCAGCTTGAACCTTCGCTGTTCTCTCTGTCTCTCTGCTATGGAATGTATGATAAAGTGAACCAACTTCTTCCACCGTGATGCAGCTTCCCCTGGAATCAGTAGAAATAAACCCTTTCCTCCCATAAGCTGCTTCTGATGGTTGTCCCTCCAACAAGAAGGTAGCAGCAACAACAACATAAAAAGATGGTACTGAGAAGTTGGGTCGTGGCTGTCATCAATCTGACCACCATGTAGTTTTTGATCTTTTGGAATGTGTTCATGGGAGGAATATAGAAGGATGTGGTACTTTGAGCTAGAGAAGCCTTATATTGCTGTAAGAAGAGCTTGAAGGGAGATTCTGTTGAGAGTTTGAAAATCATAAATGCGGAGAGAATTGTGTACTGTGAAAGTTGGCTTGTGAAGTTTCAAAGGAGTGGGAAAGAACTTTGTTGGAATCTGAATACTGGCATAAAGCCTTACTATGTTCTGACCACATCCTGAGATTTGATCAAGGTTGGATTTGAAGGTAATAGACTGTTGTGCTAGGTGGAAGAAAATATAGAACAGAAAGATATGAAAGGTATAAAATTTATCACAGAAATATATTGAATCAAGTTAGAACATACAGCCACAAAGACTGGTTATAGGCCATTTTAAGAGACTGGTTTGGGGCAGTTTAAGTGGCAATTATAAAGGATATGACCACTAGTAAATGTGGGCCAACTGTTTTGCAATGAGACAGTAGTCAAAATGCCCACTGAAGGATCAAGATAACAAGAATTCAGAGATCCCTTTGAAAGGAAGGGTCTGAACAGAGAATATGAAGGAGTATCCTGATCCTCAAAGTCAAGCTTTATTCCACTCTGGATGTACAAATTTGATTATGTCACCACTTGATACTGGTTTTGTAACTGTAGGAAATAGGGTCATGAAGTGTACATATTTCCAGGAGCAAGGAAGATGTGAAACAGGTTTAAAATCTGCCCGCTAAGGCCAGACGATGAACGGTGTTCATCAGTGTTTGTAATGGAGACCCCAGGAATTCAGAGAAGCCAGGGCTGTGGAAGGGCTTTCAGGGAAAGCTGCTCGCTCTGGTTCAAATGGATCTACCCGGAGAACAAGGTGTGCAGTGAAGGGGAAGCACATGCCAAATATGGAACTGCAGATGTCTGATGTTTGCTTACCGGTTATTTATTTTGCATTACTCCAGTTTCCCCTGATTATGCTTTCTTTCTGAAATGGGAATGTGTACTCTGTGCCATTAGATATTCTAATTATATAACTTATTTTTTTTTATTTTACAGGGCTCACAGTGAAGAGATTGTCTTGACTCTGATCTGAGTATCTGAATTTTTGAATAGTGTCAAAATTGAAAAAAAATCAGTGGGGAGTTTTGAAGTTGCACTCAGTGCATTTTGCATTGTGAGAGAATTATCAAGTCTGTAGTGACCAGGGGCTGAATAAAGTGGTTTGAATATAGATGGTCCCATCACCCCAGGTATGTTTGATTAAGCTTCCCACTTATTCTCCAGCAGGGAGAGCCCCGCTGGAGGAAGTATGATCTAGGGGCTCTTGATTCTAGCCTTAAACTTTGTTCTGTGCCAGTTTGAACCTTGCCTGTTCTCTCTGTCTCTCTGCTATGGATATACAATGAGGTGAGCATACTTCTTCCAACCATGATGAAGCTTCCGCTGGAATCTGTCAGCCTGAAATAAACCCTTTCCTCCCATGAGCTGCTTCTGGTGTGTTTATCCCTGGCATAGAAGGAAACTGCAAGTCCTGCCTTTGTAATTTCTTTCCTCGTCAGAAAAAGAGAAGCCACATTCTAAGAAAGGCTCTAAATTAGAAAGAAGAATGACACTTATATTAATGTTAGCATTAGACCTGTCCTAATAAGCTAAAATCCAAAGCCAACAAATCAAGGGAGATAAAGGAGCAGATTTCCATCAAGACAGCATGGTAAAAATATTTGTTTTTTTTTTAATATTTGATTCATTTGCAAAAATAGATGAGAGAGAGAGAGAAAGAGAGAGAGAGAGAGAATGGGCACATGCCAGGGACTCTAGCCATTGCAAATGAACTTCAGATACATGCACCAGTTTGTGCATCTGACTTTATATGGGTTCTAGGGAGCCGATTCTGGGTTGTTAGGCTTTTCAGACAAGTGCCTTAACCACTGGGCAATCTCTTCAGTCCTTGTATTTAGTTTTTGATAGGTCCACACTAACTTAGAACTCTGTTCCTGATGTCTCCACTCAGAAAATAAACTAAAAAGCAATACAATAATATTATTCAGATGAATGTAACATTAAAAAGGCTCAACAGACAAAATTGATTAGACATCCAAACAAATAGGAAAATATAGAATTTAGCTAAAAATAATTAATAAAAGCTGACCCTAATATAGTTTAGATATTAGATTCTTAGATAATGACTTGAAAACATTGCATGGATACACACATATGATAAAATATAATCACTTCACATAATAACTAAATATAATATATTTAATGGAAATATGAGTGAACAAATAAGGAACTGCAAGTAAGAAATAAAAATTTATAGAGAAAGGTCAGATTAGAGATTTTACAATTTAAAAAACATAGTGAAGGAAAAATACTAACGTTCTTTTCTTTCTTTCCTTCTTTGCTTATTATCTTTGTTTCCTTCCTCTCCTTCTTTCCTTCCTTCCTTCTTTTCTCTTTCTTCTTTCTTTCCTTCATTCATTCTTTCTCTTCCTCTTTCTCTCTCTCTCTTACTCTCCTTATTTCTTCCCTTTGTTTGATTTTCTTAAAGGAACATTAGAAATTTCAAAGGATAATGGTGCTAATAAACTCATATCCTTTAAAACTATCTTTAAGCCCTAAGCTCCAGTGACTCTATATTAGAAATCTAGTGTGCCTATATATTGGAAATAGGATTTGGGGGAAAGTAATGAAGGTTAATTTAGATCATAAGGATGAAATTCTAATTCAGCAGGATAAGTGACGTCATAAGAAAAGAACCCAAGCCCTAGTGTTGCCTCTGTTCCTCCTCTTCGTGTATGTACTTATCAAAGCCCATATAAATGTACAGCATGGCCTAGACTAGGAGCCAAGGCAGTCAACACCGTGGCCTTTGTAATTGTTTGAATGCTGAGCACCTCCCTACTCTCACCTATTTGTTATTAAGCCTCATACTTAATCCCCAGCTGATAGATCCCTTTGGGATATGAAATCTTGCAGGAGATGTGTCACTGCTAACAGGCCTTAGGGTATCATACATCCATCCACACTTATGACAGCTAGCTTATTCTCTGGCTGATCTCTCCCAGATGATATCCACCCAGCAGCATGGATAGGAAAACATGGCAAGGATAGGATAGCATCACTCATAATATGTGCATTTTATTAATTATTAAAGTACGTATTCATGAGAATAGGTCTAATACAAATTCAGAAAAAAAAATAATAGGCAGTCGATATTTCCTTAGGATCCCTTTGCCTTTTCCTACTTTCTTGTGATACTGGATTGAGCTGTTGGATAAGTCTTCCCCTTGGAATTGTAAGTCAAAAACAAACTCTCTCCTTCCATTAGCTCTTCCTTTAGGGTATTTTGTCCCAGCAAACGAGAAGGCAACTACCAGAGTCTTAGACTTCCCGCCATTCTGAAGCTTGAAAAACGAGTCTGTATTGTCTTAGCCACCAGCCTGATGTGGTGTTATGGAAGCCCTAGCTGACTGCGGGTATGCCTTTGTTGGATCACATTAAACATACTCTGGGACATCCCAAGACAGGTAAGTGTAGTAGACATCCCTGTTACAGACATTACCTGCTCTCTTCTCTCCCTTCATTAGACTGTGGACTTTGTTGCTTTAGCATCACTCATAATATGTGTTTTTTATTAATTATTGAAGTACTTATTCATAAGAATAGGTCTAATACAAATTCAGAAAAAAAAATTAATAGGCAGTTGACATTTCCTTAGGATCCCTTTGCCTTTTCCTACTTTCTTGTGATACTGGATTGAGCTGATGGTATGTCTCATTGAAACTGAATATCTATGAAATAATTTCTTCACTTTCTCATTTAATGTTATAATTGTTTGGACTATCCTGTTACTGAACCTTATTTCCACTTCAAAAGTCATTAGCTTGCCTTTTAGGCACAAACAATGGATTAAAGCATATTCTTATCAGCCAAGCACTCCTTAACAAAGATGCACTTTACTCATATTATTTCATACATTTTAAACAACTTTAAAAATCTCGGCATTACGAATATTTACTTTTGTAGCACTTTCTTTACCATTAACTTCTGTCCTGCATTGTCATGCATAACCCCATCATTCCTCAGTTTAATACATTTTCATTGAGTTCTCAAAACTAAATTTCTACATGCTAGTGTATATACTCTTGTCAATGAGTTTCTCTTCAAACAAAAATTGTCAAAATAAAAATGATCTGGGGTCAAGACGTAATTCAACACAACTGAAAAAAAAATGGTAGAAATTTTAATATAGTTTGTACCTGGATAAAGAATATGTGTTTCTGTTAAATTCTGGGTTGATGCAGAAGTATTTTGAGATTTTAATTTTCTAACTATCGTACAAACCCATATGCTGGTTCAATGCAAGAAATGAGACTTGTTTTCAGAAGTTCTTTTCTCCTGTATGTTATCTTCAAATTAAGATACTATGATGCTAGAAATAAGTCTGTTGATCTGTTGTAACAATTATTAAAAAGCCAAATTTTCTAGCTTTTTATGCTTCTTGCTTAAAATATGCCTCCTAGTAGTACTGCCTTTGAATGTCAACAAATTCTATTCATGTTCTGTGGTAAATATAATATATTAGATTAGCTCTTTGTAAATAGTACATTATGTTTCCAACTGTATCACCCAGTCAAATCTTGTACTAGAACAGAAAACAGCTATCAAAAAGTTGATTCTTTCACAAAAGTGTTTATAAAGTTTATTTCAAAACTTAGTAAAATACATATATATATATATATATATATATATATATATATATATATATATATTTGTGTGTATATGTACTTGTGTTTATACACACAGAGTCTCACCCATGCATAGGTGCATAGGCTGAGCTTCAATGTATTTGATGTATTGTGAAATCAATACAATCAATTGATTGTATCAATTTTAGGTAGTAAATGTATTGCCTTACCTAATTGTTTCCTAAAGAACACACAAATTGAGACTATTTATGGTGAGTATACCTGATGGATAAGGACTACAATTAGTGTCTAACATAGCTTTTATGTATAGGTCATTAGCTCAATTTCAATTTAGGATGTTACTGTTGGAATTGTTACTGAGTTGAAAGTTTTTCAATGCTCTATTATAAGTTACAGATTTTATTTCATTTTATGCTTATTTTCAACAGGATTCTGTATTATATTTCCTTTGATCATTGTCTGGTTCTACATTTCTCAAAAAAATAGCTAAACAGAAAAATAAAATATCATCAACGTATTTATTCTACAGTAAAAATAATTTTCCATTTCTTTCCATTGAAAATGACAGGAGGTTACCCACCTCTATCCTTTACTTTCTAGTTTGAAGGCAGGGGTGCAAACATGGAGGTGATCTAGCTGTTACTTCTTTCAGAGTGAAACTGTACTTGTGAAAGGACTTTTGAGACTCCAGGACATATGAAGAAAGTCTCATAAGAGGTAACAAAATGTGACTGAGTTGAAATAAAAATGTTTTTCCATGCACATTTTAGCTTTTGTATCAGAAAAGTAGTTGTAATTTATTTTTTTCTTCTTTTGAATGAAAAGAATAGTTCTGAAGTGGAAAAGGCAGCAAGACTTCATGGTCAGTCAAAAGTAACCATTATGGTGCCACATTAGGAAATAAAATATCAAATATTTAGAATAACTCTATCCCAGGCCAAAGCTAACACATGCAATGAGTAGATGCTTACTAGGTCTAGTGGTTTGATTCAGGTGTCCCCCATAAACTTAGGTGTTCTGAATGCTAGGTTCCCAGCTAATGGCAATTGGAAATTAAAGCCTCCTGGAGACAGTGTGTTGTTGGGGGCGGGCTTCTGGGTATTATAGCCAGTTTCCCCATGCCAGTGTTTCCACACGCTGCTGTTGCTATTGTCCACCTTATGTGGGCCAGGGGTTGCTGTTCACCCTCTGCTCATGCCATCATTTTCCCCACCATCAGGGAGCTTCCCCTGGAGCTTGTAAGCCAAAATAATCACTTTTTCCCACAAGCTACTCTTGTTTAGATGATTTCTACCAGCAATGCAAACTTGACTGCAACACTAGATAACCGTGAGGTTCTTACTTTAGAGTGAAGGAGCCAACTGAACAAAGACACTACAAACACATATAAGCTCTCAGCTACGTATATATGGTTCAGCAATAGAATAAGTTCTATTTTATAAGTACTGGGGTGATTAACAGAAATCCATAACTGTCAGCTGGTAAAGATAATTACTTAGCATTTTAATGAAAACATGTGTACTATCAAAATTAATTTTATAGAAATATATAAGCACCGGAAACTAATTTTGAGCAGACTTGAACTAACTCAGAGATAAATCTCACTGTTTCCAGTAATAACAGAGCAAGAACATATCACTTACCCCAGGTCTATCTTTGTAAAGAAAAGTAGTAGTAATCTTATTGTTTTTAAAGTTGCTGAGCTATCTGGAAAACTATGTATATAAACTAGACCAAATCTAAATGATTGGAATTCATCAGGCCTCAAACGTCTGTGAGTTTTATATTTGTGAAATTTGCTCTAGTCCAATAGAAATTTTTCTTTAATCTTTCATTTTAAAAAATTAACGTCCTGTTTTCATGGTGGTGGAAGAATTATCTTAATAGGTGTTTGAAAGGCTTGAGCTCTGTTGACCTGTGAACCTTTTCCAATGATCTAAGCACATGGCTTAGAGCTTAAACATTTCAGTAGGTTGCTAGACAGCATTCTTTTTAGATTTCCAATATTTTATTCCTATTTTTTAAGCCAGTAACATAACTTGGATTTAAAGGTGAATTTTTAAAATACATTGATTTATTTTTAAATGGTGTTCTAAATTTACATTGTCTTTTCCACTCAACAACAATCAAGTGCATCTGAAGCCACAATTAAAAAGCAGTGCTATAATTTCATAGTTCTAATAAAGTCTTGATTAAATTACAATTGAAATTGAATAACCTCTGCTAGTTGAATAATTAATTTAAAGAAAAAATAGCAACAAATTGAAGGATTCATTGAAGGACTTTGATGTATGTATTTAAACTACCATCTTTCCCTTATAGAGTAAATTATTTTACAAATGGGAATGTGTCTATATTTTATATTGAGTTATTTTTAAAGTACATATGATGAGCAAAATGTGTAAAGATATAAATACATATTTAAAGTTAAATGGTGTACAACAATCATGGTAATAGTCAGTGAAGTATTGACATAAAAATGGAAACATCCTTTAACCCAGTGAGAATGTTATTTTCAAATCTTGGGCCATTAGGTTGGAACCAGAAGTTTTCAGGTATATGCCCACATTTGCATGAAAATAAATATTTTACATGCCTGTAATGGCTTGATACATACTTTAAAATGGATGGTAGTTCTGGCTCAGGGAGAAAAATGACCTGGTAAATTATGTGAAGTCAAGTAGCTTGGAGAATAGAAAACATCTCTTTATTGAGGACACATCTAGCTAATCTGTGTTCTCACCAAATGTCTGGTGATCCAAGGACCCACTGGGATCCTGGAGCAAATTCATGCAGCTGGTCTGAAGTCAGATTTTTGCCAACCTTGTCTTCTCTTACAGTAGGCTTTCATTGCAGGGATCATTATATATCTAGATTGAACCTAGGCACATAATCCGTTGGGCAGAATTGACTCCATTTCTCTTGCATGGTACTAAAATCTTTCTCACTTTCAGTACTGCTTTTCTACTGGTACTGGTACTGGTCAGGATTTGTAAAATATTTACTGTCTGTCTATTAAATCTTAAGTACTGAAGACATGACCCAAGTCTCTTAGGCTCAGATGCTATTTGACATACATCTCCTAGACTCTGGCTACTGTGAAAACACTCACTTTCTCTGGTATTCCTGCATCAAAAGCATCATGTTTTAGCTTGAGCAAGGTAGACAACGTTCTTGTTCAGGGCTTACAGAGTAAATATTTTAGGCTTTATGTACCCTACGGTCTCTGTCACAGCTATTCAATGTTGCTGGTATAGTGCAAAAGTAACCAAAATAATTGAATGTTTTTTGTTCTCATAAAATATTAACTAGTGATTCTGACATTTGAGTATTTTACATGACACAAAAACTACCTCAAAAATATATGTAAAAAAAATCTTAATTTATGAGCTATAGAAAAAATAGCCTGTAAGTTAGAGTTGGAACATGGGCTACAGGAATTTGCTCATCCATAAGTAAAATACCATATTGTTACAGTGATGAAAATGAAAACAAAATGTTTGTTATAATTTCCCTTTTCATTAGCAATTTAGATTTATTTCAACTTATAATTTTTGTTAAAATCTAAAATATGACATAATTCTGTGTTAAATTTTACTTCTATATAATTCAAGTTCATTGAAATAGTATTCGGTTGCAATTTGTGGTAGTTTGAATAGATGGCTCTTAATGTATTCAATGTTTTATTAATTTGTAGTTTGGATCTGCAGCCACCTGGCTGGAGGAGGTGTCACTGGGAAGATCTTATGCTGTGATGTTGAGTTTGAAATTCCAATCTAAAGATTAGCAAAGTGCCTGGAGTTTCTGAAGTGTGCTTCTTTTGTGGTGTGCTTTTGCTTTTGGTTTGTGACTTTCTAGCTATCTCTGCTTGGACATGTGAAAGCAAACAAGCTTCTTTTGCCATTATGGAACTTCTCTTAGATCTGTAAGCTTCAATAAATAGCCCTTCCTTTATAATTATGCCTCGTTTGGAAGTTATTCTCAGTGAACCTGAAGCAGTCTACTACACAATTATAGTGTGAAAGTCATCCAAATGACTCAGATACTATTGATTTATCCATTTAGTACATAAAGGTACTAATATGTGTTTACATTTGATATAGTATGAAATATATTTGTGTCTTTTGTTGAAAATATAAATCAAAGACATTTAATAGACTTATTTTGAAGTTAAGTAAACTGAACCCTCAGTTATGAAATTAATGCCATAAATTTGCTGAGCTAAATATTTCTTTCATGGCCAGTGGTCCCACTAATTGAGAGTTTCCTCTGAGCCTTCTGGAACATTTTTTCTGTAAGGATTTTTTGTCATTCTGAATTACATTTGATGTTATTCTTTCCATTTTAGATTTCAGATATACTATCGAAGATGTTAGAAATTATAGCCCTTGCTAGAACCAAAAAGAGGAGCTGGTGTTAAGCCAACAAGGCCAGGAAGATACGTTGCTCTTTACAGCTTTGGCTGATCAAATCAAATATAAGATCTTAGGCACCATATTCCTTCTCTGTGTGTTTCTAGTAACAGAATTATTTTGAGCTAAACACTTCTTCACTGAGGGGCAGGAAAAGGAGGAATCTGTCAAAAACTTTATAAACTCATCAGCATTTTCTCTTTAAAAAAAAGTTTTCACCTTGCTTTCCAAACTAAAGCTAAGGTGCACCACTATCTACCAAGGCCTAAAAATACAAATGTTCCCTTCAATGTCTTTTTTTTTCTCTTTTTAAAATTTTTTATGGCCAAAAAATTTATTACATAATTAAGTTATTAAATGAACAAAATTCTATAATGGACTTAGATTTAACAGGGGCAAATACATATTTGTGGGGCATAGTGAAGAATAAAATCATGGGTCAAAGAGCTCAAAAAGTTTCATTCAAGATAAACATAAAATTTCCTCAAAAGGTACCAAAGCAGAAATTCAAAAGTTGCTCTGATCTCAGTACTAAAGTATACTTAAAACACACCCACCACAGCTTGGGGAATTTTGCACTCCCACTGAAGAGGGTGGAATAGGAGCAGGGAGGAGGGAAATGGTACCAACACATGAGGTGTCCATACAAGGTTTGTACCTGATAATAATAATAATAATGAAATACTTCTTTCTTTCATAGTTTCTTTGTTGAGTTCCTCATAGTGTTTCATTTGCTATCTTAACATTGCCCTCTCTATGGAATGGGATACAAGTGGGGTGTGCAAACCTGACATACTCCCAGAGTCCATCTTGCTAATTTCTCTGGCTGTAGAACTTACACAATGATTCGTAGTAGAGGCAGAAGACAACATCTTCCCTTCTATGAGCCTGCATCCCTGATCTGAATGACCTCAGCTCAATAAGGGGACCTTATAGCTGACAGTGGACTCACAGGCAGCAGGGCTGTTGCCTAGACCCACTACAAGAGCCACCATTTACATTTAGCCACTATCACCCTTCTGAATCCTGTGCCCAGTCCCCTCATTCATTTGAATTCTCATTAAAATGTATTATCTGGCACATAGTAAATATACAATAAACTTTATGTATTGTTTATTCCAAATTCTGTTTGTTGTCTGTCTATCCATTCTTTTAAAAGCAAGGAAAGTCATGTGTTTTAATTGATAATAGTTTAACGTGTACTTGTATCCAATACAGACTATCAATGAATAAGAACTTATCTATGTATTTCAGTCTCGACAATGATGATACCAAGAATGTTTTTAAGATAATTGAAGGGATTAAAATCAATCAGGTCCTCTAACTCGGTGATACTGTCTATATAGTGACTGCATTGGTAAGTCAATGAACATTTACTTCATATGAGGGTTTCAATGCACACTGTCAAACTTGAAATCTTTTCACTGTACAGAGCTTACAGGAATTTTATGAGGCACCTAACTAAATAACACATATATCATACAGAGAAGAACCAAGTCACAATGCAATTGTCATTTTCCCAAGGTAATGGAATGAGCACATGGTGTGGTCAGGGCCATCTCTGCAGAATGTCTCACTCTACGGTCCTTCCTCTAATGTGGCATGAGATTTAATTTCATAGGAGATTCTTTCAGTACTCATGATATTAAAAAACCTATATAAATTAAAATCAGAATTACATGTAAATGCCTATATTTTAAAAATTAAAATGGAAGACAAAGTTCCTCCTGGTTTTCTTCATTTACTTAAGAATATAAGATTAGGATAAGAAAAAATTCATTAAGGAAAAATATTTGTTGAGGCCTATGACTCAGGCCTGGTCCTCTTCAGTAAAGGACAAGACAAAGGCTCTTTTTACAAGGCTTACAATCTACCTGACAATTTTGATTTTCTTTTATTTACTGACTATATGCTAGACAAGATTTTAAGAACTGATTTATAACAGGCAACCAATATGGAAGTATAATTGTTTTAATGAAATGTTTAGCATCTAATATTGATTCAAATAAGATAATATCTCTGTCTTTTGGTCACTAACATTGTATCAGCTAGTGGTACTTATCTTACTCATGATCTATCTTTCTTTCTTCATTCTTTCCTTCTTCCCTCCCTTCCTCCCTTCCTTCTTAACTTCCTTCCACTCTCTCTCTCTCTGTTTCTCTCTTTCATTTGCTTTTTCTTTCATCTTTCATTCTTTTTTAAGAAATTGCTAATCATGCACATTAGCACCAGCTAGGGTGAAGCTAAACAGCTGCACACCCAGCCCCAGCTCTCCTCCCCCACTAAGTGTAGGACGCTCATATTGATTGTCAGCTGTATTGGACTGAGAATGGCCTTAGGGATCCGTTAAGCACAGGTTTGGTTGTCTGTGAGTGAGCTTCCAAGTTCATTAGATCATAAGAGCTCTGACCTGAATGGACTAATCCCTTGATGGATTTATAATACAGAGACCTGAGGATAGTGAAAGGTAAATAGTAGGAGGATATGTCCTTCAGAGCTATATCTTTTCCTGGTCCCTTTCTATAATCCCTTTCTTTGCTTCCTGTTACCTAAAAGGGTGAATACATTACTCATCACCACAGCATGATCTTCTGACCCACAGCAGGGTCAAAACCATAGAGCCAAGTGGCCATGGGCTGAACTCTTGAAACTTCAAGACAAAATAATGATGCCTTACTTAAGGGGTTTCTGTCAAGGTTTGGATCACAGTGCTGATAAAACTGAACAACACAATGTGATTTTGTGTTATCAGAAGGAAAAAAAAAAGCTTATTCTAGGGAAAGTAGACTGGCAATCATCTTCTTTCCATTGCTGGCCCTTCTGAAAACTTCTAAATGAGTATCCATCTCACCTCCAATGTCTCTTTCCTCAACCTATCACTTTGAAAGATAGCTGCATTGTAAATTATAAAACTGCCATCTTTTTAACATCCATGTTAATAATTTTACATTTTCCCTAAATTAAGATCATATTTAAAATCATATAGAAAATAGGTTTGCTTGCTGTTTTTTTTTTTTTCTTATAAAGGGGCTCTTGTACCGAGGCTGACCCTCAAATTTCTTGTGAATGACCATCAACTATTGATCCTCCTGTCTCTACCCCCAAAGTCTTGGCATAGTTTGATTGTTTTGAGATATGTGTAATATATATCCTCTTAGAATATATACAAATAGAATTATCTATTTATAATATAGAAGCTAATCAACACAAATAAAAATGTATTTGAGTCTCAGGGAAAACATTTGAACCACCTGTTCAAGTAATAAATGGAAATCAAAATGAAGACATGTGTTCCAGGTCTATAATCTCAATCCTAGAAGGGCTGAGGTAGGAGAATTATAGGTAAAAAGATTGTTTAGACTGAAGAGTGAATTCCAGGCCAACCTGGGCAATTTAGAGATTCTTTCTGAGAATAAAAGTGGACAATAGTGCTAGTATGCAGCCAAGTGGTGCTTACCATGCATGAATCCATAAAGCCAAGGCACAATGACACAAAAAAAATGTAGAGTAAAATAAATTTTTTTTTCCACTTGGCATCATTACATTTTGAGAAGATTTACAGTATAACAGGCCAGAGATGCCAAAAATATTAATCATATTCAGAGGAGTGTCTACCTGGAAATCTGGCAGATTCAATTCAAATTGTGATTATAAAATTTCCAGCAGAGTGATCTGAAGACTTGCATAAAATTCTGGACTTTACCTTCACTACATAGAAAAGAAGGATAATGTTATCCATGTATAGAAATTACTTGACATAGGAACATTTACTCTACAGTAGATGTCACCTTTAATCACATCACAGATTGTTAAAAAGCTACAAATGTGATAAAGACACAAAAAATATTCATTTGAAGAACCTGACTGAAAGGAATACATACAAAATAAACTGACCTGAACATGTCAGGATTTCTGAATGTGTGCAAAGAAATGGCTGTACTGAAACTAGACTTTGACGGCATAGGTGCTTCTAGATGTGGTTTTCCAGGCAGTTCTCAAAGCAAAAGTCAAACAGCAGTGAGTGAGCAGAGGAGAGGAAGTCCCCAGGAAGTTCCCATGTGCCCTCCTGTTGCCATTCATATGCACATTAATAAATATTAAAATAGAAAAATTGAGAGTGCATTATAGCACAGCTAAAGTATGTTAAATGTTTGATTTTCAGTGGGGATGATAAGTATTGGAGTATGGTCTTAATTGACATGCAGACTCTGTTATTATCTTTTTTAGGTGTCCATTTAGTCAAAACCAGTCTAAAATGCCACTCTCTTGAATGGCCTTTGTCATTGATGTGAAGAGTGTATTTGCACAATGTAAATCTTCTGGTCTACTTCATTCCATAATATATTTTGTCATTCTCCTAATATACACACAAGCATTATGAAAACTAGCAAAGCCCTGTTAGATTATGCTTGTGCTCGTGCATTTTTCATTACCTTAAGTCTTGCCTGGCATTTTAAATTAATGACACAATTATTCCTTTGATTTTGCACTTTTTTTCCCCTTTAACCAATCTAAGTATGAGGGAAACTACATAGAGGTACTTTGCTTTCCTTTGTCTTATATTATTTTTACAACATTGAAATTCTGTAATTCAATTGTCCTTCCAAAATATCATATAAGTGTAGATAAAATATGTTAATCTAAAACTGTTAACTGTAATAGGTTTTCAAATTTGGTTCTTTTGGGTTTTAAAGGCCAAGTTTCTCACAATCAATTGATATTTCTCACAATCAATTGATATTTGACTTTGTTTCATTATTGTCTACCCATGAAGGGACCAGTAGAGGAAGTATTTAGCATCTGTTAATGACATTTTGGGAAATAAAATGAGTGTGAGTTTTCAACTCTTCAAATTTTCTATCAGAAGACAGTCTTTAGCAAGGCAGATAGTCCCATTCCCTAGAGGAGATCAATGAAACTATCAGGAATATATAACAATTGCTATACTGTATGTGTACAATTGGGCAAAATTTGGCTCCATCACACTTTTTCATTCTTTTTTCCTTCTTTGCCTTCCTTTCCCTTCCCTTTCTTCCTTCATTTTTTCTTTCTCCCTTTCTCTCTCCTTCTTTACTGGGATAGATTTTACTTATTTATTTATTAGTTAGTTTTGTATTCAGCAAATAAAGTCAGTTTGGTACCATTATTAGGCTCATCCGTGACCTACCCCTTCCCCTTGGCCCCTCCTTGTTGAGGTGTACTGGTCATGCATTGTGGAGTTAGCCCACAGTTATGGGTAAGATAAATGTCTCTGCATATCATGACCCAACATGTGGCTCTGACATTCTTTCCGCCCCCTCTTCCGCAAAATTTCCCTGAGCCATGTTGGGTTCATTTTTGGTCTGCTTCAGTGAAGAGGTACTGGGGGGCCTCTGAGGCTCTGTCTCTCTGATTTGGTAGGAGTTGATTTTTCTCTGTACTGATCTCCTTCCCCCTTGTGCTGGTATCCGGTTCATCGGGAAAACAGCCCCCTTGCTTGTTTCTCCAATTTTTGTTAGTTTCAGCCGGGGCCCTTTTGAGGTATGAGGGGTGGCTCTCTCCTTAGGATCTAAATCTATCTGAAAAAGAGAAGCAGATTCTCCAACAGAGAGTAAGTTAACACCAGGACAAATGAGATAACCCTTACTTTTTTTTATAGAGAATTTAATAGCTGTAGGCCCTCTAGTAGCCCACGATTGATGGTAGCTTGATATTGGAGAGTGGGCTTATGTTTGGATATGGTTCTGACTTGTTTCCCAGCTCCAGCTATGGGTCCCATACCAGTGAGGGGTTCAGTTAGCCAAACTGAGAGCAGTTGGTTCCCCACCATGGCTGTGTGCCACCACTGCACTTGTGTGGGCATCACAACAAGTTATTTGCTGCTAAGTAGGTTAGACCATGTGTTGCTTCGACAGATATTGGCCATTTTCCCCCAGTCGCCCATGTAGCACTTTCTGGCACTAGATGTGCAGACTGTCTGGGGACTGACTCTCTTCCAACTTCTAGCCATGCCATTCTAATTTGCATGTCAATCACATAAGGTGTCTTCAGCAGTAGGGTCTTACCACTGGCCTTTGGTGGGTCATCAAGTACTCTGACAGAAATCTGTCTGTCTTTTAGGAAACCTTGTAGGTCTCTCTGATCAAAAGCTCATTGTGGATGTTAGCCCCATGCTGGTTCTGGGAGTTACAGGTCAGTGCCCACTAAGAAAATGAGGAAAAAGATAACTAATATACAAGAGTTATAGATAAGAGAGAGAGAGGGGAAGTGAGGGAGGGAAGGTGTAGAAGATTAAGGTTACTCTTGATCTTACCCTCTCCAGTGTCTTGTGGTTCAGGTGTTCCCTGTAAGGACCTGGAGAAGGATCAGCCATTTGGTCTGTCTTTTAGTAAGTAGAAAATTATAGACAGGGTCTCATTGTTTGGAATTCCTCTGAACTCACTATGTTATCCAGGCTAGCCTTGCTTTTGTGTGATCCACCTGCCTCTGTGTCTCCAGTGCTGGGATTGCAGACATGACCCACCATGCCCAACACTGTATCTTTCTTTAATAAACATTTGAAGAGTGCTGTGAAGGATTAAGTTGTCCCATGGTGTAATTAACAGAGTAAGTCTGACAAAGACACAAGCCAATGCAATGTACAGCAGAGGGAAAGAAAAATTTTCAATGTGAAACATTGTGAATTATTATGCACATTTAAAAATTTTAAAATAACTATCAATGACCAAGATTGCTACATGAGAGGCAAGAATAAATCTTATCTTTGACAAACCCTGAAGTTACTTCATATTCCCATAGCAAGTAATAAAACAACATGAAGAAATAGTTGTATACTGCACACATACACACACATCAATAAGGGTGGAATAAATCATAATATTGTGTCTAAATTCAAATTATCCATAGTGTAATTCAAAAATATTATAGAATAAGTAATTAAAGGCTATCTACTTTTGGTTGCATTTGAAATATAGAGGAAAATAATGCAACTGAAAACACATTCCCTTAAAGCATATTCTAAACAGGAGACACAGTTTATTTCCAAAATCATACTGACCCATAAGAAAGAAAGAATGAAATAGAGAAAGAAAGAAAGAAGATAAGAAAAAAATGGCCAAATAATATACTTTTCATAGCAAATTTTGGGAACAGAGCAACACAGGTAATACGTACAAAGATATAACTTCTCTGCTATTGATACTAAAAGGGATCAACAACAGTAATCAATGGGAGCATGCTGATAAGTTAATTACATGTACTATGATATTTTCGTGTAAGAAGTAAAATTAAGATAGTAAAGCTGAATTCATGAATGATGAAGGGATTGAGAGTATATGTAGAACTGAAAACAATTTTGTATAGCAGCAACAAAATAAAGCTGAATAGTATTCTCTTTAAACTGTGTCCCTTTTTACACTTAAATGTAGTATTTGAATTTCATTTTTAGTAGTTGGTTTTCAAATTGTTCCACAAAGCATCACAATTTGCAACTGACTATCTTCAACTGTATTGGTATTTCCATATTTTGCATCGTCTTGATTTAATATTCCTGGTGCTTTGGTATGCTGAAGTGGGCTTTCTTGGTAACCACATCGCCACAGAAATGTAATATACGTGTTCTGTATCATTTCCTGCATTATGTGTGTGGGTTGTGGTTTTGCTTGAGCTCCCAAGATTATTGAGTGAGGAAGTTGGGTATAATTCCTGGCAGTGTGGTAGCTTGTCCATTACATTAAAGAGGAGATCTTATTTCAAAATGTTTTTCTGAGATCATTACAAAAATAAAAAGCAAATGGCAGGGTTATCAGCTCTCATTACCTATTGCCTAGCAAATGCTAAACACACACACACACAGACACACACACACACACACACAGGCACACTAAAAATAACCACAGGAAGCAATAATTTCTATGACAAATTGTTAAACTATTTACTTAGCGTGCTAAGTAATATATTTTAGATCAAAGATAAACAGTTTAAAAAGTTACATTTGGGTTGTTGTGGAGAGGAGAGGAAATTGCTATTCCCTGAAGGCTGATGTACCTTGTAAAATAATATGTCTTCAAACCAGGAATGAAATAGAGCCAAAAACAGCTCTGAATTACATGAGGGGCCCCTGGAGATGCTGTCCATTACATAATTTGCTGTAGTGGTTTGCAGATGTCTCATTTTGTGGGTCAGATTATGTGCTTTATTTTTTTATTCTGTAAACTGTATTGCATTGCTTTGGTTACATGGATTTTCCCCCAATTTCTGTCACCATTTTTGTGTACATAGCCCAGAATCTATTTTGAACAAAGTGAAGCCTTGTATCCTGCACTGTTTCAAAACTGTGACTGATGAAAGAGCTTCTGCACTCTGCATCGAAAGCAAGTAAGGTACTTAGTAGAAAATGGCCCTTTTATATAGTGCATCCAACTATAACACCGGAAAGCTGGACTTTATAAAGAAAGTACCCAAGAGTGTACGGTGAGCTGATCAGGAAAATGCCAACTCTAAGCTGCAATGAGGCAGTGATTTCAAATGACCCATTTTGGCACATTTTATTGTAAGGATGTGATCCTGGAGCACATGCATTGTCTTTGCTAAAGTTAATAAAACTTCCCTTGTAAGTACTGAAGTTCTACTTAGAAAACACTTTATTCCTTGGTTTGTTCCAAAGTTGAGATTCTTGTTTCAACTGAGGGTCATATACAGGCAGAAAAGATTTTCATAAGGGAAGCTGCCTTATTTTCTTAATTTGGGGAAAATGTCATTATGCCTTGGGAAGTCTTATAATATTTTTGTAATCATCTGCAATGCTCATTAGTCTTCTTATTATATCTGAAGCACTTGTATTTGTTGAAGTGGAAGAAGCTAAGATAAAAGAAATCTGAAAGTGAAATCATTACACATTTTAGTCAGTGCCTTTTTCAGACTAGAAGCCTGCTCTATTACTCTTAATGAGCTGATGCCCCAAATACCGAGAACGGATTTATATTTTTTAACCTCTTTGGAACTTCAGATGAAAGACTATGGCATGAATTCATAAGAAGGAAAGGTTAATAGCTGTTCTTAAACTGTCTTTATTTTGAAGACCAACAGAAGATTTTATACATTAATTGGAAGCAATACTTAACTAGGTCTATAAATGGAACATATTTTTTGGATTCTAAAGAGTGTATTTTGGTAGTAGTGGTTTTTTTTATATTTTTAGGATGGACTATATGCAAGTATTTGTTAATAAATGCATGAAATTTAAGAAAATATGTATATACTAAAGTGAATGCTAAAAAACAATGCAGAGAACTAAAGAAAAACATAAATGACAATAAGTAAAACTATAAAAAAGCAGCATAAATCAAACAATTTTGTAAATACAAATGACTTGATTCATTATGTCCAGTTTCCCGGGACAGAATTTAGGTAGGAAAAGATCAAGTGCTTAGTAGGTCGATGCCCTAGCTGCACACGATGCACATAACCACAAGCAAACATGCATGTACATACATGCACACATGCAGTAATTAGCTGTACTGTATCTGGATCTCCATATTACTCTCAACTGCAAGTGAATATAGAATTATTTCAGCAAAATTTTAATTAAAGATGAAATATTAGATCATTAGATACATTCATAAGGGCTAGAGGTTTTAATCTCTTAAAAATATAATTTCTCGTGCCGGGCATGGTTGGGCATGCCTTTAATCCCAGCACTTGGGAGGCAGAGGTAGGATGATTGCCATGAGTTCGAGGCCACCCTGAAACTACATAGTGAATTCCAGGTCAGCCTGAGCTAGAGTAAGACCCTACTTCAGAAAATAAATAAATAAATAAATAAATGAATAACATAACATAACATAACAACATAACATAAAATATTATATATATAATTTCTTGGGCTGGAGAGCTGGCTTAGCAGTTAAGGCATTTGCCTACAAAGCCAAAGGACCTTGGTTTGATTCCCCAGGACTCACATAAGCCAGATGCACAAGGTAGCGCATGCATCTGGCGCTTGTTTGCAATGGCTGGAGGCCCTGGCATGCCCATTCTCTCTCTCTCTCTCTCTCTCTCTCTCTGTGTGTGTGTGTATCTGCCTCTTCCTCTCGCTTGCCCTCTCAAATAAATAAATAAATAATTTTTTAAAAGGCCACAATCAGTCAGTGGCCTAATACATGTATAATTTCTCTTTATATTTTGACAACTCACAGTAAAATAAATATTTTCAATATATATTATTTGCAAGCAGAAGAGAGAGAGAGGAGGCTTGCCAGCCTCTGTTGCCACTACAAACAAACTCCAGATGAATGTGCCACTTTGTGCATGCGGCTCTTTGTGGACACTGGGGAATTGAACCTAGTCCAGCAGGTCTTGCAAGCAAATGCCTTTAATTGCCAAGCCATCTCCCCAGCCCTAAATCTTACATTCAGAACACTACAAATCAGGTACATATAGATCATGAAGCATTGTAGGTCAATAAGGTATGGTCACAACTTAGAAGGGTTAGTAAAGAAGCCTTTAGTGTTTGACAAGATGAAATAATCTCATTATTAGATACATTTTTTTTCATTGCATTTAGGGACATACTCCCTAAGATTGACTCTGACTACAAAGCATTGTTGAATTTATTTGGAGATTATGTAATCCAGCTCTAAAACCTGTTTTGTAAATCAAAAGGAATGGAACAGGGACTACTTGCACCAGAGATGGAAGCTGCAGGAAGATATACTTAATTAATTAAGGACATATTAAAGTGATTTTTGTGAAGTTCCTGGTCAGAAGAAATTTGGAAAGATTATTTTAATAGCTTTCTTTTGGCAACCTTAATTATGCCAATTTGGCTTTGATAAATTGTGACAGGGACTGTCAAAGTTAAATGATAAACTTACTTATTTTATAAAGAATAAGATTTTGTAGTAATAATATTAAGTTTGTTTAAGCATAACTCTTTTCTAGAAGTTAAAGTTTCATAAGGCATTGAGGCCCCCAAATTATTACTGGATACTTTCTGGATGGGGCATGGAAGTTCTAACAATGTGTTAAATAACACACTAAGTTTGATTTGCCATTACTGACTTTTAGAATTTCCAAGAAATATCATCAAAATCACTCTCAAAGTCAGCTAATAAAAAGAATATTATTTTCCTCTTTAAATTAAATGTCTATTAATATTTTACTAATCAGTCATCCAGATGATTACCGTTATTCCTTGAGCAAAAGTTATGTACCATATTTGATCTTACATTCTGACAAACTTGATATGTGAATTGAATGCCATTTGAACTCTTATGTTTAATTTACACAAGATCTGAGATGGACAAAAAGTTAAGTTCTCAGGTTAACAGTGAGTTTTTCTTTACATAATCTGTTTGAAAATACCAATATTAGCAATAAACGTATGAATTTTTCTGACATTGATGAGGAAAAGAAGTTTTAGAAGTTTTCTGAAATAATTACATATTTATAAATGCTGCATTTTTTGTTATTCATTCAAGCACATTCAGCTAATCAACACAAACAGAAACATAGGTACTAGTACCATTACTCATATACATCCTTGCTTTTGTTTTTGTTTAGAGAAAGGGCTTGCTATGTGACTCTGGCTGGCCCATAACTTGCAATGAAGGTACATTTCCTTGCTCTGATGCTCCTGCTTCTGCCTGTGCTGGGTTGATAGCTGTGACTCACAATGCCCAGTTTATACTACATCATTTTTCATTCTTTTGAACTCCAGGAATAAGAAATGATTCAGTATCATGTACTTATTATTATATTTTGTTGATCAAAATTTATTTTGGCGAGGTAGAACAGTGGAATGAAATTTATGTAGCAATTATTTTTGTTACTTTATAATTTTGAACATTTATCACTATGCAGTGTAGGTCTCCACACTCTTGCCTTAGGTGGACCTCGGGTTAGGTGAGATGGTACACAGTATTTCTTTTACAAAGAAACTTTTACTTCCTCTAAAAGTCTTTCTTCATAACTATGAGACTGGTAGGCTGAATGGACTCTAGTCTTATGTTTTGTTCATGAATGTTCCTTTCCTGTAAATTTCAATGACATCTTTATAATTTATTTTCTCTTTGAAAGTAAAATATAATATATACTTATCTTTTTTCATTTCAATGCCCAGTAGCAGTAGCAGTAGGTAGCTTACACTTATAGCTGCTAAAGAAAATGCATGTTGATTTCCTGTCTTTGAAACACTTTTCAGAGTGTGGGTGAATCATTGTTTAGGCACTTACTAAGCATATGTTAATAAAGGAATAAATGAACTGGATTTTACCATGCCCATGAAGTACTAATGTTTCATTTAGCAATATCTGACTCAGTTATCTAAAAAGCACCCATACATAGGTCATTAAAATGTGAAGCTCATAGCCAGTCCCCAGACAGCTCATCTAGCCCCAGAAGTTGCTACATGAGCTACTTGGGGAAAATGGCCAACATCTGTCCAAGCAACTTGAGGTCTAAGCTACTCAGAAGCAAAAAACCTGAGGTAAAGCTTACCCAAGTGCAATAGTGGTTCACAGCCATGGTGGATAACCAACTGCTCTTGGATTGGCTACCAGATCTACTCAGTGGAAAGGAAACCATATCTGGAACTAGGAAACAAGTCAGAACCATATCCAAATAATGAGTTCCCTCTCCAATAGCAAGGTCCCACCAATCTTCAGCTACAAGAGGGCCTACATCTATTAAAGTCTCTCTAAACTAACAATGGTTATCCCATTTAAGTAGTGCTAACTTCACCATCTATTGGAGAATCTACTTCTCTTTTTCAGATGGATGCAGAACCTGAGGAGAGAATCAGCCCATCACACTTCACCAAGGGCCCCAGCTGAAACCATAGAGTAACTGGAGAAATGAGCAAGAGTGCTGATTTCTTGGTGAAGCTGGTATCGGCACAAGGGTGAAGGAGGTAGACACAGAGAACACTCAACTCATACCAAACCATAAATCCAGGAACACAAAGGCTCCCTAGAGCCCATCACTGAAGTAGACCTAAAACAAACCCAACATGGCTCAGGGAATTTTGAGGAAGAGGGGGTGGAAAGATTGTTAGAGCCACAAATTGGGACATTATGCACAGAAAAATTGTCTCTTCCCCATAACTGATGGGTACCCCCACAGTGCACAACCCACAATCCCCATGGGGATAACCAGCATCTCCAACAAGGAGGGTTCCTTTGGAGCGAGGGACAAGGATGAGGGTAAGGATGGTACCAACATGTGTTGTCGACACACTGAATATGTCCATAACTAATAATAATAAAAAATGTGAACTTCTTTTCCTTTTAAATCATTGGCATTGAGTTGTTAGTAATGGAATGGGTGCATAAAGGTATTTAACCAAACTTACTTCTGTGGTTTGAATTGTATCCCACTGAAAGATATTGAAGACATAACCTAGTTCATGTGATATAAACATATTTGGAAAAAAGGTCTTGGTCAATGAACACATTAAGATGAACTCATAAGTGTGGAGCCTAATATAATACGACTGTGTTCCTTTGAAAAGGAAGAAGTAAGATATAAAAAGACAAGCACACGGGGACAATATCATATGGGTATAATGGCAGACATCTGGTTATGATAAGCTAAGGAGTGCCAAGATTGACAGAAAACTACCAGAAGCTCTTGGGAGAATGGAAAATAAATTCTCTTTCATATCCCTCAAAATAAGTTAACACTGCTGGCATCTTGGCCTTGGACTTCCAGCCTCAAAACTGTGAGAGTGTATTACTGTTGTAGAGCTCTCTTGGTTTGTAAAGTACTGTACTACATAAATAAATTAAGATTGAAAGTAAATCCTATCTTAGCCCATCATTACTTGAGGAATGTGTAAATTGTGATAGTGAGTAAAGTCTGAATAGTTCTATTTGAAAGACTTACTAAAATTAACCAGAACTGGGAACTTGCAGAGGGAAAAGTCCCAATTTGGGGTAAAGCCAATTCAAAAAAAGCAAAGAAGAGATGGTTTCTATGACTGGCCAAAGCATGGATTGGGATAGCATGGAATAAAGGCAGGAAAGGGGGATAGAGAAGCCTAAACCTTTTAATTGTATTCTTTTATTCTCCCCTCACTACCTACCATTTGCTTTTTCCTAACATGACATCTGACAGAGAGATCCTATGAGCAAAGTGTCTGCTTCCAAATTAGCCAAGAAGTTCCAGAAGTTATAATAAAAAATAAAATAAAATGAAAAGGATACCAGATCTGCCTTCCCATGAAGATTTCACATAACATGGCAAGAGCAAACCCAGTGCTGATGGAAAGGCTAGACTCACATTTTTTAAAGGATTAAAAAAAAAATATATTGTACGTGAAGAGATGTAGCAGGGTACTAATAGTGTAGGCCTTTTAAAAATCAATAATTGGTGTTAGAAATAAGAGCTATGCTGACAACCAGCTGTGAAAGTGCCCTCATTCCTGCAGAGCCGAAGAAAAAGGAATCAGCCCATGGTTATCAACTGTAAGTATTGCTTCCAGTCAAAGCTTCATTAAAAAAAAATTAGTAAAATTCCTTTTTTTTTAACTTAAAATATGTGCCCCAGTATTGAAAGAGGTTCTATATAAAGAGTTCAGAATAGAATTGCTGCCAACTGTTCAAATCAAGGGTATTTCCCAGTTGGGCTACCGGCCTACATTGTGGAACTTACTCTAGCAAAAGCTCCTCTCCTCCCAATTAAAGAAAAAGGGTTGGAGATGCCCACAGGTCGGTGCAGCATGTTTGCTGTGACTTTTAACACCCTATTTCACCTTCTGTGTAAGGCACTTCTTTCGGACACCACCGGATGCAGAAGACAGATCCAGTCTGTATTATAAATTAGGCTGTTAGCATCTCTTTCACAATTTTTAAAAGTCAATGTGTAAATTCACTGCTGGCCCTGGCTGGTCTCCTATGCACGCTGCCTATGAAAATCCAGTCATTTATTTTTATCCAAATCAAAGCGAGAGATTTTTGTTATAGAATAAGTTATTCAAAAAAAGGGCATTAATGGATTGCATTTCTTAACAGCACACTTCTGTGTGATATCCTACATGAATTATCTTAATGAGAAAATATATTTAACCACTGAATATGTGATCTTAGATTTCTAGCTTTGACTTTTAGCTGCAGCTCACCACTCACGACCTTACAAAATCCCTTAAATCTCCAAGAGCCCATTTCTCATTTTCCTCTGTGCTCCCATGGAGCTGATCCAATGGTTTTTAAGGGAGCTCTGAGCTTGGACAAGCTCTGAAGGGCATGGGGCAAGGCAGACAATGGGCCCTGTGCTCCCTGCTTATCCTGGTGGAAAATAGGTATGATAATATCAGCTTCACCAGGGTCCCATTGTAATTAATGTTTGGAAAATGTTTTGAAATCCCAGAGTTTAAAAAGTGTCAGTGCCAATTATTTAAAGATTTAAAAAAAAAAAAAACACAAAACAAACGCAAATAAACTCACTTTTAAAAAGCACATGATACACAGGCAATTATGTCACCTGGAAGCATAAGTTAATACAGTACTTTCATGGTCATTGGAAGATTTTCTCCTTAGAGGACTTGTGCAACCTGGCGCCTCTTGCTGAGTGACAAATCAAATTTCCATAGCCCTACCCCATCACTTACATGGCAAGGAAGGGAAGCTAAGGTGCTTTCCTCATTGTGCCGCTCCTCATTGAAGTCCCACACTTTCCAGAGGGTGATGACGGCTGGCTTCCTTCCATTCTAATTTGAGGAAGAACAGTGGATGCATGAAGGAAAATAGACTTTGTCTTACTTTCTGTGAAGGAAAGAGAAGTGTTTAAAAACCACAGGCCTTAAAGATATTGCTATAAATTATTCCTATTCCAATTTGAGGTATACTGACTATGCAATGCTCGTACCTATCAGTTTAGTTGAAAGAGTACTTCTTACCCCCACATTCTGAAAACTAATATAGGCTCCAAAGGTAAATAATGTGTATAAACTTGCATTATTAGAAGTCTCTGAACATAGCCACATGATACTAAGTTTAAAGGCAAAAAAAAAAAAAATGAAGAACTAATATTTTCTAAAGATGGAACTCTTGCTTGAATTTGTTATATAGCAACTTTTTTTTTTAAGGGCAAAGATTTGTATCTTACTTGGCATAAAATGTAACTGAACTATTCTTGTATTCTATAACATACAACTAGGTGTGCGTACTCAATGCTGGGTGCTAGGTAAATGAGGTCTTTGAAAATGTGTCTATTCATGCCTTGTTATACTTAGAAATGTTCCAGTGAACTATATAGCTTCCATACACCCTTGTAATTTAGTGTCCTTTTTTTTTGCTTTATTTGCAGTTTATTTAATATTTGAAAATACTTTTTGTGTCAATTAGCAAATTAGCAGTTTATCTGGGTGGAAAAACCCAATCTGAGTGAGTGAGTTACAACAGGAATTGTTCTGCAGCTGCAAAATCGAGTGCCTCAGCTGAGTTCAGGCTTTTCACTTCTTTTGCATGTGTCAGCACTAGTGGAGGCAAGCTTCTATGAAGCCTTGCATGTGAAGATGGTGCTGAGCAGACTAGATTCAATTCTGTGAGATTCAATTCGGTTAAACGCTTTTTGCTTTTTTTTTTTTTTTTTTTTTTTTTTTTGAAATATGCCACAAAAGGAGACTTCAAATCAGGCTGAAATTCAAGCAAAAGTTAATGCTATTCTCTTTGGGGTTCAACCACCCACTTTGCTTAAGGTCACTAGTTGAGGCTAATGCAGCTCAGAGGGGCTGCAGTAAACTTGGCATCTCCTTGATTAGGCTCCCTGCTGATCTAATACACATACTAGCTCACTTGCCAAGTCAAATAACACATTTAGTGAATTGGAAATAAGATTTAAGTGGGCCAGCACAATGCGGCTTGCTCTCTCATCTTTTTACCGAATTCTTCTCTTTGTACCAAAGGCTGTGAAAACTGCTCTTGTTAGAGGACTTAATCTTCATTTTTTTCTTGTGGATTATTTGGAAACAGGTCAATAGAATGTTGGAGCTGGTAACTCCTCCCACTAAAAAAGATCCTGCTTGTGGCATGCTGATTGCATCATTTAAATGAAAGGCTCCTGTGATTAGAAAGAAAATGCTATACTATGAGAGTCTGTTGGAATTAATAAAGGAGAAATCATTATATTAGATGCACTCCTTTTAGCATGTGTTTATTTCTTTTTCTTATAGACTCTTTTCTAAAGTGTGCCTTTTATTAACTGCTGGTTAGTAATAGACAGAGCTGATAACATCCGTATATATTCATGTCCCGTAGTTATTCTGCAGTCAATTCTTAAATACAGTAGATTCTAATAGGGTGACATTTCTACGGTGCCTTTCAGAAGAGCAATCAAAGGCATGTGACATAAAGTTTGACTTTGAACTATTCTGTTTTTTAGTGACACAAAGCTCAGAGTAAATTTACACCACTGTGATTTTTTTAAATGAGTCATTATATTTGTTATAATTTGAATATTTACCTTAGATTATCAAGCTATTCGTAGCACAATAATCTGTGACTGTCCTTACCTCTGTATTAGATGTTCAAGGTTGTAGTATGTGTGGACATTTTATGCTCTACATATCTCTTCTGGGCATGTCAATTTAAGTGTATCTCTGACTAAATCTGAAAACAAGGCATGCAGTGTGAAGAAATAAAACCCATCTATCTAATATCTGAGTCTTATATCTTGACATCTGTAAGTTAGAGAAAAATGACCAGAACCCTTTTCACCAAAATGTATTCAATTACCTTCATTATAAAGTGACATGTTGAATGTATGAAACAGAAGACATGCAATAAAATTAAATTACCCTCATTATGTTTTTAGAGTTGTAGAAAATGTATTATGGGTTTCAACAAACTATTGTTTATTATAAAAGTTATGTATTTGCAACAGTTGTTTCTGGGAAGATATGTTTTATTTATCAACCCAAAACAGCTAGCTTTGCCATAATAGCTGAAGTTGACTATTTTATTCATAATCCAAAATCTCTGCCTTGCTTACAATATATCTTGATAATTTATAAGCCTGTGATAGTAATAGTAATACAGACTTTATTGTTTTAGCATCCTAATCCGAACCTCAAGTTGTACTTATTTTACAAACATGTATAAGCTCTAAAAAACTATACAAATATTGTAACTGCTGATACTTAAAGTTTGTCAGTAGAGAAAATAAAAGTAGCAATTTGATATTCTGCTGATTAGAAAATATATTTCTCAAACAAGCAATTTTCCTTAAATTTTCTAGAATCTAGTTAAAGAAGCCTTGGGACATTATGGCATCGGCAACAAATACAAATAATTCTTTATTAATGATGTTGATGTAGCATTCATAACTGTCCTTTGTAGATATCTTTAAAAATATCTTCTGTAGATATTCAGACATTCAAAATGCAGATGAAGTTTTAAACATTTAGACTAACAAGGTTTAAGAAATAGCAGGATGAATTAAAAAAAAAAGCACAGACAATTTTATCTTTTGGAAGGAAATGACAATTACTATTTTAGTTATTTCTTTCTCACTTATAAATACATGTCAAAATGTCACATTTTTAATTCTCCACATGCAAGTAAAACTATTTCCTTTTTTTAATATCTGACGTATGTTTTCTGTTTCATAGTTTCTTTTTGATGATTGTCTTAATGTCAACAGAAAAAAGAACCATATACAATGACAGCAAGCCCCCACAGCTGAACAACGTTTTACAATTTTGTTTATATATTTTGCCTTTTCATACAGTTCATTGCTAACTTTCCCTCCTTTGTTAATTCACAAACTTAGCATCATATTTACCCACAGTCTGAATCCTCAAAGTTTCTTGTTTTTTCTATACCCAAGGTACCACTCTCTTAGTTATAGACTAGAAAAGTGTGTCAGAGATTTATAACTGCATACTTTTTCAACCTCTCTAGAGGTCAAGTGCAACATCATCTTTACAACTGGTATATATGAGATCATGCATAAAGGCATGATATCAGGAGATAGTATTTGAACAACATGTACCAAGAATAGCCATGGACCAAGAATAGAACATTTCTGTTACCTGATCATTAGTTCTCAGTCACAAAAGAACCAGGACTTGCAATTATATTCTGCAAAATACAAATTCACAGGGAAAATTGGCAAATGCCTGCTCTTATTCTCACCCTTGACCGGCTATCATGTGCAAACATAATGTGAAATTGTTAAGATAGCATTGTGTAATCAGTACAGATAACTAGTAACAATTGTAGTCCTCAACAACCAAACACACAGTTACTAATATCTAGAAAAAATGTTATTAATAGGAACTGAATTTTAGGGCTAATGATATTTCAGTTATTCCAGTTATGATAATATAATTTATTAAGTGTACAAAAATGAGAAATAACAATGGTTGTTTTAAATTTCTTTTGTGATGAGATCTCACTCTGGCACAGGCTGATTTAGAACTCACTGTGTAGCCTGATCTAGCTCTGAACTCACAGCGATCCTCCTATCTCAGGCACTTAAGTGTTGGGATAAAAGCATGAAACATCACACTTGGCTTGATAATGGGCATTCTTATGCCAAGAATATGTCCTCTTAATTCTAATTGGTAACTTTAGGTGTTATATTTATACTACCACTGTTTTTTTCTGACCCTATAACTAGCTCTTTTGATGACCTGAAAAATTATTACATTGAATAAAGATTCATGTAGAAAAAGCTATCAAATAATTGTTTTATCTTTACCATTAAATTGGTTACAGAGCATGTATTTTGTAAATGTGAAATTCTCTTTCAGACGAGATCGAGCACATTCAGGATGGTATGGCCATAGACATGAAATTCTCTATCTATCTTCATTAACTTTATTATATTTCAAAATTGCCAAATAAACATTCTAGATATGAAGTTAATGTTTTTCTTTTCATGTTCAACATTTCATTTTATTTGATGTCAGTGAGTGACAGCAGAAGACACCATATGCTATTGGTACAGAACATGGAGAGACCTGGCTGGAATCTGGAAGAGAGTCAGTCCCCAGACTTGTCTAGTGCCAGAAGGTGTTACGTAAGCAACTGGGGGAAAATGACCAACATCTGTCCAAGCAAATTGTGGTCTAAGCTACTCAGCAGCAAACAAAATGATGTGATGCTCACCCAAGTGCAATAGTGTCACACAGCCATGGTAGGTAACCAACTTCTCTTGAATTGGCTAACAGATCCACTCAGTGGAAAGGAACCCATAGGTGGGACTGCGAAACAAGTCAGAACCATATCTAAAAATCAAGTCCACTCACCAATATCAAGCTCCCACAAATCATGGGCTACAAGAGGGCCTACAGCTATTAAACTCCCTCTAAATTAATAATGGTTACCCCATATATCTGGTGCTACCATCGCTCTCTGTTGGAGAATCTGCTTTTCCTTTTCAGATGGACACAGAACTTGAGGAGAGATTCAGCCTCACCAGGGCCCCAGCTGAAACCGTAGAGTAATTGGGGAAATGAGCAAGAGTGCTGCTTTCTTGGTGAAAATGGTAGCAGCACAAGGGTGAGGGGGGTAGACACAGAGAACACTCAACTCCTACAAAGCTGGCTATCCAGAAACACAGAGGCTCCCAAGACCTCATCACTGAAGTAGACCTAAAAGGAACCCAACACGGCTCAGGGAAATTCACAGAAGAGGGGGCAGAAAGAATGTTAGAGCTACAAGTTGGGACATTATGCACAGAGACATTGCCTCTTCCCCATAACTGATGACTACCCCCACAATGCATGACCCACAATCCTCAATGAGGAGGGTCTCTTCTGAGGGGGAGGACAGGGAGTAGGCTAAGGATGGTACCAACATGGCTGTTTTACACACTGAGTTTGTATATAAATAATAAAGAAAAAATATATAAACTATAGTTGTAGTATTTTTAAAAAGGGAGAATTTCAATTGTCAAGATTTTCAAAAGGCATATATTGTTCCAAACTTCACATTTTCAATTTGAGTAGTCATTGTGGTTGAGTACTTGCCTCTGCTGCCTAGCATTTCAATGTTCACATATTTAGGTACATGACTCAGGGACCATGCATTACTTATTTATGTTGTATCTAAACTTCATTTATAGTGAAAGTCTACTCACTAGTAGAAAGACATTGTTGATTGGATAGAATATTAGTTCCTTTATTTGATATACAGCATTCTTACCGTATTTCTTATTTACGCATGAAATCTTCTCCTGTCCAAAGTTTTTCTTTCGTAGAACTAGCTCATTACTCTCTTATGATCTTTCTTAAAGTGCAGACTTAGGAAACATGTCACATGTAAAGAGTACTAACTAAACATATAAAGCAGGACTTGAATGCAAACATTAACCTTTTCAAGAATCGTTTTCTGTTGGATTCTATAAGAGCATGTCTCAGCAAAATTCAAGATGTTCATTTATCATTACTTGTAATAAGGCATACATCATGAGTATTAGCTTTCTTATCACCTACCCACAGAGTAGAGAATTGAACATGCTTTCTTTAATATTCAGATGTACTTCTGACATGAACTTTGACATTTATGAATGTTTTAATTATTCAGAAATCAGGGTATAATGAACATGTGACAATTTCATACATATGTAATTGATGTTTTTTATAATATTCACCATCCCATTGAATTCAGTTGTCCTTCCCACTGAACAACTTCTTTCTAACCACACTGCTGAACTTATTAAATGTAGTGTTTTAAGCATGGATGGTGTGGTATTTATGGGAGTATAGGTAAGTTGCCATTGGTTATACCAAGGAAGAAAATGTTTCTCCCTCCCAAAGCAACCATTCATTGTCAAAGGATTCTCATGGAGAAGTAGAGCCTCATGAGTTCCTTAACTATCTTTGACAGAATGCTTATAGGCAAATGGGCCTATTGTATTAAAAAAAATCTCTATACAGCATTTATTTTTGTATTGACCAGCATAAGTAGCCAACTTCGTAACAGCTGGAAAGGATTACAATATTGAGAACAACAGAATTATAATTCTTTCCTTGCAAAGAAATGAACTTCATTCACTACTGGGAATATATTGTGTCACATAGTTTGCTTTCTTATAGATGCACTCTGCTCCTTCCTATCTATTCATACATGGGTAGAACATAACTTTTCAATAGCATGAACCCTTTAATTTGCAACACTGTAAAGTGTTCCTACATTATTGTCTGGGTTGACAGACTAATTAGAACCAGTCAAGGTTATATCTAGATATGTGGATAAAAAGTATTTCTAATTGGCTCTGAAAGTAAAGATAATTCAATTACTAATCTTTTCTATTTGATCTGTTCTTTCCTTTCTTAGAAAGGATTATGCTGATGGGATTCAGGTAATAGAAGTTGGTGGCTTAAGAGGAGCATTAACACATCCTTCCAGCTTGTAACTAATGTGATTAAGTTTTATGAAGTTTGTTTTTCTTCTTAAAATCTTACTGAGGTCAAGTGCTCATGTGATTCCCTTAGAGCAGAGTTGAGACTCTGGGTGAGTTGAAGAGTTCTTTCTAATCTCTCTAAACGTGGCCATTAAAGTCCTAAAAGGATTTTAAATACACATGTACACGTGTTCCCATATCACAATATCTAAGTTAATAAATGAAAATAAATAATTCTTGTGTATTAAATGCACATGCTTCATAGAGAGTTCATGTAGACATCAAGCAAGGACGAAGGAGTGCTTTTAAAAAATGAGCATTGGTTGAAAGTAAATTAGAACATCCTTTGTGTTCATTAACCTAACTCTTCCCTGTAGTTATTTACCAAATCTGTAAAAATAAGATCCTTTATTTTCCATTGCTTTTGAGGGCAAAGTAAACCATAGAAATTTAGCATTATATTTAATTTCACATAAGCACTTAAAATTTGTCAAAGATATTAAGTCATATGCATTGTCCATTATTTCCATTTTTGTGTGCAAAGAGCTTGAATTGCATGGTAACTTCTTTCCCCTTGAAAGATGAAAAAACAATGTATTAGGTTACAACTGGAACATTTTAAGATTTAGTATCAAGAAATTAAATGTATCATGAAACGATAGGTAGAGTTTAATGTACACCCTATCAGTGTGGGTCAGTGACCTGGAACATTTTCAGGATTAGTATGAATAAAAAGCATTCCCTCCTATATTCTCTTTTTATGTGAATCTATTTTAGTATCTCTCCCAGAAGACCAAAGGCTTTAAAAAATTCTAAATAGAAAAGAATTACAGTAATCAAATTATGTTAATGAAATATCTACCATACAAAGAAACATGAAATACATATTTGAATATAAACAAAATTATGAACAAATATAAGAGTAACTATTGCATTTCTATAACAATTCTGTGTTAAGAATCTATGGTGATATCTGTATTTTCCAAAAGATTATATTTTTATGAGAGAAAAAAAAACTATAGGTAGATATATATCTGTAATTCTTACCTGTCATATACTGTAGATAAATCTGAAGTTTGGCATGAGCATATTTCATGACAACTATTGAAGTATTGCTCTTATTTATAGTAGTGTTCAATATTCCAATTTATATTATATATTCTTTATATGTGATCACTAGACATTTTATATTAAGCCAATGATACCTGGAGCTTGATAATTACCTATATATGAGTAAAAGGTACATGTCTCAGTGGGGTCTCTCTCTTGCCTTAGAGAAAATATTAATTGGAGTTATTTTTTTGATTAGACCAAAATCTTGTGATTTTTTTCTTATCTACATATCTCTATCCTGATAACTCAGAACATTCCATTGGTTTCCACCACAAGGCAATGCATAAACTGAGTGTTGTGAAAACCAGCAATGCTGATGAATATTTTTAAGCTTAAAAATAAAAAATTAAAAGTTAATATTTTCTTGTTCTTCAAATTCCAAAAGAAATGAATATAAATAAGATTTATTTGTCTACCAACTTTCAGAAAAAATTCAGTGATTGCTTGCATATATTTTAATTTTTCAGCTTGGAATGATACTTTAAAAAAACTATTACATTTTTTGTTTTAATCTTAATTTGATTTTGTCAAATAAAACATTTGTCTAAATGTTACATTACCTAACTACTACAGAGATGTGGGAAAAAACAGAAAGAGAAAATACTAGCTTTTTTTTTTTTTTAAGTTACGTCAACGGCCTGACTATTTAACAAAATTAGCAATTTTTAGGAACATTTAATTTGTGTATTCAAATATAAAATCCTTTAATGTAGGTCAAGTTATACGAAATAATCAAACATGTCTTTTTTTTTTTTTTGAATGAAAACTTTGTTGCTATTGTTTTAAATTCAACTCTGATTTCATGCACCTTCTTCCCTATTTGCAACTCAGGCTGAAGCCCAGGTGGAGAAGTAGACCTTGCTTCTCGCCGGTGCTGGCTTCGGACATGAGCACCGGGGCGCTGAGGGACTGGAAGACTGCCCACGCTTCAGGAGCAGGCATATAACTGACTGACCGACCACCCATGAGTTTGCTTTAGATCCTAGATCTGGCTGTGTTTCTTACTTCACAAAGCTGTAGAACAGCTGTTCTTCAAAAGAACATATGTAAGGAAGTGGTAACTAACTTGCCTTCACCAAAAACTTGATTTCTTTGAAAAAAATATACCAAATGACAGTATTAATCCTTGAATCAGTTCTGGAATCCTAAGTGTCACAGAGATCAGAGTGCATTGCATAGATTTTTTTTTATGAGCTAAGACTTTTATTTCCTCCAGCAGAAAATGTGCATATTGTCAATATTGCTGATGCTAGAGGAAAAGACATCAGAAATGAACTGTTTTCATTATGATATGAAAGATAACAAACACTCAGAGTTTGTATCTTTCTCTAGGGTGTGTATTTTGCTTTCATCTCTTCTTCTGGAATTCATCTTGTAGTTCTTTGTTTCACTATTATTTTGCAATTCAGTAACAGCACTGTCGTTTATCTAACTATAGGTAAAATGTTAACTACAAATGGAAAGGTTCCTAATGACATTCATTCTAAATAAATATTAAGCTAAGAGCATTATATAATACTATAATGGTAATATTTTTTCTGACATTAAATAGGTCATGAAGGCATTTATGAAATTATTCATTGTAGACACAAGCACACTGTATGTGTGCATCCCTGCATTTTATGTACACATAGACACACACACACACACACACACACACACACACACACACACAACTGTAGGGTGATTGTCATATAAATAAACTGTTCACAGTGTTGATTAATTATGTTTCTTGAAACTAATTTTTCCAGTCACAATGGGCATTGTATTTCATATATAAGCCCTTACTATGACATACTGAATGGGTTAAGTTGAAAATAAAATACATCATGTATTTTTTATTGTGAAAAGTTAGAATCTCTTTCCCAATTATTGGTTGTGTATTTTGTTTGTAGAGCCTGTCATTCATGATCCACTTACTTCCTCTCTTCCTAAACAATCTGCCACTGGACATATGAATATCTCTTATTTTTGAAGCTAATGCCTTCGGCTTCTTACCAAGGGAAATGGTGCCTCATTTTGTATTCACAATCCTAGAATTCTATCATTGCCATAAGATGGGTTCAGTCTTCATTCAAAAACAAAGACAGGAGCTACAATAATTATTCAGTGTGATTCAAATGGCCTAAATACTGTTTTGATAAAAGAACTGTAGGTGGGGAATATTGACTTTCCTAAACCTCCAAACCTGATAATTTGTTATCAAGCAAGCCATGCAAAAATACAAACCAGTTCATTGTGGTAGTGGATGCTTTTAATCTCAGCACTCAGGAACCAGACATAGGAGGATTGCTGTGAGTTCAAGGGCAGCCTGAGACTCCATAACAAATTCCAGGTCAGCCTGGGCTACAGCAAGACCCTACCTTGAAAAGCAAAAGAACAAAATAACCACAATCCAAATTATAATCATTTTGTGAAGTGACTAACTCCATTCAAGAAAACATTTATTTTTAATGTTTATTTTTATACTTATTTGAGAGAGAAAGAAGCAGGAAGAGGGAGAAAGAGAGAGAGAGATAGAGGGAGAGAGAGAGAATGTGTGTGCCAGGGCCTCCAGCCACTGCAAATGAACTCCAGATGCATGCACCACTTTGTGCATCTGGCTTACATTGGCCCTGGGGAATTGAACCAAGGTCCTTTTGGCTTCACAAGCAAGCACCTTAAATGTTAAACCATCCCTTCAGCCCAAGAAAACATTTCTTATAGTCAGATTCAAATGTTAAGGTCAACAAATCTTGGAACTGGAAAGTAGCAGAGAGACCAGAGAAAATCCCGCTCTATATTCAGTCTTGCACATACTTACTTTCCTGTCAAAAGTGTTTGCCCTTGGCCCACTTAGCCAGTGCCAATAAGCCACATATTTTACTCAGTAAGTTTATGAATACAGTATATTACATTTAAGTGCCATGAATAATGCTCCAGGAAGCAATATGTTTGAAAGTAAAATAATTTATCTAATCATAGTCAGTATCTGCTTTATTAACCTTGATAAGATACACGAATATTCAGATATTGCCAGATAAATGAATGCAAGGACTTCCAGTTTTTTTTCCATATTGGCTATAGGTTATGCTTCTCAAAAGGGGACCTTCTTCTCTACACTGTGGGTGCTGCACAGTAACATCCACCAACCCCAGTAGTAGACAACTATCCAAAGACATGAAATCAGTATGTACTCCCCCGTTTATTACAGTGCTTTTCACAGGAGCCACAAAACAAAAATGTTCATCAACTGCTGAGCTGTAGTACAGACAAAACTGTAGTACATATGTGATGGAAAACTACTCAGTCACAAAAATAGTGAGATCCTTTCATTTGCAAGAACATGAGTGGAACCGGACATAACTGTGCTTACTGAATTTATCCAAGCACAGAAAAAGAAGAACCACGTGACCTCATCTATATAGATAATCTAAAATAATTTCATAGAGAACATAGAGGAAGTAGGGTTCGAAAAAGGTTGATCGTGGGTACTGTGAGAGTTAAACAGAACTGAGACATTCAGGCATCCTACTGCCTTGTGAGGTGACAACAGGCAATAAAAATGTCTGTACAGAAAGCTCAAAAAAGGAATGTTGAACATTGAAATATATGATACATGCTGTAATAGATGTGAATGTTTAACTCTTTTTTGTTTTGTTTTTTGGTTTTATAGGTAGGGTCTTGCTGTAACCCAGGCTGACTTAGAATATACTGTGTAGTCTCAGGCTGTCCTGAAACTCACAGTGATCCTACTACCCCTGCCCCCCAAGTGCTGGGATTAAAGGCATATGACAAAACAGCTCTGTTTAACTCTTAAAAAGTATTTTATTTATTTACTTGAGAGAGTGAAAAAGAGGCAGATAAAGAGAGACTGAGTATGAACCCTCCAGGGCCTCCTGCTAGTATAAATGAATTCCAGATGCATGCACCACAGCACACATCTGCCTTTCCTTTGGGTACTAGGGAACTGAACTGGGGCCATCAGAGTTTGCAAGCAAGTACCTTTAACCACTGAGCAATCTCTCCAGCCCACATGCTTAACTTTATTTAAACATTTATTCTTTTAAACATTTAAATGCTTGCACTCTACTCCCCTTGTTTTTTTAAAATTAGCTGTGGATATACTCAGTATGTAAACCACACATGTTGGTACCATCCTTTCCCTCATTCCTGCCCACCCTCCAAAGGGACCCTCCTCTTTGGGGATTCAGGTCATCCCCGTGGGGACTATGGGTCATGCATTGTGGCAGCAGCCATAAGTTATGGGGAAGAGGCAATGTCTCTGTGTACAATGTCCCACCTTATGGCTCTAACAATCTTTCTGGCCCCCTCTTCTGCAAAATTTCCTGAGCCATGTTGGGTTCGTTTTAAGTCTACTTCAGTGATGGGTTCTTAGAAGCCTCTGGATCTTTAGTTTGGTAGGTGTTGGTATCCTGGGTGTTTCTCTCCTTCATCCTTGTGCTGATATCAGGCTCGCCACCATGGCAGCACACTTGCTTATTTCTCCAATTCCTCTAAGGTTTCAGCTGAGCCCTGGTGAAGTGTGATGGGCATTTCTCTCCTCAGTTTTTCCACTTCTGTCTGCAAAAGAGAAGCAGATTCTCCAACAGAGAGTGAAGTTAGCGCAGCATAAATGGGATAGCCATTATTAGTTTAGGGAGAATTTAATTAGTTCAGGACCTCAGCCCATGGGATGTTGTCGCCCACGTGCAGGATGGGTCTTCCCACCTCATTCAAATCTCTTTGAAAAGGCTCAAACACTCACATAGTTTTGATGCAAGATGATGTTGAATTCTATCCAATTGATACATGAGACCAACTTTCACAAATAAGTGTCTTTGGAAAAGTTGCTATAAAGTGTACAGAATTAAAGTCTCAAAACCAGTCCTGTTTTGGATTCATTATAATATTAGTGGGCTTTACTTTTTTCTATGCAAGGAGACAGACAAAGCATCCTTCCATTCTTAAGAAATGATTGGACAAGCATGGTTAGTGTTAGTGACCTTAAAGTAATTCTAAGTTAAACAATGTCTGCTATTATCTTATGTTTATTCCAAATCAATATCTGTGCTTAAACTACATTTTAAAGGAAACCTATAAGTAGAAATCATCAATAAGTAATCTGGTATATGTGTGAAATGCCTCTTTGTTCCAACAAATTATAGTTTAGGATAATTCAGACACAAGCCGAACTTACACAAATGTTTTCGTTACATATGTAGTAGTGTTCGACAACAATGTTCAAAAGTCAAGTCACATTACTCCTTATTCCAGTGGTCACAAACCACCAGTGAGTACAGGGCATAAAGCATCAATGATGGTGGCTTATACTTCTAACCGCAGCACATAGGACATTGAAGCAGGAGGATTGCTTCAAGATTCACACTATAGCCTAGGCTATACAAACAAAATGATAAATAAGACAAAATAAACACCCACCCCTGCAAAAGAAACCTGCCAGTCTATATATTTTTGGTAAGCCATTTGGGACACTATTAAATTTTGATAAGGTCATGAGCCTGGATTCGCCAAATGACAACAGTATACTGATAAAAGGTTAAACTTGGGCTCGAGAGATGGCTTAGCAGTTAAGGCACTTGCCTGTGAAGCTTAAAAACTCATGTTCAAATCCCCAGGTCTCCTGTAGCCAGATGTAAGCATGTAATGTTGCACATGCGCACAAGGGGGTGCACCCATCTGGAGTTCATCCACAGCAGCTGAAGGCCCTGGTGTACCTATTCTCCTTTCTCTCTGCCTCTTTCTCACTCTCTCAAAATAAATAATAAAAAAAAAATTAAGAAGTTAAACTTGTCAGCAGGCTGGCTGTGAGTCACCATGTAATGTCTCGTCACCGTATCTTGATGCTGTAACAAACCTTCACCAGGTGTCATCACTTTGACAGTGGACTTACCATCTCCAAAGTCATGACCTAAATAAAATTCCTTAAAAAATATTTTATTTTTATTTATGAGCGATAGAGGGAAAGAAAGAATATGGGCACACCAGGGCCTCTAACCACTGCAAATAAAATCCAGCCACATGCACCACCTTGTGCATCTAGCTTACGTGGGTGCTGGGAAATTAAACCTGGATCCTTATTCTTCACAGACAATTGCCACAACCACTAAGTCATTCATATATAACAATAGAAAACAAATACTGGGTTTTTTGTTGTTGTTGTTCTTGTTTGTTTTTATTTATTTGAGAGCGACAGAGAGAGAAGCAGGCAGATAGAGAGAGAGAGAGAGAGAATGGGCACGCCAGGGCCTCCAGCCACTGCAAAGGAATTCCAGACGCGTGCGCCTCCTTGTGCATCTGGCTAACGTGGGTCCTGGGGAATCGAGCCTCGAACCAGGGTCCTTAGGCTTCACAGGCAAGCGCTTAACTGCTAAGCCATCTCTCCAACCCCAAATAGTGGGTTTTTCATTGGGATCTTCTGGGGCCATTTCTTTCTCTTGTGATTTTGTCCTGCCACTCCAAACAAATTAATGTCATAAGGCATACAGCTGGGCCTGGCGGCGCAGACCTTTAGTACCAGCAATCGGGAGGCAGAGGTAGTGGGATCAGCGCAAGTTTGAGGCCACCCTGATTGCAAGGTGGATTTCAGGTCAGCCTGGGCTACAGTTAAACCCTACCTTGAAAAACCAAAAAAAAAAAAAAAAAAACCTAGTAATAAGTATGCAAGTTTGATTAAATATTACAATAAACATGGGTTAAAGTAGTGCTGGGTATCAGAACTTTCCAAACTAAAAATGCTGACTTGAAGCAAAATGTGAGTCTATTATAAAGTGCTGCTATTATCGGAAGATAAAGGAAGTCTGCATGTGAGTGTGTAGTGGCTGCAGTCAATGAGAATGTGGTTTCTACACAGTGATATACAAGTGGGAACAACAGTTTATTACTATGATAGAAACATCCTTTTGCTATATTTTAAACAAATGTCATTAGCAATAGCAATTGTGGAAGCAGTGGTAAAATGTTCACCTTGGTTAGTGATTTGAAAAAAAAAAAGCCTCTGTAGATTTTAAGGTGGGTATAATATATCCGCTTCTTTTATTGACTTTGATGCACTATTGGAAATTGAAACCACTTCAGATGAATAAAAACTAGTCTATTAAAAGATGAAGAACTCCCGGCATGGTGGTGTAAGCCTTTAATCCCAGCACTCAAAAGGCAGAGGAGGGAGGAGCGTCATTGAGTTTGAGGTCACCCTGAGACTACATAGTGAATTCCAGGTTAGCCTGGGCTAGAGTGAGACCTTACCTTGGAAAACCAAAGGGGGGGAGGAAGATGATTAGGGAAAACATCTTGGGTGAGATTACTATTTGAAGTATTCACAGCTGGTTAAGAGATTAAGAAACAGTAGCGGCACATCGTCTCCACAGTTGCATTTCCCTCTTAGGTTATGAATGTTACTTTTCATTAGAATGTTTTTAGGCAATAGCCCTAAGAATAAAATAATACAGTGGGTTTCCCATTGGTGTGTTTTGATTCTCACAAATTTGTTTAGAAATCAGTAAAGCAATGAGTATATTCTCCTTGTGATAGCTTTCAAAGGAGGATAAAGACAAAATTCTATAACATAACATTTCTGATTTACTCTGCATTGAAAGGAAAATTGAAATTAACTCAGAGAAGTGAATTATATAATTATATTTTAAATCCCTATTTAATATATGTATAAGTTTCAAGAAAATAAAAAATTAAACACATTTTCATTAAATGGCATTCTTGTACTTTTTATTTGCTTTGAATGCAAATCAAAATATACATTGTTATAATAACTCAGTTAGTTATGAAATACGAGTGAGACAACAAAAAGCAGTTAACAATATCTTAACAAGAAGTCGTAAAACCACTTGTTTTATTTTTCCACTACTGAAAATGTGTTATTGAAAATCACTTGAATATTTTTACCAAAACACCTTAACTTTCCAGATATCTAATTCTTTCTGCAGTGAAGTTCTGTAGCCAATGTGACATGATCTGTAGGTGAGCTAACTCTTCGTGAGGTGAGGTTATACCTGTACCATTCTCTAGATAGTTTTCTACTTGTTCCCAGTAAACATCATGAAGTGGCAAGTTAGCTTTCCAAATGAGGTCGCAAATCCATCATTGACTCCCCAAAGCTAATCTTACATTATGAATTAGCCAATTTCAGTCAAATTTATAACTGTGGAGTTGTTGCACGGAAAGATCTATATCCTAATATTGACTTCGATGCTTTGATGCATACAAGGGCATAACCTACATTATATGAAATCTTTACAAAAATTGAAAATGTCAACAAGAACTTCATAGCTTTTGTAATTCTAAAATTTATCACCTGCTACAAATTAATCTTTGAACCCTTCCTTTGCATCTTTCAGTATAAAACAAACAGCCTCATTTCTATTGGCAATCAACTTATTTTCCTTAAAAAAGAGAAGAGTAGGGAGGGAGAGAGCAAGAGTGAGAATGAGAGAGAATGGACATGCCAAGGCTTCTTGCCACTGCAACCTAACTCCAGACACATGCACAGCTTTGTGTGTCTGGCTTGCTGTGGGTACTGGGAAATCAAACCCAGGCTGGAAGGCTTTACAAGCAAGTGTATTTACCAATGAGCAATCTGCCAGCACCTTTAACCACTTCAACCTTCTAAAGTTTGCAAACAAAAATTATTTTGTTCTGGCTTATTTATTATTTACCGATAGTACTGGGGATTGAATCCATGTATTTATACTTGCTAGGCAAGGAGCTAACTTTTGGTGCATAGTTGATGAAAAAAGGTCCTGATTGGATATTTTTTTTTAAGAATTACATGTCATAAAGCATAGAAACTATGTTCATACTTATTCTTATGCACTCTGTAACAGCCATATATTCTATAAGAATTAATTTTAAAATAGCACTTGTTTTTTGTTTGTTTTTCGGAGTTGAAATAGAACTCAAGGTAGACTGCTTTAACATTACCCCGAGACACCCTACACAGCTCTGTGCAGTCTGTTAGTAAATCTATATATTAGGAAGAAAATGGATCCAAGTTAAAACCTCTGCCTAATGTGGCTTGTTTGTCTTCTGTTTTGTACTGACCTTGATGTGATGTCTCCTGGCTCTCCTGTAAGCTGTGTCATGGTCAACATGACAGCAATGTTCATGAGCATCACAGAATCGTACTGAAGATGTGGAGGGATGGAGAATTATTGATTATTGTGCCTTGAGACCACTTCTTATTTCTCTAAGGATTTTTTTTTTTTGTAGCACTCTCTATCCTAACTTTTGTGACTCCTCTGTGTATTTCTGTGTATAATCCAATGAAAGGGAGACCTAATATTTTCCGTGGCACAAACAGCATTTCTCTTCATCAGAATTTTCTGTTCGGGCTGCACTATGTTTGGTGTTTAGTCCACATTTGGGTGAACACTGATACTGGATCTATCTAGCAACATGCTTTTATGTGCAACACATTAAAATATGTGCAAAAATATTTGGGTATTTAGCTGAGGAGGTAGGGGCTGAAATCTTACTCAGAGCTTTCCTGATCCTTCTCTGGAGAATGCTATTAAACTGTTCAACCATGTGTGAGACTAACAAACTGAAGATTGCTTCAGACTCTTCATTCTACAAGCACTAGTATCTAAGAGAAACTAAGTACCGTATGATGCATTTCTTCATTTTTAAGAGATAAATTGAAAACTTTAATTATTTTATGAGTAGCAGTGATAGAGATTAGGAACCATCTTCTTGTGTTGGTAGTTATTTAGGAACATAAGCCCAAAAATGTCACTGGGCCTGCATAGACTAGCAAATCTAAAACTGACTCAGCTAGGACGACAATCAGGGGCCTCTCTCTGTTTTTCTTTACTTCCTGATCCTCCTTCTCCCTAGGAAATTTTGGCAGGCCTATTTCCTGCAGACAGCACCCCTTTTTTTTCTTGATTAGTTATGCATATACTCAGTGTGTAAACAGCCATGTTGCTACCATCCTTGTCCTCCTCCTTGTTCTCCCCCCTCCGCAGGGACCCTCCTCCTTGGGGATTGTGGGTCATGCATTGTCGGGGTAGCCGTCTGTTCTGGGGAAGAGGCAATGTCTCCATGCACAATGACCCAACTTGTGGCTCTAACAATCTTTCTGCCCCCTCTTCCTCAAATTTCTTTGAGCCATGTTGGGTACCTTTTAGGCCTACTTCAGTGATGAGATCTTGGGAGCCTCTGTGACAGAACTTTTTGACCCACCAGCCAATCAAGGCCTTCTATATACATTTAAACTTAACCAATAAAGTTCATCCCAACTTGATGCTTACTTTTCTATAAAAACTGAAGACAAGACTATGCTTCAGTGCATAAAACCTCAGACCAGAGTGTTCCACTAGCCATTCATTTTTCCTGGGGCCTCTCTGTCATGGAGGGGTTTCCTTAACTTTCAATGAAACTTAGATAGCTAAACTTTAACTGTCCTTGCTGATCATTTGTCATGATCTGTGAACAAGAAACTTGACCTTGAAAACCAGCAACAGTAGCAAACTGCATTGTCATACAACTTTATTAAATACATAATTTGCTGCCCCAGCATATAGTCCTTTAATATCAAAACTGTAGTAGAAGATGTTCTCTTTAACAAAATGGTTTATTATATATCAATTTAGTATTCAGATATTGAAATTAAGTGAGATTTTTAAATACTTAACTAGGAAAATATAAATAAAAATAACGACTTTTAGAGATGGAAGAACTAAGCAACAGGAAAAGGTAAAAGATAGGCATTTTCATCGCAGCATACATCACAAAATAGAACATTAGGAAATTCTAAAGGAAAAAAAAATGTAGTAACTGTAAACACGTGGCTATAAAATTCTGAGTTCACCACTAGTAATGCCAGTGCTCAGGAGGCTAAACAAAGAGTCTGTATGTCCAAGGCCATTGTTCAAGGCTGCAAAGTAAGATATATCCCAAAAACAAAGCAAAAATTAAACACATTCAGATGACAAGTTAAATGAAAATGATTTAGCTGAATAAAAAAGTGCGTAGTTAAGAAATAAAAGGCTATTGGTTAGAATTAATGGTGATTTATTAAAACAAAACATCTTTCAGGAGCGTTTTAGGAATCCCTCAGTTATGTATTTATGCAAGCGAATTTACAGTGTGAGCCTTGTCATGTCGCACAGCCACACTGGGCATTCAAGATCAACTGCCCAGGAAACTCTATAATTAGACTTTCAATTTATCAGTATCAAATTCTTTCCTACTAGCTTAGTAGGAAGTAACGCTCCATCATAGTTTGAAATGAAGTTGGAGAAATGTTTGCACATCTTTGTGAGCGTGGATTCTGTGAATGGGAACCTCATGGCTCAGCAATGAGCAGCGGGTTTGAAATTTACCTCTCAGCGAAACTCATTAAATCAAAAATGTCTTCCTCATCTTCCTCACGTGATTTCACATGATGTTTCGTGAAACCCTGTAACCATTTTTACATTCTCAAATTTTGGGAGTGCTTTGCATTTCCTTAACAACGCTGTAAACTATACATTACTTCTCTATTATTTTAATTCCAGATCTAGTGAAAAAGAAAAAAAAAAGGTTATAAAATGAACCCAATGTTTTGCTTTGGCCTCTAACTACTGTTCAAAACCAGGCAAGAAATACAACCTTAGGAAGAACCAACTAGTAAAAGTCAAAGTTGCTAAATAATTACTTATTTTAGTGAAAAGAAAGAGGTGGTCTCACACTCAGTCAGACTGAACCTTGCAAAGCAGTTTTCAAACAAATACTGAGAGGGAAAAGGACGTGATATTGCTTGGGAGACATTGCCAAATGCACACTGTGGTCATCTAAACTGCTCCTGAATTTGGTGAAGACAAGAGCATGATTAGTTCTCTAGAAATGTTTGTGAATTTCTGAGTTGGCCTTGGACACTTGTTTTTTGAACAGATTACTCATTCTATGGACCTGTTCTTAGAATTTTCACATTATATTCAATCTAAAGAAGTATATTTTATTGTCACCTACATGTATAAAACTCCTTTGTCCTTTTAGGGCTGGAGGGATGGCTTAGTGGTTAAGACGTTTGCCTGTAAAGCCAAAGAACCCAGGTTCGATTTCCCAGAACCCATGTTAGCCAGATATACAAGGGGGTGCATATGTCTGGAGTTTGTTTACAGTGGCTGGAAGGCCTGGCACACCCATTCTTTCTCTCTCTCTCTCTTTCTCTCTCTCTCTCTTTCTATCAAATAAGTAAATAAAAAAAATATTTTAAAAATGCTATAAAAAAAACTCCTTTTAATTAGCCAGTTATTTCCTGGTTTTTCAACTGGATGTGGGTCTTGTGACAGAAGGGAGAAAGTACTTTTTCCCCCCATTTATAATGTGCCCCTAATTTGTCACATGTTCAGGTGATAATTCATTCATTTTGTTCTTCAACTGGGTACTTTAAAAATAAGGATTATGCATTTTATGCTTGCTCCTCAGTTTCCTTGAATTCTTAAACACCTTTAGAAAGAAACTGGGTCACTTGTTAGATTGAGTTGAAGAGCCTTAGGGATCCCTTTTTTTTTCCCAAGGAAGTCTACTAGGTCTGACTCTTCCACTCCTTTAGGCGGTCCAGTAATTCTGATATTCTAGTTTAAGTTGGTATCTTAAAACTACCTTCTAAGCCCGATACTGCAGAGTGGATTCCAGGTCAGCCTGGCTAGAGTGAGACTTTGCCTTGAGAATACAAGAACAACACAACACAAAACCCCTGCTCTCCCTCTCCCTGACTGCATGGTAGTCTGTCATATTGAACTGCTACTTTACTATTAGATTAACTGTCTGGGGCTTTGCTTGGACTTCTACATTTTCTTCTTTGAAACTTGTGTTACTACTTATTCATTTCAATTTTAAGAAGAAAAAAAATCGTATACCAAAATAAAAATTAGAGTAATGCTAGAGATTTCACAGTCAATGTATATTTTTCTCTCCAAAGATTATTTCTTTTCTGCAATAAAGATCGTTGGGAATATTTGGCAAGAAGCTGGGGAGATGGCTCTGGAATAAGGACTCACATTGTGCAAGTTTGAGGACCCCAGAATACACATATAAAGACAGCTGTGATCATGTACAGCTGTAATACCAACCTTGAGTAGGGCAGAAGGAGGATCACAGGGGCTTGCCAATCAAACTAGTATATGCAAGCTTCAGTTTGGCACTGTTTCAAGGAAATAAGGCGGAAAAGCAATAAAGGGAAACCTGACATCCTCTTCTTGCCTCTGTCTGAACATGAGTGTGTATATCTGCACACATTCATGCATACCCCACACATATACACACCAAAGAAAGAATGACAGGAAGGAAGGAAGGAAGGAAGGAAGGAAGGAAGGAAGGAAGGAAGGAAGGAAGGAAGGAAGGAAGGAAGGAAGGAAGGGCAAGGGAAGGGCAAGGGAAGGGCAAGGGAAGGGAAGGGAAGGGAAGGGAAGGGAAGGGAAGGGAAGGGAAGGGAAGGAAAGAATAAAGGAAGTAGGAAAAGTGATTTGTCAGTTTGGTTTTGTCCTTATTACTCAAACTTACCTCCCATAATTTCCAATTATCTTCTCACTAGATACTTTTCATGAGTTTTAAACAATGCATTATTCATTTAGCCTTTGAATCTTTGAAGCACTGTAATTCTGTGGAAATTTTGGGGTCACAATTACATGCTATTGTGGGTGCATTATTTGGCTGGCTTCACCCTTGTTTCCCTTCACCTCAATTTATGAGACAGATTTATAGAAATGAATTGTTTGCAATCATAAGAATTATTTCTTGATTTCTTTAATTTAGATAACAGATGATAATGATCTATTTTGACTTACAATGAGTTTTGTGTTAGTTAATACATTTCAAAATAAGGTTATTTTACTTGACAATATAAATATGCTTTAATTACCTGAACAGAACCATGGTCAGATCTTTGATTCACTATGGATTAAAACATCATTTCACAGCCAAACAGAAACATGTTCCCAATCACTGCACTTGAATTATTGTTATGTAGCTAGAGGCTTGTATTAAAATTACTGAATAATTGCAATCAGATTATTATAATCAAGTACAGGAACAGTAATTACAGGTTACAGTCACTTTAAGCTGCCCTGGAAGTCCTATATCCTGATCATATGCATATTAAAAGTTTATGTTTGTGATAAAATTAATGAACAAGACTGAAACCACTTGTCAGAAGGAGATATAAGACATCTTACTGTATAGGGACTTAGTTTTTCTCATCAAGGACAACTAAGCGCCTACATTATTTTTGATCTTTCTTAGATTATATAAAAACAGGCAAAATCAAATTTTTACAATCCAAAAATAGTTGTTCTAGTATCCCCATTTAATGAATTTTCTGCATTTTCTTGATAATTAGTAGTGCAAGCTCATTATGGCTTTTATTAATTTAAAACGACAAAGGAAGAGTATGTGGATTTTAAATGTGGGAGGAAATTGTGTCCCAATTAACTATGGTTTCCTCATTCCTTAGTGAAAGGGTAAATATCTTCTGAATTTCCTGAGTTCCAAACCTGTAAAGAAATAGGTTAATAAGATGGAAATTCTTTTTCAACTTACATGATTTTGCTTTTGCAGATACATAAAATGTAAAGGTATTTTATATGTGCTGAAGTCACAGATTAAAGACAGATATGCATTTTGTGTTTGTGTTCTGACTAAAATATAGGCCCTTTCTAAGCTTAATTATCTTGTTCTTTGAGTCAAGAAATGAATATGGCATATTAGATATAAACTGCATTTTAATAGTTGGTAACTAAAATTAGAGCCTGGAACAGAAAGAAGCCATAGAGCCCTGGGGGTCCAATCACAGGGAAATGGCTCCTGAACACATGTGCTAGCCACTGAATCATTTTATTACACTTTCTGATTCACAGGGGAATGGGGAAAAGAGTGAGCAATACCCACAGAATACAAGTAGGAAATTTGTAGACTTGATTGGGCAGAGAAATTAGGAGAGGGTCAAGTGAAAAGTTTCAATGTGTAAGGTGACTTCCAGGGAATTCCATGAAGGTCTCCTATGCAGATGTATCATGGTGGGCAACTATACAGCACTAAAATGAGGATAAAAAGAAGTGACATTGTTTTCTTGAGATCAGTCCTCAGTCAGAGAGACAAATTCAGTGCCAGGTTCACAGAATTTCTACAGCCACCCTGACAGACAACATAAGCCAGATAAAAGGCCAACCAAACACCCAGATGCTGTTGCCTGGAAAATTACGTACTGGAGCTCAGCATCTGGGTCTCACAGCTGCCAAGTTCACCCCATGGGTGCCGGTGTTACTTGGCTCAGATTCTAGGCCAGATAGAAGGGGGGTGGGCACCATGGAACAAGCTGATCACTATAGTGAAAAACAAGAAGAAGACTGACAGCCAAGCGTGTAATAAAATAGCATGAACCCACCAGTATGGTTTCAAATGCATAAAACCACACTATTGTGTTCCAAACATAAAGCTAAGTGCAGGTTTTTCCACTTTGGTGTAGAGATGATTTAAAAGGTATTAATGGTGGGCCTGTGGTTATACTCTTTTTACCAAATGAAGGATTCATGCCATAAAAGAAGTTATAACCATAACCAGACAATGGATTGCAATGCCCTACCTTTACATTAAGTTAAAAATACCTAGGAGGATAGCTAAACAGAATGAAGAGAGGCATTTGGTATAAGAGCCCATATCAATAGGGTAAAAAGTACCCAATCAATATATAAAACAGCATGGAAGACCCAAGATGGCAACAGAGTAATGAAGTGACTATTGCAGCCCCACTGGATTCTCCTCAGGATTCTAAACGCCATCCATTTCTAGTAAACAGACACTTCACTGTGCAATGTGTCCTTAGGAATGAGCAGTACTGTGAACATAGGAGGAGAGAGTTTGCAGAGGACATCTTTTCCATGCATATAAGGTTTAGTCTACAGATTTTCATTAATAACCGAAGAAAGTAAATAAGCGAATATTTTGAAAGTAATTGCTTTAGCTATATGTTCAACCCTTATGAACTAGTACTGTATTTTTCTAGCTTAAGAAATGTCTTAGGATTTTTCTCATTTCATTCGTGTGTTTACTGTCAGAACATGTTTTGGCTCATTTATTGGTCACTGAGTAGAACAGCACATCATGCTTTTATACTTATTTTGTTAAAAGAGTGAAGGTTTTACCATTAATCAATCAATGAGAAGTAATGGTGTATCTTTCTCTCTAACTAGAGGCAAATAGTTATTCAAATTTAATCTTAACAGACATTTTGCCTGCGTTGACATGTGATATAAATTTTTAAGAAGTTTTGTGTGGCCCCTTGTGGGATTAGGGTTTAGACTGTTTCTCACTCTTCATCATTGCAGCCCAACTACTCAGCAGCAGCCTGAGCCTGTGTCTGAAGCACGGGAGGACCATACAGTGCTACGTGGAAGGAATGAGCGTTTCAGTAACTCTTTTGCTAAGGATAGACTTTTTTCTTATTTTAGAATCTATTTATTTGTTTATTTATGTAATGTGTGTACATGCTCATGGGCATTAGGGCCTCTTGCCTCTCTCTGTAAGTGAGCACGAGACGCTTGTGCCACTTTTCTGCATCTGGCTTACACGGTCAGCTTGGGAATTGAATCCAAGATGGTAAGCTTTATAAGCAAGTGCCTTTAAACATTGTGCAACCTTCCTAGCCCAGATAAGTAGTTATCTGTCAAAGTTTTGTGTGTGTGTGTGTGTGTGTGTGTGTGTGTAGGTGCATATGTGTGTTTGGGTATGTGGGGACATATGTGCCTATGCTCATAGAGACCAGAACTCAACCTCAGGTGCAGCCTTAGGAAAGTCATTTACCTACTTTGAATTGAGATAAGAGCCTCATGATTGTGAGTGAAGTACTTTATTGGCTGAGCTATCTCCCCAGTCCACTCTATCATAATTTTTGTGACATCTTATGAGTTTTCTTGAATCCATACTTTTATACTAAAATGTATCTTGCTTAAGAATAGCATTTCACAAACAATTCAGTATTAGGCCTCTTCTACATTCTGCACAAACATTGAGATCTCTCCAGATGTTAATAAGATCAAAACCAGTTTGGGCAACATCTGTCACAAAGCAAGAGATTGTGCACAAACTATTGCTGAGATTTCAAAGAGCTTTCCAAGAGAACACACAGTCCCTACAACTTCACTTGGAGAAATTCTGATTTATAAAGTATGCTTAAAGTATATTCCCAAGTCTTGCAAAAATTCACTTGGCAGCTTTTAATTTTGTATTAATTAAACGAACACCCACAGATCAGGGAGCAAAATGTTATCTTATATAGTCTTATGTTAATGGGCTGTTAATTATAACTTGTGGCTAAAATGATAAATCAGTTCTGTAGAAGTCTAGGATCCTTTTCATTAATCGGGTATATCAATACAGGTATTGATACAGTTCTCATTAATGAGTAGCAGCTTTTCTAAACTTTGGAGAACCAACCAGAAACTCTAACACTGTTATTGCTACAATGTGTGTATTGCAGATAACCTTTGAGGCTTTATACATGGAAAAAGTTCTTACTTTCTGATTATGTGTGCACACAATGTGTGGTGTGTATGTATAGCATCTATGCTGGGTTGGTGCTGTTTGTGCATGTGTGTGTGGATATATGTGGCCTAAGCCCGCAAATGCCGAGGCCAGAGGAAGTCGTCAGGCATCTTCTAGTTCACTTCTACCTTATATCCTGGAATCTGGAGCTCTGTGTTTCCCAGATTGGCTGAGCATGGAGTCCCCAGAACCCATCTGTCTCTGCCCCTCTTAGCACTGGGAATACAGGAATGTACCACCGCCATTTCCCTGGTTCTGGAAAATTTCTCTATCATCTTCCCAGTATCACTCAGTTTTTTTTTTTTTTCAATTTAACTGACTTCATTGTTTTTATGCCAGAGGAAGTACATAAAATTATTTGGTAAGCAAGCTAAAAATGTTAAAATATTTGATGCACATATATATGTGTGTGTGTGTGTGTGTGTGTGTGTGTGTCTCAATAAGGAAGTAGAAAAAATAGAACATGTAAGTACTGTATTCCCTACTTGTAAGTGTATTTTTTTGCATTAGAAATATGTCACTAAAGATTAATTTGTAATCAACGATGTATAGCTTCACATTAACTCATTTAACAATTATTCCTTGAGCATGTCTTTTATATCAGCGATGATAATAAGTTCTCAGATTTAAAAAAGAAGACAAAGTATAACAGAATGTAAGAAAACACAATAAACTATAAATAATGAAGAGCAAAATGTTATTAAACATAACATTTTATTCTCATTTGTTTGACAAATGTTAACAAATTTCTTTTAATGAAAAAAGAGGAAATGTTGAAAGAATACTATCGACAATATGGCTGTTAGAAATGAAAGTTGAAAGTCGATTTGTTCTGCTTTCTGAGTGTGACCATGGGCTAAGCCCCAGAAGTCCTATACCTAGCTACATACCCAGCAGAAAATCACACACATGCGCACTTGAAGATGTGCACATAAATATGTGCTTCACCCTGATGGCAATTACAAAAGGTTAAGTTGCACACTACTACACAGAGTAGGAAATACCTCAGCTACCTATAACAATAAGGATAAGTTAAAGTTGAGTGAAAAAAGTGACTCAAAGTATAATATACTGAACATAAGGATTTCAGAGAAATTTGAAAGAACTTTTGATTAAAAATATTATGCGCGTTTATGTAAGGTATAGGCACATTGATTCCTCTGAGGAGAGCAGGAGGCTAGGAAGAGAAGAATTAGTTGGCCTTGCTTCACACATTTTAGATGTAGAATTTGGAGGTGGAATTTAGGACATTCAGCTCATCCTGAATAAGTGAGAGAAAGGGTGGATAATAAGAAGACCATAAGACCACAAATATGAGTGTTCTAAGAACACTGTGAAAATAATTCTGTCTACTACATGGGTGCTTTAGGTGATATTGCTATATAATACAGTGACTTATTTGTAGGAATCCCAAGGAGGAAAAAAATTCCAAGTAATTTCAGGAACACTTCTATATACTTTAGTAATTTCTTTTATCTTAGGGAAATATGACCAAGTTTTTGTTTGTTTCTTTGCACAGCGGCAACTTGAGTGCATACTTGTCATAAGTATATATAATTTATCATTAAATTAGTTGTTATAGCAACTAGGTTTCCATCTCATTTACCTATAAATATTTTTCTTTCAGGTTTTACACTTGTTATTAGTGTATTCTATTTTATTGTATTCTGCTAAATAAACATAATATCTAGATTTTAGAAATATAATTCAATGTAGAATAAATAATAATTTTATCAGTTCTTTTGTTAAAAAAAGGAAGCCATTTTCCCTACCCTCTCCAACTCTTGCTCTAGAGACTTAATTTGGTGTATTTATGTGGATATAGATGTTTGTGAGTACCCCCCATAGGAAGTGTGACTCAACTAATCAATTAACTAAATGAAAAATAGACTCAACAAAGCCTTGGTGAAAATTTATTATTTGCCTAGGAGTGTATTTGTCCAATACAAACTGTCCTTCTGTATAGAAGAAAGAGAAGATAAACTAAATTAAATATTAGCTAATATATAAATTTGCAAACACTTGGGGGACTCTTCTCAGCCATAAGAAACTATCTTACTTGAAATTTGTGCCCTCAGAAAAGTTTAGAATTTTCAACAATAAGTCCTAACTGCAAATAATAGAGAAACTTCTCAGAGCAAAAAAAATTTTTAATCTATAAATAATAATATTTACACCCTTTCTCTGACATAGTAAAATAAATTTTCATGAGCTTCACCAGAAAACAATCTTTAGCATTCCTTTCAAAAATGGTAATAGCAATGCTTTATATTTTAAGAACACTATTACTATCTCTTCTTTAGTTCTCCCAGAGAGCTCTGAACATTGCAAAGTACTCTTAAAAAGTTATATTCATGTTTCCCTTCCTTTGATCCTAATGATAAAATACAGCCACCTTTATGGTGAAATACGGCCACTGCTTATGACAGTGAATAACAATTCCATACAACTCACAAGAAATAACATACCCAATTAAAACTGTAAAGGGATCTTAGAAAGAAAGACTTTAATTAGAGAAGCTGGAATGTATCCAAGTAAAAACGTACCATGAAAAGTGGTCATGACCTCATTTTAACACTCTGTCTTATTCAGAAGGCCATGTCTAGAGTGGCCCATTGCATCAGGCTGACTCGAGGCCCTGATTGATGCAGCGGGGAATAAGTGGGGACAATGTCACACACTTCATCATCCTCTGCATTAACAAAGCAGTCCAAGATTTTCCTTGGCGAGCCTCCTCAACCAGTTAATGACCCTGTGCATGTCCATCCATGGGTCACAGACAAACATTGCACAAGCTTTTGTAACTTTTGGGCAGAAAATATGTATGTTGTCAAGCACAAAAACCATACAAGTTTTTTTTTTTTATAACATTGTGTGAACAACGGTAAAAATGATTACAATATGTTAATGGCTATTCAAAGATAATCATTTGTAAGTTAATTTTTTAAAATAACTTAGAAATGATAAAAGCTAAATTAATTTCTTAATGCAGATACCTACACTGATTTGTTTCATGCCTATAGAAAGTGAAGCCACAAACTGACAAAAAATTAAAAATTAAGAAAAATAATAAAATAAAATGCTGGGCATGGTGGCGCACGCCTTCAATCCCAGGCAGAGATAGGAGGATCACTGTGAGTTCAAGGCCACCCTGAGACTACATAGTAAATTCCAAGTCAGCCTGAGCTAGACTGAGACCCTACCTTGAAAATCAATAATAATAATAATGATAATAGTAAAATAAAGATGTGCTTGATAGTACACCACTTTTAAAAATAATATATAAATTGCATCATTTGAGATAAGGTATCCTACCTTACGGCAATCAGGTATGAATGCACAATTTTCTTTCATAGATTTCCCTGTTTGTTTGTTTGAAGACATATCCTCATTATCTAGACCAAGATGAATTTTAATTCACTACACAGCCAATGCCAGTCACATGCACACAATGAACCTGCCTCACCCTCCCAAATGACAGGATCACACATACATTGCATTGCCAACTGAATTTTTGAATTAATATAGATTCTTTATTCCGTACTACTCAGGAAATTGCCATGAATAACCAGTTTTCTGTTACTTTTTCTTGTCTGCTTCCACAGCATAGCTGTCAAGGAAAGATTTACAGAATTTTTAATCAGTCCATTGGGCAGTTTTCCACCTGCCTTTTTTTTTTTTCCTGTTGGGTTACCCCTGTATTTATTTCCCTATATCTGTATTCCAGAAGTACTCTGCTGTCACAGTGGAGGAACAGGCTAGTGTTCACTTTGCATATATTCATTTTTGTTGCACAAATATTAAAACATGGTATAATTCAGTAGCTAATTTTTAGTATATCATATAAAATAATTGTGGGGTTTATATTGAAGTTTTTTTTTCCTTAAGTAAATGATTTGAGGAAGTTAGGAGATGGCTCAGTAGATAAAATAACTGTTGTGCAAGTGTGCATACCTGGGTTTAGATGGTCAGAACTCACCTAAAAGGCCAGCTGGGAAACTGGACATCCCAGATAATAAGGAAGGTGGAAGCAAGCGACCTGTCACACGCTAGGCTGGCAAATAGAGAGGGGAACAAAAAAAAGTGGAAAGTCAGGATGGAGATTCAAAGTTGTCATCTGATTCCACACATGCTCTGTGGTTTGTACATGCCCACACTCACACACATGAATATGCCCATAAAACACGCACATCAAAAAGGAATAAAGAAAAAAGAAGAAGATTTGAAGTCAGACATGATAGCACACGTTTGCAATCCCAGCACTTAGAAGTCTGGTGCAGTGAATCAAGAATTTCAGGGCAGCTTGAATTACATAATCAGACTTTTAGAAAATGACAACTATGTCCACTCTTCCATAACTGTCCTTATTGCTAATTTTTCTGTGGCGTTGCTTCTCCCATATGGTGACAACACTAGTTTCTCCACATGCAGGGCTTAGTAGTCCACACAACCTCATTCCCTCTAAAACCCGTGGGACCCAGGCTTGAAAATACCAACATCACTGTACTGTCCTCCAGATGATGTGCTACAAAGTTGTTTCAGTACTGCTGGCCACCATGCTCTCCACAACACTGCAGGTATTTAAAAGGCAAGGAGTGCACAAAGACAGGGGGGACACTGTATGGACACTTGGGAGTCCCTGATTCCAGAGCAGAATGAAGCATGCTATTCCTCCTATACATCTGCATGGTTGGCTCTTCCAGCCCGGGCACCCTTGCATTATGACCATGTGAAGTCAAGGATCGTTCCCAGTGTTAATCATCTCTGATTAAGGACGAGCGCTCTTCTCGCTGGGCGACAGGACTGGACTGCAGGGCTGCGCAGTGTTGTCCCTGCCCACTGCGATAACACTCCAAAGGGAAGTAGGAGATGGCAAATGAGAAAATAATCAAGGGCATAGCTAAAAAAAAATTAAGACAAATTTAGGAAAAAAAAATAATCATAATCCTGGATAGAGATAACAAAAGAAACAAGGGAGATTTGAACAGTAATTTTTCACAAGGAAAGTTCAAGCAAGCACAAAGTTAAAGGGATTATTCAGATCCTTCCCAAGTTTACTACCAGTAGCTAAATTTTTTTTTTTAACAGATACTATGTTCTAGTGACTACTATGTGGATTTTGTATCACTTTATTCTTATAACTTACAAAATTCCATGACGTTAAAATTACTATCATCATTTTCACATAAAAGCATATTAATCAAAATATATGTTATCAAAAATGTTAAGCAGTGGCTAGTTATAAGAAGGGACATTGTTTGATTTTAAAAAGTCTGAGTAAAGTTTGTGCAACTACCTAGGACCGAATTTTGAGTAAACTATGTTTTTTGATGAATTTCGGACATTACAGGTATGTGTTATAAACAGAAAAAAGACATCCCTAGCTACATCTCTTTCCATTGAGATACAGTCCTAAGCATTCAACGACATATATTATTTTCTGGTACACATAAAACTATGCTTTGAGCCTGTGAGTTGATATATAAAAAATATGCCTGAGTTTATTATGCATACCATATACTCCATACAACATGCTTGTAATTTATTTTCTCCCAAAGGATATAGTTGATATACATAGTTGCAAGTTATGTTTAGAAAAGTGATTTTACCTGGTCAGAGCAGCATACACTCATAACCCTAGCACAGGGCTTAAGACACTTATACTTTTAGGTAGCAGAACAATGAATTTCATGCCAGCATGAGCTTCACCGCAAAACCTTGTCTAAAAGAGATAAACAAAAAGTATTAAATGCCAAAGCATTTTTCTAAACGTGCACATAATTATGCACAAGCACAGCATTCTTACTTTGCAATGGTTTTATATACTTTATATACTCTAGCTTTGGATATATGTGTAATTCTTTCAATCTTGTAAGTCAGCTTTTATGGGTGAAATTTTCAATACTACATGAGCATTAAAAGACAAATTTATTGGGGGCTGGAGAGATGGCCTACCGGTTAAGGTGTTTGCCTACAAAGCCAAAGGATCCCAGTTTGAGTCTCCAGGACCCACGCAAGCCAGATTCACAAGGGGGTGCATGCATCTGAAGTTCCTTTGCAGAGGCTGGTGGCCCTGGTGTGCCCACTCTCTCTTTCTCTCTGTCTCTTCCTCTCTCTCAAATAAATAGATAGATAAAATATTCTTAAAAAGACAAATGTAGCATATATCAACAAACACTTTCATATTAAGCACAACTTTTCAGCTGGAAAGATTATCTTCTTTTATTGTTAGTGTTTTCTAGTCTTCCAATTATTACACATGGGAAGTAGATTTACTTCCAGTATATTCAGATAGCCTAAATGAAGGTGGTAACAGAAACTGCAAGTATTTGCAGGGTTTTATTTTGTACCACATCACTCTCACTCATATCAGTGAGTATCATGATGGAATTGTTTTTCCTTGTATAATCACTACAATTAAGAAAAGGAGACCTGGGAGATATAAATAGTACTGCCAATTTTTTCTGTACTTCACATTGCTTTATGTCACAGTTGGGTGTCATGCTACTGGCCAAATAGCTTTAAACATTGAGGAAATTCTGAGTCTTCCTTAGCTATACTAAAATCCAAAGAGCCCTACAGTTTTTCAGCTTGGGTGGCCAAACCAAATATTTTTTTTTAAAGCTAGTTGGACTGGATGTCACTAAGTGTGAAAAGCTACTGTAATCTCTCAGGGTTATATCAGGGCAAGGCAAAGACTCGGGCTGCCAGGACGAGACAATTCACAGAGAGCTTTACGATGAGCACATTGTGTCAACCAAAGCACAAGTCTACAGTATCGTTTTCCCCACAATCTCAGATGGTTACAGCCTTCAAGATTATATTTGTTACTCAGCTTGTGAGATGTAGCCTATACGGTTAAAAGAAAAAGTGTCAGTGATGACTTCCATCACCCTCACTGTGACTATCTGAAAACTTCATAGGTATGAGGTCCTTTCTCAGATTATCTTTTTGCCATGAACTCTTTGGAACCACTTATTTCATTTTGTAAAGGCAAGGTAACAGGGACCATATCACTTCATATCAATACTGTCACATGCAGCTTCATTGATCAAGGTGCCACAAATAGAAAAAAAAAATTCTCACAAGATGGTGTGAGAGGCGTCAGGCAGTCCTTCAGCGTTTCATGATATGAGCCTCTTTTTTGTCACTTGATCTTGACTGCCATAGTGAAACCAGTCACTTAATTTCTTGATTTATTCAACTTTTACTACATGCTGGACAAGAGACCATGCACTATCTCTTTTCACATATGTGTGAGCATGGAGTGGATATCAGTATTATTATCCTCTTCCTTTTATAGTGACAAAACAAAATCTTATCTGAATAAGTTTAGCTGCAACAATACAGTGACCCAGGGGAATGGCAAGGGCATGATCCAAGGGACTCCATATACAATCTAACATGCTAACAAGTACCTGTCAAATAAATTATCTCATATCTATATCAAAGAAGAATGCTTAGTCCCTTCAGAAAGAAGGTCACAAAAAGTTGTGGGGGAAGTAAAGGTTTATTGGTATTTATATAACCCAACAAAATAAAAGTGGAATTTTAAACAATTACTGTATTTACTTAAATTCATATTAATGCAATAGTAAGTGGATATTTTAAACTGAGTTCTGCCTATCACTATTTCTCTGAACTTAGGCCTCAGGATCCCTAGATGTCAAATCAAACAAGAGTCAGAAATTTTCGTTGCACAGACCTTTCCCAAAGGTCTATATAAAATTTTAAGTTAAGTGGATTTAGACATGCAGAATGCAATTATGTCCACATCTGCAGATAGGAGTAAAAAAGGCGGCTATGATTAGGGAATGAAGGAGTACTTCATCCCACATTTCATGGATACAACTGTATGGACTCCTATTGAAGTACACTATTATTGCAAGTATTAAAGATGGTTTCTAGAAGCAACCTCTAAGCCTGAGTTATACTTGCTTCTATTAGAAAGAGTTAGAAATTACAATGAAGCTGCATTCTATTTCTTTCAGCTTACTGATCTTCAAAATTATTTAATGTGCCAAACACAACTTAAAATTAAAGTAATAATTTAGAAGTTATTGCTTTTAAAGCAAAGGAAGAAAGGGGTCTCTGCAGGGAAGTATTTCCCCAGAGTCTTCCTAATACTGATTAACACTAGTTTTTGAAATGTTAATTAGTTTTGAGCTTAACAGCTAGTCATTGTCTAAAAGGGCATGGCGCAAAACTTTTTCAAAGTGTGGACTAAGGAGTATTTAACTCCTTAATGCCAAGTACTGGCCATTTGCTCCATTGCTGGCCACTGAACCATGAGAATGCCCGTACTGATTAGCTGTTGTGATTAGCAGACTCATGTGAGGACTCTGATCACTTCTCACTGGCTTGCATTGACAGACTACCTAAGAGAATTTCCAGTTTTTCCCATTGTAATATATTCCATTTACTTAACCTGATATATGCAATGTTTGAATAAAAAATCTATAATTATTTCATTTCAGTCATTGTATTTTCTATTTAATAGATATAATGGTAGAAAATAGAGCTTTCTGCTTTTAGAGCTATTTTTAAAGACCATATTTATTATTCCTAAATCTCCATTGTCAAAATTTCACATTTTCTGTTGTTTCTCAGTAGAGTAAAATGTTCTTGAAAAAATATTTACTGAAATCTTCTTAAGAAAGAATAAATTTTATAGAGAAATATGTCCAAGAAAATCAGTTGCAATCTGAATAAGACAATGAAGATCAGAAAAGTAGTATGTGAGAAATGTTAGCACCACTCAAAATATTGCTTTTAAAGCAAAAATTCTCATGTACAAAACTGATAATATGTATAAATTCTGCACTACTTATATCATTTTACTAATCAGGAACAGAAATCCCAAAATCTTAGAATTAAGTATCAACCTGTATTTTAATATGTTATTTTAATACTTTGATCTTTGTTTCTTCCATTATTACATGGGAACATATTGGTAGTTGTTCTTTTCTACTAATATTGGTAGATAAATTTTTTGCAACTATATTTGGGAGAAAATTCTAGCCTTATAACAAACTGAAAGCTACATCTCTCTCTCTCTCTCTCTCTCTCTCTGTGTGTGTGTGTGTGTGTGTGTGTGTGTGTGTGTGTAGGGGAGAGGGCAGCCAAAGAGAAACAGACTAGGTTAAATTCTTCTTCAGAACCTTTCAAAACTAAAATATCTAGAGAAAGGAGAAGAGCCACACACCACATTTAAGGCAAGGAGATTGTGTTATTTTAGCTTCCACAAGCTTTGTCAAGGACTTTACAAAGTATTACTGCATTGCTTATATAAATAGCAAGCTGCTACCTGTAAGAAATATACTGTTAATGTACAAATTTTGAGATGGAGTTAAGGTGGTGAAACAAATAAACACATTAGAATTGACAAATTAGTCAATTGACTAAGCTATAACCTAAACACCACATTATAAAAACAGTAATTTTCTGAAATACCTTTTTTTTAATTTACACCAACCATATTCTCCTTTCATATCAATTAAACCTATTAGCTCAAAGACTGCTGAGCTTAACATAATCATATGACGAATTACCAACAATATACTAGCAGCTTTGGATAAGGAATGAACACAAGTTAACAAGAATGACACAAAGTCCCCTGATAAGCATAATTGATTTGATGTCCTTTTAGTTTTTCAAAGTTCTTTTTTTTTAATGTCCTCACCACAAAACAAAGCTTTCCAGAAGCATATCTTCAAAGGGAGATTATTTTTTTTTTTCTGGTCACTATTGTATTCACTATCATTGAAATGAAGTGTACAGGAATGAGAAGCTTTGGCTGGTAGTCATAGTGGTAACCATATAAGTCCTGGTGCTTATACTCATGAGACCTAGGGGGAAAACTTCTCTCATAAACATCTGTAACTTGAAGATAATAGCATGATTATAAAAATTCAAATGAGCAGAAAACTCCGCATATGGAGGTGTAAGGGGATCGTATGCTGTCTGCTTGGGATCAGGGTGCCTTTCTCTCCTAAGACAGTGACTTTCATAGTCCCGAAAGTCAACAATCTGCTGTCCAATCTGCTTTTCGTAACACCTTTAAAGCAGATTAATATCTTAGGATAATATTCCTGTTCATGAGGTTTTGAACAAATTCCAGTCAGTTAATTAGCAAAAATGGAACTTATGAAAAAAATCTATATTTAGATAGCTTGCCTTGATAACATCTCTGTATGGATGGATGAATGGGTCAATGAATTAGAGAATGCATAATGAAACTTAATGATCATAGTTCTGAAGAAGAGGCTCAGAAAATTTTGTCTCTCCCTCTCTGCAGATAACAAATGAAGCAGAATGATCACAGAGAATTTCCTTTGGGAATCTGGAGCAGGATGAGGATACTGGATTGAGTGAATGATTTTACTTTCTATGCTAAAGTAGAGAGATAGTATAAGCATCTCTAAATAAAGATGATGTAATAGCATTAGTACCTAAGACTTAAGGAATGAATACTTCCCACATGCTAAGCACTATTCTAAGTTCTTTATATGAATGTACTATTTCAAAGTTCATGAACACTCAGATTAGGTTTATAACCTTATAATAACACAACTAACTCAGAGGTGCAAGTCAGAGCACAAAGCCTGTGTCACATCTTCACATTGGCAGGGAGAAAGCAAGAAGATTATTGGAACCAGGATGTAATACCTCATTACCTGCTTTCCCTGGACCATTTCCTGCAGTAGGACTCTACCTTCTAAAGGCTCCACAATCTTTCTACACACCATCACCAGTTGGGGATCAAGTGTGTTCAAACACAGGAGCCTATAGAGGGGGTACATTTTACATTCCAATCACGATAACAAATATGTTTTCCATGACATATGGTTCTTAGAGTATATATATAGTCACATAAAATCGGGTATATATAAAATTAAAGAAAAGCAAAATTGTCTAGGGGAACAAAAGGGCAAAGGAAAAGGAATAGGAGGAGGAAAAGGAAGCTAGTAGGAAAGGAGAATGGCAAAGAGTCTCACAATAAAATATATACCTAGAAGCAATTTTTAAAGAAAGTACCAGTTTTCAGGGAGCTTAGCTATGAACACCAAATGCATGCATAAAAAGATAAAAGTAATGAAGAATGTAGGTGGGCAGCAAAAGTCAAAAGAGGCAAAACTAGACAACATAGGTGGAAATCTATTTTTAAGTAGTGTTTTTGTCTAAGAAATGGCATTTCATTCCATATCACATAAAAATAAAGCCACAGTCATTCCAAGATGTAAGGAGAGCTAGTTCTGACAAGAGTGAACAGTAAGTATAAAGACTTGGGTGAGAAAGAAAAGAGCAAAGAAAAGAATAAACTATACTGTGGTTGCACTGATCTATTATTCTGGTCCATAGCCAAATGTCACATGACCAGGAACTACTCTACATTCTTGGCATGTTTCTACCTTGATTTAAATATTTTACTATCAAGAAGGAAACCATAAAAATATATTTAAAAAGTAAAGCTTGCCAAATTGGGTAAGAAATATGTTGATTGAAAATGACAAATGTAGAACATAAGGTTATGGAAGACAGGAAGCAAGATGGGTATAAAAAAATATACCAGGAAAATACTATCTTAGGGAAAACTAATGTACTTAGATCACTTGAGCCAAAATAGCACAAGGCAGAAATTATTATCAATGATAATAATGGTCATTGCTCATTGTTAAATTGTTTAATTAACACAGGAAGGCATAATTAAATGACTGTAAAACAAACATTCCAATCCAAACTGCATACATAAAAAAGAATTAAAAAGCAATGACAAAAAAGGTTAATTCCAGGATGGCAGAGAGAAATATTGCCATACCTCTCAGGGACTAATAGATCAAATATGGGGAAAAAATGCAAACAGATTTAGCAGGTAAGAGCACTGACATACAGATTAATGAGACTAAATATAGTACTTTGTGTGTCAGCAATGAGTATGGAAGAATTGTATGCCCTCCAAAAAGTATAGGAAGAGTTATAAAAAGTGAACGATTGTATGTGAAGCAAAAAAACAATTTGATGAAATTTAAGTGAATTGACAACATAAAGGTTATATTTCCAGAACAAAAAAGACTTATATTACAAATGAATATGTATCACGTGTATGGTTGCACATGCTTGTATTTCTACCTGTTTAGTAGGCTGAGGCAGGAAGGTTGTGAATGAATCTATGTCTATATCTATAGCTATCTAGATCTATCTATAAACTTGAGATGTACTTCAGTGGTAGATTGCTTGTCTAACATGGATAACATCCAGCACTGAAGAAAGAGAGAGAGAAGAGAGAAGAGATAGAGAAAAAACAAATGCAAGGAAAAACCCCTTACATTATATTAAAGATACTAGAAAAAATAACTCATATGCAGAAGAAATTACAATGAAACCTAGAAAACACTCAGAAGTGAAAAAAGATATGAAAATTGTCCATAACGCTTCACTTACTTGAATGGGGACACAAAGGATTAAAGATACATTTTAATACAAATAAATGTGGAAATGACCAAATTAATTAGAAAAAAGGAAATAAATATGAGAAAAGAGAAGGTTATGAAACATTTCAGAGTGTGTGAGCAGACATTTCCACCTCTTTCTCTCTGCCACGCGGTGAGGATCAGCTGCACGTGCTCCTGCCATTGTGATACTCTTCTCTCCTTCAAGCCCAGAGTCGACAGTGCAGAGAGCGTGCATGGAAACCTCGAATCCTCCTGGCTCGCTGAAGGGCAGGGCTGTGATCACACTACAATTCAGCCGCACCTAAGGGACTGACAGGGGAACATGCACTGGCTCATTGGGATTTAGCAGGAACCAAAGATCCGAGAGAATGAAACTTCTGTAGCACCTACACACACAATTGCACAGAGCAGCTGTGAAAAATCCAGTCGTGTGATGGCAGCTGCTTGCTGTGCGTCTCTGTAGTTGTCATTTAAACTAAATACTGTTGCCAACACATATTTGGCTATTCTTTGCTTTTTTCTATTAAAATTAATTTATTGACAACTTCTGTATGTCAATATATTGTCTGTTGAACATCTTCACTTCCCATTACCTTCTCCTGTCACACCTTTTACTGAGTTCCTTCTACTTCCCAACCTGTCCCTCTTTCGTTGATGTCTTTTTTTGTGAATCATTGGCACTAAATCAGTATTGTCTGCAAATACATGGGTGGAGGTTATTTACCAGACCATGAGTAACCTACCAGTGACTATAAGACTGAAGAAAATATCATTCCCGTCACCTCAGCCATCATTAACTGCAACTAGGTCTGGGATCCAGGTGAGTCTCACCATCCATGAAAACAGGGCGATTGTACAGGTCTCGTAACCACAGCTACTGTGAGCTCACGAATGCAAAGACTATGTCATGCCTTGGAGAGAGCAGTCCATGACATTTCTTGCCATCGTGCTCTTATTATTATTTTCTTTTTATTCCATATGCCAAAATGTTCCCTGAGCCTGAGAGGAGGTGATATAGTTGTCTCGTCTAGTGCTAAGTACTCAACATTCACATGTTTTCGTCACTTTGAAGAGTTTTTAGTCTCCCTTGTAAGTCACTGCCCACTGGGGGGGAGGGTGGCAGAGCACAGTTTTTTGGACACAGCATCTCCATTTCGCCAAACAGCAATAGTAGGTTTCCCTCTAGAGCCTATCAGCATCTCTGTAGGTCAGGTGGACCTGGCACTTGTGGTGGTACAATTGCCTCAGCTTCCAGAGTGCGTGGGTTGCAGGTGGGTGCCACTATACCTGAATCTTGTCTATTTTATTATCCAACTCTAATTGTGCTTAAATAGAAATGAGTAAATTCTCAAATAAAATACATGCAAGCGAATCAAATGAGCAATGAAGTAAAGGTATTAATGAAATAAAATTCAGTACTAAATAGAGAAAACAAATAAAACCATTGACACTGATTTGAAAATAATAAAATACAAAAACCTTGTGGAATTTAGAGTGCAAATGAAGATAACACTACATCCATGTCATTAAATTTAAAAATGAGATGAAAAAAGTGCATTTTTAGAAAAATCAAACTTTACTAAATCTGACTTCAAGGATGAGAAATTTGGTTAATGTAATTGCAGAATAAATAGCTTAAAATTTCCCTATATATCAGGTGAAATGTAACACAAAGAGAAATGTCTTAGTTAGAAGGGGAAAACAACAACCAAGAGAAAGTCCTGGAGAGATGGCTTAGCAGTTAAGGCACTTGCCTGCATAGCCAAAGAACCCAGGCTCAATTCCCAGGATCCATGTAAGCCAGGTGCACAAGGTGGCACATGCAGCTGGAGTTGATTTGCTGTGGCTGGAGGTCCTGACTTGCCCATTATCTCTCTCTATCTGTCTCTCTTAAATAAATAAATAATAAATACATAAGTAAATAAGCATATGTTTAAAAAAGATAAGAGAAAGTGAACCAAGTGTGATTCCCAGGAAAGCCCATCCATAGCTTCAGCCACAGGGGATGATATAGTAAGCTTACTGGATCTCAAGACAAGAAGATAGGGCTCGCTGCTATTTAATATATACACCTTTGTAAAAGTTCTGATTTCCCCATATTCCACAGGTGTGGTCAGATAGCAGAAGGCCGGTGATGAGACAGCCAGGAAAAGAGATTGAACAAAGGATAAAAAGCATACTAAGAGAAGTCATTTTCTGCTTGTGGAGAAAGGTCCACACCTGTCAAGCATGCACAAAGCTTTGAGTTCAATCCTCAACACTCCACAAACCAGGCAAAATGTCTACTGTGATCTCAGCACACAGGTGGTGGAGGCAGCAATGTAACAAGTTCAACATCATCCTCAGATTCATAGTGAGTTTGTTTGAAAGCAGTCTCGGATACATGAGCCCTAAGAAGGAGAAAGAGTAGTAGAAGGAGGAATTGAAACAAATATAACTGATGCTTCTATTAATTAGAAATCCACTGAACATCAGAGAGTCACCTTCATGTTACCTTCAAATGTACAGGGAAGGCTTCAGTGGATTGATAGGACTTTGAATACAGGCCCAGAAGATTCCATTCCTCTAGCAACCTTACTCCACTGAAATAAATGTGACTGTGTGGCAGAAAAGGGGCTGTTTTAACCCAGTTTCAGATGAGACTATAAACTACAAGAAAAAGATTGTTACTTTCTGCCCTGAATTTCAAATATTTACACAAGCTTTATAAAGGAGGCAACAGCAGGGTGTGGTGGCAAACACCTTTAATCTTAGCACTGGGGAGGCAGAGGTAGGAGGATCACCTTGAGTTTGAGGCCACCCTGATAATACAGAGTGAATTCCAGGTCAGCCTGGGCTAGATGAGACCCTACCTCAACAAACAAACAAACAAACAAACAAACAATGAATAAATAAATAAATAAAGGAGGCACCACCAAAGTGGTTCAGAAATCTCCATCCAACCCTCACAAGTAAATAATTAAGGTTAAAGAGACATATTTTTGCAGGAAAAAAGAATCCGAAGATATTGCGAAGTTGTCCAGAGTCTTTTTCTTTTTCGTGAATTCAAGGTAATAAGAGATGAGAGATGGACAGAAGTTGAATTCTTAATTTGGTATGACTAAGAAAACCTTAAGGGATTACTCAAAGATCTTGTGATTATGAGAATTAAGGATACTATAGGCTAATTCCTAAATTGACATTTAGGAATCTGAGAACACGAAGAAGTGTGGTCCTGAGTCAGAACGGAGCAACTCTCCTAGCACCATCTGTAAGGGACAGTATGTGTTGAAAACATATATTGAAGACAAATATATGAATTTGAAGGTAGAGATTTGAAAGTAGACCAACATGAAAGGGCTAGAGCCACTCAAAGTGCTAATGTGCTCAAGAAAAAGATAGAAGGAAAGTCTGCATCAATCTAGAAGTCCAAAGGAGCACAGGTACAGAACACATGGCGGCTGAGTGCTGGTGTCCAAAAGCAGAAGGATGGCTCAGTTTCCTCAACTACAGGAGTTTCAGTTGGAAGTTTCTAAAAGGTGGGTTTCTGGAATTTTGTCTACAAAAGTAATGCAAGCACTCAAAAGCCAACTGCAAGCTGGGCATGGTGGCGCACGCCTTTAATCCCAGCACTCGAGAGGCAGAGGTAGGAGGATTGCCATGAGTTAGAGGCTACCCTGAGACTACATAGTGAATTCCAGGTCATCCTGAGCTAGAGTGAGATCTTAACTTGAAAGACAAACAAAAAAAAATCAACTATAAACATCCCCCTATCCTGATATAATCATACCCTCTTAAAAGACTATTTTCTCTCTTCATACCCTAGAGAACACTGAAGGACTTAACAACTAGGTATCTGAATGGAGAGGTCTGGAGCTGAAGCGAGTGGAAGACACACTCAGTATGAACTCCTCTCTTCTTATAGAATCTCCAGTTGAAGGGATTATGCTCCACACTGGCTATTTAGCTAGGTTAGAATTTTAAAAGCTATATTCTTGAGGTTGTTAAAACTTGAAGTGCCAAAGGGGGAAAGCAGAGAAACAGAAAAATAAAGCTATCTGATAAGTATACTATTCAAAGGACAGTGTTGCAGTCTGGTTCACATTGCTGGTAGAAATCACCCAACCAAGAGCAGCTTCTGGGAAAAAGAGATTTATTTTGGCTTACAGGCTGGAGGGGAAGCTCCACGATGGCAGGGGAAAATGATGGCATGAGCAGAGGGTGGTCATCACCCCCTGGCCAACATAAGGTGGACAGTAGCAACAGGAGAGTGTGCCAAACACTGGCAAGGAGACACTGGCTATAACACCCATAAGCCCGCCCCCAACCATACACTCCCTCCAGGAGGCTTTAATTCCCAAATCTCCATCAGCTGGGAACCTAGCATTCAAAACACCTAAATTTATGGGGGGCACTTGAATCAAACCACCACAGATAGGAAAGAAGAATTCCATATTTTATGAACTTAAGTTTAAAGGGTCATTAAGACAGAAAATGCATTTTGTTTACATTTAACAGCATCTGCTAGATCTGTGCTCCTTAGCAAGGAGGAGGCCTGAACAGGTGACATTATTAATTGCAAAAAGTGTCTGAGAGTGGTAGCGAATGTGATCACATCTTTATCCTGCCTCTGCCGTCACGTTTGTATTTCCTCCTCCTTCACACTCCTTCTACCATATCCCAACAAAGAACGCTAGTGACCAGCTCAAAGTTACATAACTGGATAAGACCACTATCAGGTGGAGGTTATATACCTTGTTGATTTCCAGCTCTCTGTAAGTATAACCAGGAGGTCCACTGGGAAACCAGCTGGCCAGCCTGCTTATACAATTTTGAGCTTGCCCAGGCCAGACCTGACAACATCTTTATTCTTTTAAAATTTATAATCCATACCTTTATCTATTCCAAAAAAAGTATAGTTTCTAACATACAAATATATTTGACTGCAGCTAAACACAATGTCAATTTACAAACACATGGAAAGAATTAGAATGCAATAAGCTCTTTGTGTTAATGAAGGTCTGGACAAATTATATGGCATAGGAAACTGAGCACAGTGTTGTTCAATCACAAGTTCGTTCTGCTAAGGTTAAACCCAGTGCTAGAAGAAGGAGAGTCGGTATAGAGGATTTCACCACACACTTGAGTGGTCATGACATCTTTTTTCGAAAGCATCTAGTACTCTTTCTGCCGCTCTCTGACTTAAAGCCACTTCAAGCATTTGGGGTGCACAGAGAAGCATTCCTTCCTACATTCAGAGCAGAAAAAAAAAATCACTGGACATCTCAGCTCATCACTCCCAAGGAAGAATTCCCACAGCTGCTACATTATCATTCAACAACTGGGACCTGGTGTGGAATTTCCCAGAACCCAAACTCTTGGGCTGTGGTTCTGCATTGATTGGCATGCTGTACTTTGTTTCCTGAAAGTACAGTTATTATAAATGGCCAGAGCTCTCTACTTAAGCACATGTGACTTGGAAAATGTATATCTCTGCACTGTATCTGTACTGGTTATTGTGCATATTTTAACAAAAAAGGAGTTAATATTTTGTAAGGGGATCCATCTTAAGATCAGGCTAAATGGCCAACTGTACATTGCCAGTCTCAAGGTGGCATTTTGGCATGGAACTCAATTTTCTCTTAGAATAATTTGCACTGGGATTATGGGCTAAATGTTCTTGGAGTTTCTAAGCTATAATTCTTTATGAGGTTGTGCTTGGCATTTAAGCAGAACATATGCAAGCCTAACTTACAGGCTATCTTTACATTTATCCAAATTCTCTACGTGATGGCCGCCAACTTTTAATGAAAAGCATTGCTTCATGACATGATTTACTTGTGCTGGGCATCGTGTATTCCTACAGGGATTTTGCTTTACATTAAGATATCAACTGAACTTCAGCTATGCTGTCTGCTGTTGACTGAAATCCCTTTTGAAAATGCCCAATCTTCCAAAATAATATTATCGAAATCACAAAATGGTAACAAATGTAACTGTTGGACACTGCCACTGTTTATACCACGCGCAGTTACTTTCTATTATACGAAACTTATATTTCCAAGTCCACTGAAAATGTGTCCTTCCTGGTGAAGCATGAAAAACTGAAACAAAGCAAAGGAAGACAAAGAGGTGCAAAAAAGGAATTGTTAAAAAGAAAACAGATAATTAGAGGAAATGAGTGGAGGAATAGAAAAAAGTAAGGCCACCAGAAACTGCAGAAGCTGCACTATCTGTACGTAATGTGGCCATAATACTACATTAGTCAGCAACTGTAATGTAAAAGGTAAGAGTTTTTATATGCTTTTCAGAACTATAAAGGGAGTGTGAGTGGATTTTAAACATTTTGATTAGCACCACAAAGATTTTAATGCTTTATTTAAACAGTTTGCTATAGGGCAAACACATTTGGTAGACAAGTGAAATGAAAGCATGGGCATCAGTTTCTCTGTTTTCTATTAAGTAATGTTGCGAAGTAAGCAGAAGTTGGATTCAGATATCAGATAATTATCTCCACACTGTGTGTCACAGTAAATAATTTTAATTGGTTTAACTTCAGGGACCATTACTGGCCTAATTAGAAACATGAAAAGGCTACAAGTATTAGGAAATATCCTGAAGGAATGAGAACATTAGCAATTCTGTCAAGCCAGTTTTAAAATAAGTACACAGTAGCAGCCACATTTCAGGGAGGAGGCAGGGCGCTTGAGAGGTGCTTTTCAAAAAACTATGTTCGTGACAGTAATAAGAGAACTACACCAGGACGCACCAAAACAAGGTAACAGGCTGACATGTATGTTATTTCTGTGTAGTAAGCGTTCCAATCATGCTGTGATCACTGTTTTTAAATGATGCAACATGATATTTTCAAAGTCAAGGGGTAGTAACTGAGGTTGAGCAAATCTGTGTGGAGAATCTACTGACTTACTGAACAAGAAACGGATTTGTGCTTTTACCTGAAACCCAGTCTGCGGAGAGGCATTGACAGAAAGGCACATGTTGATCTTCCAAAATTCACAAGAAACACATGACTGCCATTCCGTGAATCATACATTTACAATGCGCTTTCTGCATTGTGTGAGACAGGTGACATTTAAGTAATGGCTATGCTTGGAAGGAAAAGTAAGATACCGTGACCCTAGGGTCAGGTCAGACTATGCTTTCAAAACACCCCTTTATACATTCAAATAGGGAGATCCTGGTTCAAAGAGTAAAATGTTTATATAAAATATCTAGAATACAATAAAATGTTCACTTGAATAAATAACATCAAAAACCACTAATCAGCATATCAGCATTAATTTACAAAATTGTGTTCCTTTAATCTAGTTAACTTTTTTTTTTTTTTTTTTAATGGCTAATGTCAACATTAGGCCCATTTGTTAGGGATATACTGACCAGGCCATCTTAACTTTACAAAAATCTACCATATTTTATCCATTTAAAAATATTTATTTATTTTTAATTTCAGAGAGGTAGAAGAGGGAGAGAGAGGAGAGAGAGAGAGAAAGAGAGAGAAAGAGAGACAGAGAGAGAGACAGAGAATGGGTATACCAGGGCCTTAAACCACTGCAAATAAACTCCAGAAGCATGCAACTCTGTGCATCTATCTGGCTTTATGTGGGTCCTGGGGAATTGAACTTCAGTCCTTTGGCTTTGCAAGCAATTGCCTTAAACACTAAGCCATCTCTCCAGCCCTCACAATTTTTATTTATTTATTTATTTTGGTTTTCTGAGGTAGGGTCTCACTCTAGCCCTGGCTGACCTGGAATTCACTATGTAGTCTTAGGGTGTCCTTGAACTCATGGCAATCCTCCTACCTCTGCCTCCTGAGGGCTGGGATTAAAGGTGTGCACCACTATGCCTGGCTCCTATCAATTATTTTTTTTAAATGCAAAGGAGAGAGAAATAAGAGAACGAACATATTATAACTATGAATCTGTTTGAAGAATGTGTTACTAGAGCATGTAATTTTGTAGTTGTTACTATATACCCACCACATTCAATATTTAAAAGGTTAAAAAAACAATGCTTTTAACTAAATTTGTCAAATCAAAAAGACTCAAATAGGGCTGGAGAGATGGCTTAGTGGTTAAGCGCTTGCCTGTGAAGCCTAAGGACCCCGGTTCGAGGCTCAATTACCCAGGATCCATGTTAGCCAGATGCACAAGGGGGCACATGCACCTGGAGTTCATTTACAGTGGCTGGAAGCTCTAGCGCACCCATTCTCTCTCTCTCTCTCCCTCCCTCCCTCCCTCTTTCTCTCTGTTGCTCTCAAATAAATAAATAAACAAACAAAAAAAAAATTTTTTAAAAAAGACTCAAATAACAATCACTGGGTGTGGTGGCGCACACCATTAATCCCAGCACTCGGGAGGCAGAGGTAGGAGGATCGCTGTGAGTTCAAGGCCACCCTGAGACTCCATAGTGAATCCCAGGTCAGCCTGAGCTAGAGTGAGACCCTACCTCGAAAAAAAAAAGAAAAACAAAACAAAACAAAACGATAAAAAAAGAAAGAAAAAGAAAAGACTCAAATATATAAGAATTCACATCGTGGAGATGGATAATGTTGCACACATGGACCATAGGTTATTACAGAAGAACCCCAGTGTTCGGAATGGAATATTTCTAAGTTCCTTATTAGGAGACAATTGTCAGTGACTCCCTTGAAGTCCCCAAGCCATACAGACTATTGCCCATGCTTTTGGTTTCCCACCAGAACTAGATGCGAAGGTCCTGTTGCTGAAGACACCACAGGCTTTGGTCACGGAGGACTCAGAATTCAAGCTGAAACTGTTCTGGAAGACTCCTCCTTGCTGGCCAGCTATTATAGGACCTCAAAGTACTATGCAGCCTGCTGAGGTAGAAAGGTCATCAATGGTCTTACCCAGCAGTGAAACCTGCAAAGAACATAATCAACTTGTCTATAAAGATGTGTGCAATGGTGTAACAGTGGCAAAACTGTTGTGGGGGTAACCAACTCTTCTCTGGATTTGAGGCCCACTCTACAAGGAAAAAAAAAATGCTGTACTCTGAACAGCTAGACAAAAGCCTATGACTGGGATGGCCATTAACCCGAAGAGGGAGGCTGTTTGGTGAAATGGATATGTTATGCCTATCACATTGGCCATATATTCGTGGTTGCTGTCACGTTTGGCAAGGGAAGCCTCTCTTTTCACATGGTAGTGACTGATGGGGGACAGTCAAACTTGCCAAAGTGATGAGAAGAAGCCACAGATGTGAGTTCATCATTAAAGGGCACCTTTCCAGTTTCAGGGACCCTAGTGGAACAGGTAGCAGAAAGAATGTAAGAGGCAAAGGATATGTAGGGGTGCTTTCAAATGTCTTCCAGACATGAAGAGGTTATTATACTCACCACCTCATAGTGGCTATTGTTACCTGAATGAGACCTGGGTAGCCTTGGACCCATCAGCATGTTGACACGGATGATGGGGGAGAGCAAAATATACATCAAAATAGAATTGGGAATAATTGGAAAGAAAAAGGGGTTCTGTAGAGGCAGTAGGGATGGGCGACAAAAAAAAGTGTGATGGGAGGGGAATATGGAACTGTTTTAATAATTTAAAAAATGTATTCACATCAGAGATGAATCCAATGAATATAACCTGAAATTATTCTTCATAGCTATAGGCTCATTCATACATAAAAACTTATTTTATATTTTGTACCTTTATTCTGTCCTAAAATATTACTACTCGGCATCAGCTGTTTATATTTGTGTGCTTTGAAATTTGTAGAAATTTCCTTTTTTGATTGTTGCATGTGCCTGGCTTTTCCATTGTTGCTGGTGATTTGAACTCAGGGCCTCATGCTTGCTTGGTAAGCACTCTTCTCACTGAGCCATCTCCACAGCTCCAAAGTTAGAAAATTATTTGATTGATGCATAAACTGGAATTTAAACTCAAATTATCTTAAGTTTGCAGCATAATTTTCCTGCATTCATAAAAGAATACATAACATATGTCCACAAAGAAAATGGAAATAATTCATATGGGATAATTTTAGCTGCAGAATACATTAATTGCTTGTAGATTTGTTGGGGGAAACACACACACAATTGTTGGTTATTATAAAATAATACTGCCCACTAAACACATGTTCCATATTTCACATATATTCCAAATGTAGAAGAGGGCAGGCGGATGGGAGGGGATAAAAATGTGGTTGCTTATACAAATATAAATGCTTATATACGTACATAAACACACATACATATGTTCATATATTTCAGCTTTGCTTGTATGCTTCCAAAAGAACAACCCAGAAATGTTATACCCTGCAATCAATCTCTCAAATTAAGGATATATATGAAGACATGTTTTCCTAGTACTGAAGGTAAATTAGCCAAGAACAGAACACTCCTCGGCCCTCTTCATTCTTGAAGGCCAATCAACATTCCAAAAGTAAATAAAAACTTGTATTTATCCCTTAAAGAGGGCTGGAGAGATTACTTAGTGGTTAAGTCACTTGTCTGAAAAGCTAAAGGACCCAGGTTAGATTCCCCAGGACCCAAATAAACCAGATGCGCAAGGTGGCACATGCGTATGGAGTTTATTGGCAGTGGCTGGAGGCCTCAGTGTGCCCATTCTCCCCCTGCCCACTTCAAATAAATAAATAAAAATAAAATATATTTTTTAGAAAAGCTGGGTGTGGTGATGCATGCCTTAAATCCTGGACTAGAGTGAGACCCTACATAGAAAATCAAAAAAAAAAAAAATGAAAACAAAGAATTTTGCCACTATTTCTACTCACCTCTTTCACAAGACACTCTGTTTTTCCCTGTAATCAAGATACAGATAAATGAATAAAGGGATGTCCTGTTTCATTGTCATATGTTCCCAAAGGTTTTGCTATAAAATATTGAGAAGATTGCTGAGTGAAGGCAACAATCCTTCCATTCTAATTTCATTCTTTCTGTTAACTGTTGCATTGTTATCCATAGCTCCACATATTTTATTTATGAAAATAATATTATCTTCTGTTGAAACACACTATTGAACTTAAAAATATAAACCATATAGTGGTGTAAGTGTGACTTTTTAGACTCTGACCAGATTTAGATGCTTGGTTAGTGACATCTTTGACAATTATGGAGTACCTAGATGCAAGTTTCCTTTTCTATGCGATGGGGTAGTAACTGAATTGCAGAGAAAAAAATACTGTACCTAAAGCTCCAAGATTACAGTTAACTGTCAAAAGATCTTACTAATACTTCTATGCTGCACGACCTCAAAAAGATCTACTTCTGTCACTTAGACACAGGTGTTCAGTGGACTCATGCATGCTTCCAGGAAGCTAGCCTTCCCTATGAAAGCAGCGGCTCTGCACTAGGAGCCCCGCAATGATTTCTTTTCTGTGTCTTGGCTGCTGTTTTGTGAATCCCATAGCATCCTGCCACCACATTCATGCCACATGATCTCTGCCACCCTCTGCCCCTCATTTGGTCTCCTGGAAAAGTGGAAAAGTGAGCACTACAATCAACAATGATAAAGCCAATTTCCTCTTCCAAGCCTTCAGTGGCTCAACAAAGTCAATTAACCCATGTAGAAGGCTGGCACTTAGGCAGAAAGGAAGTATCCACAGAGAAAGAGGGGTACATTTCTTTTCGAATTTGTTAAAGGCCATATTCCGTGTGCCCTACAAGGAGAGAAGAGAAATATAATGGGTTTATAGAAGAGGTCAGTCCCCAGAGAGGAGTAAAAATAAAAGATGGACGGAACACTTCCAGGAGTTCCCTGCAGTCTTCCTTCTCACTTACACTTCTCTCCAGTGAAAGCTCCAACCTCACCTTGTTCCTTCTACTTCTGGTGTTTTCTTCATGCACAAACAAAACAAGACTCTTGTGTTCCCAGCTATAATCGGAAATATCAGTGAAGTGATTCTATAAAACAAAATCACAAAGCAAGCTCTTCCTGGTACACGGATGTCCACTACCATGGTCTATACTACTTTACCTTTGTAGCCATGTAATATTGAAATAGCTTTCTGAAGTTAAAGCAATGGACTAACTGCTATTTTAGTGTATCTAAAGTTACCCACTGGCTCATTTTGATCCTTAAGATCTAAAACCTCAGAGACCCAGCCATCCCTGTACATTTAAAATAATATCCTGCTAAATCTTTAGGATAGAGCTGTGTAGTAGCAACATTTGCTACATGGGGTAATAAAGTTTCTCAGTTAAAGCTATACTTAGTCACATTTAGAAATATATTCATATGGGAATCTACGAACATTGTGTTTTCCCTCTAGCCTCTCCCAGTGCACTGGGAAGATGTTATATGTGAATCAATATACAGGTCAGAAAGTGTCATTGAAAGCATGAGAGTTTGGTTTTAAATGAGAGATTATGGAAAATAGTCTTATCTAATAACTTCCTATCAAAGGATTCAATAGATTTAATGATATTCTTTTTTTTCCCCTAAATGATTGCAACACATATCATTGGGAATAGTGCTGAGAAAAACTGGGTGACAACATTCCTGTCTCTTACTATCATCACTGGGAATATAGTTTAAGTCCATCTTCATCTGACTCTCTCCATTGAGAAGAATGTTTTGAAGGCTCTGTGATGGCTCCTTGAATGAAAAAAAAAAATACTAGCTCAAATCAATATCTTCACTGTTCGAGTTGTTGAACTTCTGCTCCATCTTAAAAGTGAAATATAATCAGAAAGGCATAAACATGCTTTTCACTGCTCCCTTCAGGTCCCTGCACTTTGCCTGTGTTTGGAGGTTCACATTTTCATGCACGTCTTTTTCAAATGTTCTAACAGTATGAACTGGGCTGTATCTGTAAATATCTCCAAGTTCCTTTATCTGTCCCAGGCAGCAGGTTTCTTATCTGACAGCCTGATAATTATGAAAGAAACTGCATATTAATGATTCAGTACTTACATAAACAACTGGCCTTGGAGAAATCTAACAAACCAACTTTGTAGGATTTGATTTTGCCTAATTAAAAGTAAATAATGTCAAATGTTATATATGCCAGAATTTTTCTAGAACCTTATGAATTTTATTATGCACATAAAGCATTAAGAACTTAGATTTTTTAATAGTTATCTTCTTATTCAGCTATTAAGATAATATGTTTTGACAGCAGATATGCACTACAAATGTAAGGTATCAGTACACATGTGCACACTAAGTGTTTATGTATGCAAGGTACAATTCTCAATTTCTGGTTTTAATTTTTTTTTGGATTCTTCTTCTTTGAAGTTGGCAGCTTGTACATTTTTATCTGAAGGTTTGAATCTGCATCATGCTTTGAAGGAACAAATGGCCTCCATGTGGTGTTTGGTCTTTCCTTGCCTGTCTGGATTACCCCATGCCAGTATGAAATACATTCTGACATAGGTTTTTCTCTTAAGCATATGCACCTGATCCTTTCCTTTGGTCCTTCATTCGCACATGCCTCCATTTAGAGATATGCCTTCCTCACACACATTGGGTTTTAAAGAAAGAGGGTACTGTCATTTAGGAAAAAATATGTACTATGTTATAGTATACATTATATAAAATAATACTATTTTATAAAACATTTTATAATAGTATTGCTATTATTGTTGAAAATAGTAGGATGGGGAAATTATTCAATTTTTAACTAATTACTTTTTGTGACTAGGCTTAGAAGAAAGTCCATACCCTTTGAGATATATAGCTCCAAGTCATTCCACATCTTCTACTCACCATGATTTATTTTGAACTGTAGATTATATGGATGAGTGGGTGCATACATAAAGCAGGAGAAATATTTTGTGTAAGAGAAAAGAAGCTTTACTTCTTAATATTGTTAGTCTGATCAACACAGTTATCTTGGAGTTTAGGGTCTGGTTCTGGTCCTACCTAAAGAAAAATACTATCAAGCCATGAATAATCTCTTAAAATAATTAGGTAAAGTTTATTTTTAGGATTTCTCTGAGAATACTTTTATTTGTGGAGTAAATAGGTAAAAAAGAAAATGATAAAAATATAAATAGAGACAAAGATGTCAGGAAATAAAGCCTGGGATAAAGTAATATTTCCCAACATAGAACATATTCAACTTGTATATTTATTACTATATCTGTCTCACAAAACTTAACATTAAATTTTGGCCTCTGTTGGGCCTCCAAACTTTGATCCAAGTGTATAACATACACTCCCTTTCAATTAATGGGTAGTTGATTATGTTTCCTAAAACTCAGGGTCTCCATCTGTAAAACAGAAATACATATGGCTGTACATTTTTGTTAACAAGTAGCATAGATAAAACAAATTGTCATGAGTAGTACACATCCGGGGTTGTTTTTCACAGTGTTTCTTTTAGCACCCACTCTTCTGATCCTACTAACAGCACTAAGCAACAGTCAGGAAAAGATACAGAGATGAATAAAAACTTTGTGAGTTTATTTCTACCAGAAGGATAAAAGGCTTTAGAAAAATCTGAAGACTACAAGCGAAAATTTTTTTTTAAAAATTGATTTAGTGCTTAAAGTGGTAAAACTCATCCATGTAAAACTACTACTTGTAATCTACAGTGGACATTCATTCATTCACAAGAACATAATGATGTGTTTGTTGTTTCTTCAGTGTTCACAATCTCTGTAACACTATTCCAGATTATATGATACAAAGAAGGTAATATCTCTACAATCCTGGAGTTTGCCATCCTTTGAGACAAGAGAAAATTAACGAGTAGACAATGTGGGATCTCCATAGCATTATGTTCCCAGTGCTGGAATAAAATGCCTGACCCGAATCAGCTTCTAGAAGAAGAGAGTTTACTTTGGCTTATGGTTTTGAGGGAATGTTTCATTATGGCAGGAAGTGCATGGCACCAGCAGAGAGCTGATATATATCATCACATATCGCGGAAGGAAACAGCAAGAATGAGCTAGATATGAACATTTGATGGGCTTACAGTAAGAAACCTTAAGTTTCTTACACTAAGAAACCTTGGAGGTGACATGTCTACTTCAAGACTACGCATTACTAAGGTCTTCTCAGCTTGGAATCACACATGAGGCTTAATCACAGACACATAAGACAATGGGGGCCATTTTGCATTCACATCACTGCAATCCAACCCTTGTATCCATAAACTCATGGCCATCATATGATGAAAAATGCATTTGGTAAAATTTTTAAAGTCCTGTAGTCTTTAAAATGTTCAAACATTCTTAAAACATTGTTAAAAATTCTCAAATCCAATGTTTGAGAATCAAGATATTCTCTTACCTATGAGCCCCATAAAATCAAAACACATGTGACATTTTTCTAACACATAATGGCACAGAATAAACATTTTCATCCTATAAAGGAGGAATAAGGGCATACGAGGAAAGAAGGAACCAATGTAAAATAGAAAATCAGCAGGACCAAAGATCAATAGCAGAGGCCCATGAGCTAGGAAAGGCTATAAGGGAGGGAGGAGAGGGAAGGTCTTAAGAGGATGGTATTGTATATATGTAAGTAGAAGAACAGATTACAGGGAGAGGAAAGGCCTAAGTGAGGTCAGGGGAAGAGATTGTATAAAAGAAGGGTATGTGTGGGGGTCAATAAAAATTCAAGATATTCTGAATCAGACATATAAAAACCTACTTTCTTAAATAATGGCACATCCAGAAGTCATAGATTGTTTCTAGAAAATTTTCAGTGCTTGGGATAGGTTGTCTTCCTGTGAGTCATTGGCCAGGGAGGTCCCTGTTGCCTCTAAAACATTACAGGCTATTGCCAAGGCCCTTGGCTCCCCATAAGAAAGAGATGGTAAGAACCTATTGCTAAGGACTTCACATGCCTGAGAGGCAAAGTCACTGAGAAATCAAGTTGGTGCTGAGCAGAAAACCTTCTCGCTGTAGCCCAGCCAACTGAAAGCTAGAAAAAGGTGTACTCTATGCAGTCTTATGGGAGACAGACGTCATCAGCAGTGAAAACAGTGGACACTGGAAACCTCAAGTTTGGCCAGGGAGGCCAAATGACTGAACAAGTGAAATAGTGGCATGTCTGCTCTGGGGGAAACCAACTGCTCTCTAATTGGACTGAAGGCCCACTCTATGGGAGGAAATACGTGCCTGGTACTAAAAGCTTAATCAAAAGCCTATGGCAAGGGAGGTCATGAGCCTTAGGGGGATACATATATATATATATATATACATATATATATATATATATAAATGCATATATTACTCTCACCAAATTGCCCTGAAAGCACTACACCTAATGTTCATACTCATATATTAATGCTACTCTCACTTCTGGTTAGAGAAGTTTCTCTTTTCAGATGGCAATGACCACTGGGATGACCCAAAAGGCAGCATAGTGCTGAGAAGAAGGGACGGAGGAGTGCCCAGCACTGAAACATCTCACCCACACCAAGGCTCAGGGTCCATTGTGGAAGAGGTAGCAGAAAGAATGTAAGAGGCAAAGGAAGGGTATCATTCCTTGCATACAATTGTCCAGACAGAATTTGGCCTTGACATCCAAGACCTCACAGTGTCTAGCAGTACCTACCCAAGACCCTCATAATAGGAGAAAAAGATGATGACCTCAAATTAAAAGAGAGACTAATGGAGAGAAGGAGGGGATATGACAGAGAGTAGAGTTATGAAGGAGAAAGTGGGGGAAGAGAGAGGAGAGGAGGGAAATACCATGGTTTGTTGTCTGTAAGAATAAAAGTTGTCAATAAAAAGGGATATGATGGAGAATGGAATTTCAAAGGGGAAAGTGGGGGGAGAGAGGGTATTACCATGGGATATTTTTTATAATCATGGAAAATGTTGATAAAAATTGAGAAAGAAAAACAATGTATTATGATTAGTGCAACTTTTCTGGAGCAAGATGCTTTACTAGAAGGAAAATAATAAATGGAAAAGCTGGAATAAAGGTGGAGAGAAATCTTATAACAGTGTTTAGGGAGGTAAGTTCCATTTGAAAGATGTGTGTGGTTTTTGAGCTGACGATGTGATTAAAATCATTGTTTTAGGAAGATTGTGGAAGTCAAAAACATAAAATTAGCTAGCAATGTAGAAACACCAGATGCAGAAACATTGGGACCTATTGTGTATAACTATGCAAGGTACCTGGAGTAAAGAAAACATCAGAAACAAGATTAAAGGAGTTATTAGAAAAAAAAAAATATATATATATATACATATATGTATTTTTAAAAAATCAGCAGGACAAACATCAAATCCTGCAGCTCAATTTTCAGTACCTGAAACTCATGTCTAAATCCTCTGGGATCCAAAAGGCTTTTGCAAGTTTGCCTTTCAATGGTACAGCATTTAGTCTGGGAAGAATCCTTCCTGAGTCAACAGCTTTCCTTGGCCACTATCCCACGATCTGGTGTCTCAAACATCCTGGGGTCTCCACTGTGACCTATACCTCACCTACAGAGTTCCATGGCATAGCAACTAATGCCTTCATGCAGGCCTATGCATACTTGGCCTGCTGTGCATTGTTTTTCAGACACCTCCAAAACCATCCATGCTTCATGACCTTCTAGTTTTGCACTTGTCATATTTCCAAAACCAGGACCAGATGGAGATACTACCAAATTTATAAAGCCATTTGGGGATCGAGCTCAAGTTGAGGAGCAAAACATTCCTTCAGCATTCTTCCCTCATGTCCCAGTCTTTCAAATGATTCACCATGGGCCTTGAGAGATGGCTTAGTGGTTAAGGAGCTTGCCTGCAAATCCTAAGGACCCATGTTTGACTCTCTAGATCCCATGTAAGCCGGAAGCACAAGTGTGAGGCCAGCACAAGTTTGCACACGCCCACTAGGTGGCACAAGCATCTGGAGTTTGATTGTAGTGCCTGAGGCCCTGCCACACCAATTTTCTCTCCCACTCTCTCTCTCTATCTTTCTCTCACATGCTCACTCTAAAAAACTATAAATAAATAAATGAAAATTTTAAAAAGAGTCAGCATGGGATGAAGACATGGATCAGCATTTAAGGTGCTTGCCTGAGAAGTCTAAGGACCCAGGTTTGATTCCCCAGAACGTTCATATGCCAGATGCACAAGGTGGCACATACATCAGGAGTTCATTTGTAGTGGCTAGAGGCCCTAGCTCACCCATTCTCTCTTTCTCTTCTCTTTCTCTCTGTCTCCTTCTCTTTCAAATAAATAAATAACACATTTATTTAAAAGTAAATATTAAAAAAAATTTAAAAACCATGAGTTACCATTCCTCCTACTGTCCCAATGTGGAGCAGCTGGCCCATGCTCAGTGGTGGTAAACACTTACACAATTGTGGCTGAAATGGCTGCAGTCTCTGGGACTCAAAAGGCATACACATTTCCTTTTGTGCCAAACTTTACATTTTTCACATCCTTTTACTCTGTGTTTTTCTGCTCATGTTCTCAAAAGTGGGCAGAATGCAGCTAGCATATCACATGAACTTCCTATAGCCCAGTTCAGAACAAAACCCTTTTTGGTACTCTGAAAAAGCCAAGCCTCCAGAGTCCATATATGTCTATGCATACTGGTATCCAAATTCTCACCAGTATGTTTCTTTAAGCTCTGCCTTTACAAGGCTATCTATTCATAAGCTCCAAATCCTTCTATATTCCTTCCACAGTTCCAAAAGATGAAAAAGTACATGGTAAGGTTTAGCATAGCAATGTTCTCTAGAAGTTACCTTTACATTTCTAGGCCAACAAACCTCACCATGTAGTAGTTCAGTTTATAGTTTCAAGGGCAAATGTTATCATGGCAAGGGAACCATGGTAGCAGCCAGCCAGAAAGGAATCACGTCTTTTCAACTGCAGAAAGCAAGCAGCCTAAGTGCTGGAAGACAGTTGAGCTCTATTACCCCAAAGCCTGGTCCCAGTGACATACCTCCTCCAGCAAGATTACCCCTTCCCCACATTTATACCAGCTAGGGACTCAGCATTTAAAGCACGTGAGCCTATGGGGGACATTTCATTGAAATGACAAGCTCTGATGAAAATATTTGTGTTGACAAGAGTAGAAAGTGATTGAGGATTTAGATGGTATCTACTTGAGATCAGAGATCAGGGAAATGTATCAATAGAGATGAGTGAAATTTCACTGAGCTCTTGATAGTGCAGCAATTATCCCTGAACAGTTTGGACACAGAAGTACTTCTGACCAAGAAAAGAAAATGCACAAGTTTTTAGGCTATAAGTTATAAGGCTATAAGGCGTTTCTTCTGTATTTTTGTAGTTGAGTTGTTTGATTTTGGTTTTGTGTTGGTGTTTTGAAACAAGCTTCATATAACTCAGCCTGGCCTTGGTCTTACTATGCAGTCAAGAGTGACCTTGGACAGCTGGTCCTGTTTACGGTACTTCCCAGGTATTGTGGTTACAGGCATATTTCATCATGCCTCATTCAATGAAGTTGGTGTTTTGAGAAGTAGGGAATAATTCAGTATATATGGAAAGAAATAAAGATAGGGAACTAGGTGTGGGACTATGTTACTTAGGACATAGAAGTTGCAATAAGGGATCTGGATTTATTCTAAAATGACAGGAAAATAAGTAAGATGCTTCTAAGCAAGAAGCATGGCCTAATTTGATGTTTTACAATGATCCAATGGCCATGTTCATATAGAAGAGGAAGCAAGACTGGTGAGGACAGGATCATAATCCAAATAAGAAATAATAAAAGCATGACAGTAGGGTGGGTGAAAGCTAAAAACTGAAATAATTAGTGGATTTGGCATGTATGTGAAAGGTATTGTTGGCATAGTTAAAAGATGCATCTGTTTTGTCCAAAAGAGAGAAGTTTTGGAAGATGGGAAATCAAACATCAATTGGCCACTTATGGTGGAGGTCTCCTTGTTTTGTCATTACATGGTACAAAGCACAAGATAGAGATCATAACAGACAGGACAAGAGGGGGGCAATTTTCTTTAGTGTAATCTCACTCCCAGGGTTACACGAACTCATTCATGGAGGCAGAGTCCTCATGCACTAACATGTTCTGTTCGTCCTCGCCTCCTAACGCTGTACATTGAAGATTTCCTCCACGGCAACCTTGAGGGACACACTTAAAGTTCACAGACGGTTAACTTAGTCCCTCTTACTTTGTTTGTAATAGATGTATAAATGTTGCTTCATTTTGTTTTTGTCAGTGAAATAAAGACAAGATCAGTTCCAGAGAATGAGAAAGGGTATTGTAATTTGAAGTTTTATAAGAGAAGCAAAGATATGAGAAAGAAATCTCAAAAAATAGGGAGGAAAAATCTATTCATCTTAGGTTATAGTTACTAAAAATTCTATGTAAAGTTAAGGAGCATCAGAACTAGGGCCTTTGTTAGAAGATTTTAAAAATCAACATACAAGCCGGGCGTGGTGGCACACGCCTTTAATCCCAGCACTCGGGAGGCAGAGGTAGGAGAATTACCGTGAGTTCGAGGCCACCCTGAGACTCCATAGTGAATTCCAGGTCGGCCTAGGCTAGAGTGAGACCCTACCTCGAAAAACAAAAACAAACAAACAAAATAAATCAACATAAAAATATCTAAAGACCTTGATAAACTTTATTTTTTGATTTATGCCAGGGATAGACCTGAAATGTACTATACATTAATAACAAATTAAGAAAGATATTACGATTTCAATCAAATTAAAAAGGAAGTTTTTCAGGTGTAAATAATTGCAGTGAAATGTAGAGGGAGACAATATTTTAACAAGTACTAAATTTTAAAAATAGCAATAAAATGTTGACTTCTAAGGTAAATAAAATGTCAAATGGATAACTGGGTGTCTTCAAAATTATTTCCTGCTAAGTAAATGAAGAAAAACTGAAACCTTTAGTTTCTGTGAGGGTTATCTACCTTCCCAGAATCCTGTGGAATCACACAAGAAACACAGCACCTCTAGTCATTATCCCCAATGTTAATGTTATTGTTTCATCAAGATGTAAATGTATGGGCTGGAGAGATGGCTTAGCAGTTAAGCACTTGCCTGTGAAGCCTAAGGACCCCTGTTCAAGGCTCCATTCCCCAGGACCCACATTAGCCAGATGCACAAGGGGGCGCATGCATCTGGAGTTCCGTTTGCAGTGGCTGGAAGCCCTGGCGCACCCATTCCCTTTTTCTCTCTATCTGCCTCTTTCTCTGTGTCTGTCGCTCTCAAAGAAAGAAAGACAGAAAGAAAGAAAGAAAGAAAGAAAGAAAGAAAGAAAGAAAGAAAGAAATTTTTTAAAAATTAAAAAAAAGATGTAAATGTAATTTATACATTTTTTTAGAAAATTTTGATACATATATTTTGTGGTCTACTCAAGAACACTCACTTTAAATCCTCCCCTGCCCCCGGCACAAAGCACGTTAATGAAGCAATGTATGTTAGCTACTGTCCTATATTTTCTTAACTTTTCTGTCATTTGCAGTGTTTTTTTAAATGTTGTTTAGTCTTTGATGATTTATTTTATGCCACTGAATCAAATGAAAATAAATTGATGACAGCCTTTGCTGTTTCAGCATGAGGCCCTGTAATAGTTAAGGTATTGTCAACTTGATCTGTTTAGTAATCCATAGGTTGCTTCTAGGAAGGATCAACTAAAAGAGGAAGTCTTTCCCCCAGGGTAAGCCCTTCCCCCAGAATGGGCGGCCCCGCCCAGAGGGGGACTTGATACAAGGGAGCTCTGGGTAAAAAAGAGTCCCTTCCTGCCTGCCTGCCTGCCTTGCTTCCAGTGTGGCTGCCGGAGCTGCTTGCTACCTTCCAGCGTGGATTGAAGAGCAGTGTGGATGAAAGACCAGCATCAACTGAAGACCCCCGTGGATTGAAACCCAGCGGCTCCTCAGGAAGCCTCCAGGCTTTCCAGCACCATCTGCAGTGCCGGGACTGCTGAGGCATCTGGCCACGAGGACTGAGCAACTACCAGGTTCGGTGATTCTTGAGCTTGCAACTGCTATTGGACTACTGTAAGCTGATCCAATAAAATCCCTTTTAAAATAATTCATTCTAGCAGTTCTGTTCCTCTAGAGAACCCTGACTAATACAGGCCCCCTCAGTGCAGAGACCACCAAGTTCAATTCTCTAGAACCCCAGTAAGAACCGGGGTGTGATCATGCCCCTTTGCTGAGGCTCACAGATGGACAACAGCTCTGGGTTGAAGGAAAGGCCATGTCATAAGAAAAAATGCAGGTAAGTGATAAAAAGCCCCCCACCCCAATGTTCTCTAGCTTGTGCTCACATGTGTGTGAGGTGCACACAAATATGAATGTACTACACATTGCACATACCAATCTTCCACAATGGAGTCAGTGAAGAAATATAACCAGTTTTATACTTTATCATCTCATTACTGGATTGGTCCAGTGGATGTTGAAATTTCTAGATGCTCATGTAAAAGAGAAACAGCTGTGGAATGGAGAAGAATTTCTGAGGTAGTGGAATATAAACTTCATTATGGAACTGTAGGAAGGAGTTTTAAAATTATATTTTTTTGTTTTTATTTTTATTTATTTATTTGAGAGCAACAGACAGAGAGAGAAAGAAGCAGACAGAGAGAGAAAATGGGCGCACCAGGGCCTCCAGCCACAGCAAACGATCTCCAGATGCGTGCACCCCCTTGTGCTTCTGGCTAACGTGGGTCCTGGGGAATTGAGTCTCAAACCAGGGTGCTTAGGCTTCATAGGCAAGCGCTTAACCGCTAAGCCATCTCTCCAGCCCAGGAAGGAGTTTTAAAAAGCAATGCAAATAGAACAATGGAGGCTAGCATGTGAAGAGATCACAAATTGTTTTGTGAGGGCCATGCAGTGACTGGGAGAATAGTTTGTTCAGAGAAAAAAAGTTTTATTAGGAAATGATAGTAATGGTGAATTTGGGTAAGATTGTGAAAGGTCTTTAACACAGAGGACCAATTAGGACACCAAGCACTCTTCTAAGTACTATTGGGTTAAAAATAATAGTGATGAATTTCTCCATTTTAAAAACAGTAGCAAGTCGTTAATTTACACCATTCATTTTTAGCCAAAAGTTACCACCTATTTACCTTGCTAGCTCATAACATGTGAGCTTGTCCATGTCCTCCAAAGCATCCTGAGTGAGATTTCTCTGAATTCTACAAATTGTCTACTAAGTATGTTTACAAGCATCTTGATTTCATATAAGACCAATGGACCTCAAAGTAGAAAAATTTCCTGACTTGGTAGATGTTCATATCCATTTAAATTCTAATCTGACAGGCAAGATTACTTTTTAAGCCTTTCCTTGCCCTGATGACTGCTTGTACTGTGAAACCACCTAACAGTTGTAAACGATGTTGAAGAACAAAGTGACCCTGGCAGTGGAGGAGTAAGTGTGTATGTGCCACATTTTTCTGCTCTGAAGAGATAAAGTGATCAATGACATGCTGTAGTGATTTCACCAGAGAGCTTGTTTATCTTTTGGTCTTCGGAGCATTCAAAGAAAGCATGGCTGCAATTAGAAGGGGTCACGATAAGAATTTTTTTTGGTCCACTACGAAGTTTCATATTCATTGACTAGAGTCATTTCCCTCACCCATCCAGGAAATCTGTGTTCAAAAGAGAGATTTCTGAAACCAAGAGAAGACTTACACATTGAAATACGGTGAAGAAGCCCACAGTACAGTGAATGAAGCATCAAGAAAACCTAACCGTCTTCAGGGTGGTAGAACTCCCTGTGTGCTGTGCAAGGCTCCTTCTAATGCAAAACAGCTGTTTCACATGGATCTACAAGCAGGCGCAAGAAAAATGTAGCTCAGATAACTTAAGTCATTTCAAATCAGTTTAGAGTATGTTTGGCACCCTTAAATATTAATGAAAGTCAACAAGCAGCCTTGAGCACTTTGCCCTTCAGGGAATGTTACTGGTCAGCTCCTTGCTATTTGTTTCTGAGCTAATCAAATTACTGTATCATTGTTGCATTTGTACTGTCTACCATTAATGATCAGTGTCTTTGGAAAAAAAAATAAAAGAGGATGTTCTTGGCATAATGGTGCATAAAGCCCGTGGGAGACAGGGGAAGCACATGTCTAGATTGCCCTCTTGGAGTAGAGGTGTAGATGAAGATCGGTGGTGGAAATCAACCTTTAATATGCACAAAAAGCACTTCAGGTCACCTCCTAGCCAGATAGGAAATGAACATTGAAAGAAAAAAAAGGCTGTAACAGGAAAGGTATAATGATGTTAATTTCTTTATCTGTTTCCTCCTGTGTAGGATCCAGCCATTACTATCGTTCTTAATACAAGTGGAAGTCATTTCAAAGCAATTACTCCTGTAATAGAACTAATTGTTATCAAAATAAAAAAAAAATGTGTTCTAAGTGATAGTGAGACTACCTGCTTATACTAGGAAAAACATATCTTTTTTTTTTTTTCTCCCCAGCATCCAAATGGTTAAGACGAAGAAGCCAGGTTATTACACATTTCAATTCCAGAGTCAAATATAAAAATTTCTATTATAGGGACAATTAATTACATCTCAAAATGGCAAATGTGCATCCTTGTCAGGTAGAGTGTACTCTGATGGCCTTTCCTCAAACACTGAATGTGGAGATTTGATCTCTTCTAATGGTGCTGAGAAAAGGGTAATTACGCTATGGTCAAAGCTAATTTGCTTTCTGCCAGATGAACTGTTGTATTTTATTGTACGCTGACATTTTAAAGTAATTACGGCACTGTTGACCTTAGACAATTCCAGTTGTATCGCTGTCTACAGCTGCAGCGCTCGCTCTACCTTTGGCTGGCAGACAGGGGCTGTAACGAGGTAATGACACGGACAGAGAGCACCATATGGGGCTCCTTTGAGATACACAAAGCCCAGTGAAAGGAAACAAGAAAATTTTAACATCATCATTACAGTCACACATCCTTACAGCTATAAAGGATCCTGTCCACACGTGCCTGTGCGCATGCACATGCACACAAATAATTTAAACACTTTGCCTGCTTATGTCTTAGATGTGTGCATGGGTGTGTATGAGCATGTGTGAGTGTGCGTGTGTATTTCCTTTGTAAATGGCAGCATGCACCAAGAAGAAAAAGAGGTCAGGTAGAACTGAATGTGACGGACTGGTCTTCCACTGACACAGGTTCAAAGGCTAAAGACTATTGATTGAGATAAAAGCCCATGTTCTTATCTAATGTTAAAGACACTCCTTGTTGTCTGAAAGCTGTGCACATAATTAGGCAGAAGAAGAGCACTTCAGCCAGAAAATCACTATAAACTGAGCTTCATTAAACTTAGATATTAGTTCATTTAAAAGGAGAAGTTATTACTCACTGATATGTTTTAATGAGCTATCCGGCTGCCTTTTCTATGGTAAGAAATAAAACCGTGCTCAGAGTCTGATATGGTTAATGTATCCCTGCTAAGACAGCAAAATAGATTAATATCACTCAAAAGGAATAATGATTCATCCTTTTTAGGCAAAAATGTCTAGCAGATTGAGCTGGGAATTATTGTTAAGAAAAGATCGAAGAAAACTAATCCTTATATCGTGTTAAATATTTTTTTTTTTTCTGTTTACCAGGGTATATGAAAGTGGATGATTAGAAATGAGAGCTTGCTTACAATAAACTGTGGGTGTTGCCCGCATAGTAGCTTATGGCCACTTATGTGACAAATACAAGAAGCAAAGGAAAAGCAAAGTATTTCCTGTTGCCTTACACTGATACTATGCAACCCAGCTTTTATTAATTGTGGAAGGGTGCGTGAGTCTTTACCTCACTGAGGGAAAAATTCATGTAAACTATGTTATAGATGTGGTCCTTGACCACTCAAGTATCCACAGATCTTTGTGCCAGCAGTGTTTGGCTTTATTCATCTTAAAGACAAAGTTCAGTCAGAAGAATTCTCACTCAAAATTAGAATTATACAGTACTTCAGTAGATGAGTGAGACTATGTGGCGATTGTTTTTCTGTGATTGGGTAAGTTCACTGAGAATGATCTGTTCCAGGTTCAGTATGTATTAAAAGGATGATTTCTGCAATGCTGATATTTATTGGTAGCTAAAGGTTTATCCTGTTTAAATGAAAGAAACTATAGCACAGCAACAATGTATTGTTAAATTCCTACTTGCTTTAATTTAAACTTAGGATACACTTACTGATAAATACTTTATTCATTATGAAGGGCTCAGGGAAAGAGAAGTACATTTAGAATGTCCTCATTTAACTACCAGATTCCACAAGAAATTCTTGCTGTTCTTGGTATGGCTTAATTATTCTGATATTATTACTTTAAAATAAATATGCCTACTGAAAATCATATCACACACACACACACACACACACACACACACACTTTCAAACATGAAGGAGTAACCATATGAAAGCATTCTAACTGTGGGGAGTGGTGACCTAAAAAAAGAACCACTTTTGCTTTTTGTAGTTTCAGGCACTTGTCTGACAATAGCACACTAAACTCAACTGGAAATAGAAACAACCAGCCTGTTTATACTATAATTCTGTCATAATAAGAAATGATAGTGCACACCTGAGACCTAATTGTTCCATTTTTTGTATACAGAGGCCTGATTTTAAAACTTCACTGTGTTTATTAAAATGTGATAACACTAGAGACCTAGAATTTCATGTTTTTGGAAGCTTTAAAAATATTTATTTCTTTGGAAGTATACATAGTGATGTGGAACTTGTATTTTGCTATCCAATTCTGTCCACTCGCCAACTTGTTAACAGTAGGACAGGAATAAAAAAAAAAAAAAGGAGCACACTGATTTCAGAAAGCTGCATTAAAATGGAAGGAAAAATAAAGAGGAAAGACCTTGGGTCATATTTCTCAAAGAGGAATGGAGTAAGGGAGATGCATGAGGCCAGAGTCGTCACGGAATCAGGAAACGATTCCTGATAGATTGAGAGTGAGTGGTGGAAAGAAGGAGAGTGACAAGCAGTAAGAAATCACTTCCTTGAATTAAGAGTGAGCGATGCAGCTGGGGAAGCAGAGAGAGAGAGATAGATGGAGTTTCCACACAGATAAGAAGTGAGCTATGCCACAGAAGCGGGGAGACTGTGAAAGACCGTGGCACCGTAACGACAGTGTTTTGCAAATGGAACATTCTCAGTGCTATCTGTGACAACACCCTAAAAAAAAAAAAATCCCAAAATGCGTGAAACTAAAGAAAACTAATAAAAACCATGGAAAAAGCAAAATATAGAATAGAAAAGCAAAGAGCACATATACAGGGATCCTAAATTCTGATATTCACTGGTGATTTCTTAATTTTATTTTTAAAAGGTTTTCAGCAGGACATGTGAACATCAGTTCTTTCATTGGTTCTGTGAAATGGGATCACCAGTGGAACTCTGAAGGATTCTACAATAGCTCCACGTGTGGGGCTTTAACATGAACACACAATCAGTATGCAGATTATTTTAAAAATCAGAGCTTTTCATATCAATAAAAGGTGACAGACAGGCAATATTTTGCCCATATAATCAAAGTTGTAAAGCAAAACCAGAATTGGCAAGAACAATTTTCTGAAAGATTCAAATTTTGAAGCAGGCAGTTTAAAATCGTGGAAAAAAGTTTTAGGCTTTGTTGAAAGCAAAATAATTCTCTCACTTCCACTTAAAATAAGCTAGTTTTTTTTTTTTTTTTTCCGTGTGTGTGTGTGTGTGTGAGAGAGAGAGAGAGAGAGAGAGAGGGAGAAAGAGAGAGAGAGAGAATAGCTATTCTGATCCATAAAAAGACAGTAAGTCTAATCAAGTATACAGATTCATTAAGGGCCATACTAGATCGAGGTCAAATATGTGACCCTCCAATCTGGGTGCACTTAGCTGAAGCAATGCTATCTCATCATTACTGCCTTGAATTTATTGTCCATGAAATAAGCCGTTGCCTTTCTTTTCTATCAAAACAAATACTGGGCTAATTCAGCACATAAAAGTAGAAGTCACACTATTGAATCTTTCTGTCTGGACTGAATGTACTGCACTGCAAAGGTCTACATATCATTTTAAAAATAACTTTCACAGTGTGATGTATTTTCTCTCCTAGAGATCTATTGCATAGACAGACTTTCATTAATTTCAGCAAATGGAGACCCATTTTTGTATGTCCACCTGTCCTTAAAAGTCATCATTGCAGGAAAGTTTTAAGCAGCACCAATGTTTTTCTCTCCACATTGAAATGTGACCTGAAAGGACACAGGGACTTCAGAAACTAGATGGAACTAAACCAGCAATATTCTCAAAGAAACTATGTGCGGAGGCAAGTATTACAGTTTGAAGAATATTTTAGACTATCTTAAATAGAAATATATAAAAGGACATATTGATTCTCATCTGTCTATTTTCATACAAAGGTTGAAAGAAAGCAATTATGTTAAGAAGATGTCTTTCAACACATATTGACTAGAAATTAGTTTGGCACTGATTAAATTAAAATAGTGGGTTTGTACACTATAGCATTTTCCAATACGATGTGTTTCTTTTACATTAGTGTAAGAATAAAAAAGAGAAGTAAATTCAGATGGTTGTGAAGTTAATTAAATTAAACCCAACCTGCAATTGCTCTTACTTTCCTTTAGTCTGAAGTTTGAACTTCAATAAAAAAGTTCTTGCCTTTTCTATCACAAGATGAAATATTTCTTGTAGTAACTCAGACCGGCCGCACTTTTTCAATTGTGGCAAAGAACTATTCCTACGCTAGTTCCTCCAAGATAATGAATTTTATATGTATTAGCCTCAATTAAGAGTCAGAAAAAAATTCTTTTATTTTTTTTTTTCTTTTTCTGAATGACGAGTAGCTGTCAGTGTGTGGACGCCTCTTTTCAGGGGATGTGTGAAGCTGTCACCCTGCTATATCTGCAGGACAATCCAGATGTTACACAATCTGAAATCTGGATCTCAGCATGGTGATGATTGTCAAATGAGAACCACTTAACTGTGTGCCTGAGCCTTAGAGAAATGACAAGACTGAGAGAGGTGAAGCTTGCCAGTATCTCGCAGTACTTCAAACCACTGGTTTTTCCAATGGTAAGTTGGTAATATATTGTTCTAGGGACCGAGTCAAATATTTAAGTATCTATTTTGGAAAATAATGAGCTTCAAGCTCTGATTAGATTTCATTAGTTCTTATACAGAGGGAAATAATCTTAGGCTTTAGAGGTTTTCTGTAATCATAGCTACGGAGTATGAGGGATTCTACTCTGAGGACAATGTACGTGCCACCCTTGCATCAGAAACTGTTTATGCAGGTAATGGCTGGCTTAGGATACCTCTGAACTGTCACGTATCATTTGAATTAATGAGGCCATACAGGTCTAAGGTCCCTAAAAAGGTCTCTCTAGATTAGGGTCTATTAAACCTGACACAAGCTGCTCAGTGTTAGAAAAGTGGCAGCAGAGGCTATTTTAATTTAGTGTTTTATTCTCTCTATTTTCCCTTTGCATTTTTCCTTTTGATTTTAGCATGCTGTAAACATTATTTCCTCATTCTTTAGCAAAGACTTGGCTAACTTACATTAAAGAAATTTCTACAGATATATTAGAGATTTAAAAAATCTTTACCAATACTCTAAATGAACCAATATCAAAATAAAATTTAGAAATAAAACTACGTTTGAGAGTCAAATGGTGAGTGAATAAATGACCCAATTGATAACTAAAGATTGATAAATGAAGCTAAATAATCCAAGGTAAGATAATGGAAACTGTAAAAAAAGAAATGTATGTATAACCAGGGATAAGTAGAAAATATTATCTCTATTTTTATATCATCTAATACACAGATACATAAACAAAATACCATGTTACATTCCTGTGAATAGCACAAATATCATCAAAAAAGGAAATGACAATTAGCTTTCCCTAATGATTACATTTAACATTATTCTCCTTTATTTTCACCTCATTTCTGTATTTTGTTAAACATCTTTTGTTTGCTTCCTGCATGACTTCCTGTCTTTCTTAAATGCCTATAGTTTTCCTGGACCGTGACCAGTATTCCATAAATAGGAGTTTGGATCTGCTTTAAAAATTTTGAATGCAAATTCAATCTATGTTCCCAAATACTTTAGGTGCTTAGCCTTTAGTTTGGTGCACATTAACGTTAAGTGGCCAAAACACAAGGTCACTTTTGGAGTGCTGAGTATGACGGTGACGAGGCCTGACACTTGCGCACTCCACACACACAACCACCAACAGTTCCACTGCAACAAAAGCGCTCCCAGCATAACACATTTTAATAGTCGGAGGAGTTGTGAATTCACAGCTTTGCACAGCAGGTGTGGCTGCACATCTTTGCACCCCTAAATACACTTGCTCATCTAATCTGACAGATTAGACAATGGCACAAAACCTCCATCACTGATGTCTAAACAAAGCCTTCATCTTGAAGACACAAAGCTTCTTGCGGACTGTGTTGCCACTAATAACGTTTCCAAACAGAAAACAATGTATATTTTATTAATGAAAAACAAATTGCGGCAGGGAAGATGAATGTCTTGGCTTTTCTGACATTTTAAATAATTTGCTTTCTCTTCCCTTTTGCGTGTCTAATATTTACCTTCATATCAATCTTTATGCAATTTTGTTAATTAGCTGTGGTGCTGTCAGTGGGAAATGGGAAGTGGGAGGTGTCATACTGCAGGACCTTACAACCCACGTTACATGGGGAAAACAATTTTGCCTCCCTCTCTTCCTCTCTCTCTCTCTCTCTCTCTCTCTCTCTGTGTGTGTGTGTGTGTGTGTGTGTGTGTGTGTGTGTGTGTGTGAAATGTATTGGAAAGCATCACTGTTAACTGCAGCCAGTGGTGAGTTTGACTTTGGGACACCCCACCATAGCACCAAATGAAAATGCTCTGGGCCCAGGGTTTCAAGAGAGAACAGAATGTTGCTGGCCATTGAGCGTCCGCAAAGCTGAACATGGAAGGAAGGCAGGACATGTGCTTACTTAACATAAGGCAGCAAGCATGCTATTGATGGGCTCGAGAGGGTTGTTTTGAGGCAGCTGCACTTATCATGCATCAGGAAAAGGAAATAACAGCCCTGGTGTGCTGTAGGTCAGGCACAAATGTCGACGTTAGGGATTCATAAATCTCAAACATGACTTCAGCCAGTGACTTGCGGAACCTCTTCCTTGCATTTTCCTATAACTTAGAAGATCATGTAGGTATATTGTGAGTGGGTTCGATGAAAATATTAATTTAGAGATAAATCCTGCAAGTGCTGTGAGGCCTCAGCCACAGTGACACTCAGACAGGATGGGCTGGGAGTTCGGTCAGCAGTAAGCAATCATGGAAGCCTGCCAGTGAAAATAAACCTTTATGAATAAAATGTTCTCAGTTCTAAGCAGTCACTGAACATCTCCTGCATTGTTTCATGACTAGTATTCAAACTCTGACATAGCATATTAAACTGCCAATTTCTTTTTTTTTTTTTTAACCAATTTTTTTACCAACTGCCAATTTCTTTTTTGTTTATTTGACAGAGTGAGAGACACACAGGGAGAATGAGTACAAGAGGGCCTCTATCCACTGCAAATGAACTCCAGATGCATGTACCACCTTGTGCATCTGGCTTACTTGGGTTCTGGGGAGTCGAACCTGGGTTGTTGAACCTGGGTTCTTAAGGTTAGCAGGCAAACACTTTAACCACTAAGCAATCTCTTCAGCCCCTAAACTGACAATTTCTTGAGTTGGAAATCTGTCATAGGATAAAGTGGGACACACACACACACACACACACACACATACACACACACACAAAGGCAATTTATCTCAATGAGCTCTTCCAGTCAATTTTCAATAACTTTTTATTTATAGTGACAAAGGGAGGTGACAATGAGAGTGTGAGTGCCTAAATTACAGTGCAAACTGTTTCATTCCAATAGAATCCCTGAACAATGTCTTGCTGAATGAACAGTTTCACTAATGATAAGATTGTTCTCATTTTTCAGTATGTTATAATTGATCATGGAATGAAGAGCACTTGCCTCTTGATGTAATTAGATAAAACTTTCAAAATGCAAAAATTGTACAGTGGCTATTCAGATTTATCATTACTCCATCAGGGTCCTCAGAAATGCAGAGTACAGAAAGGCTCGGGTTAGCAAGATTACTGCTGATGTTACTGATTTCCAAACTCATCTCTCACCTGCAAGGCAACCCTTCTATTGGAGAATCAGTAATTGTGATGTTCATTAGCATCCTCTGTTTGCTTTGTACAAATGCCTCTTTTGAAAACAGGTATCTATTAATGCCTTCTATCGCATGGGTGTGATAGAACCCCATGGTGGGTACAGTTAAAAACACCAAGTTTTATTAAATGGGCATAGGGCACTACCGAGTTCATCACTAGGACTCTTAATGAGACTTTGTTTTTATTTTTACCTGTTGGTAGCATTCAAGCATTTAGGATATATAAGACCAAATGCAAATTAACAATGATTTAAAAAAGGAGAATTTCACATATTCTTAATGATATCCTGGAGTTGTAAGATATAATTTACATTATGGAGTGCCTGGAGAAGTCAGGAAGAAACAAAATGAGAATTTAAACTTTATTATTAGAAGAGTGTTGGCGCAAAACTCACAGGTATTTCTTGTTCTGTCTCATACTCCTTATTTCCTTAGAGTATGGTTCAAGTGTTTTAATACGATCTTGGTGCCTTCACTGGTTTTTAAAGTAGCCTGTGCATGGAGAACTCTGACACCGCTGGTGTAGACATTACCAGCACAGCAATATCTGTAAGCTATGCATGGCCACCTTTATTGTTTTACTGTTTTAAAAGCTGTGTTCCACTTTGAAATTACATTAAGAATATAAATTTCGACCTTAGGATTATGGTTCTGTGCAGCACAGGCAGAGTGTGTGCTTTGTAGCACAAGATCCCTTTCATTTAATATTAAGCATTCATCCTCTCACATTCTTCTATTTTTGAAAACCATTTGAAATGAATAGACATACACCATAGGATTCAGGACCCGGTAGAATCCCAGGGCTGGTGGCAGACTGAAGCCTTGCAGCCTCTTGTGCAGACACGGCCAGCAGAATATTTGAAGTTGATGCAGCATAGGAAGAGGCTGATCTTCACAGACACCAGGATTTCCACAAAAAAAAAGAAAGAAAGAAAGAAAGAAAGAAAGAAAGAAAGAAAGAAAGAAAGAAAGAAAAAAAAAAAAGGAAAAGTTTTTACGGCATTATACCCGTAATCATAGACTAGTATTAAAAATCTTAAAACATGGCTGTGATGATCAGGTAATTTTTTTTCTGACATACTTTTGTAAAATAAAGACCAGTTACTGCACAATTTAGAATGAAGACTTGATGTTCTAATACATCCCATGAAGTTCCCTTGAAAAATTATCATCAATGAATCCTTCTGAGTCCCAGCCTGTGTTATTCATAAATAGAACTAAATTAATTGAAAGGCACAGGAATTATTCTGAATTGATGTGAAATAAGTCACATCCCCACAGTCCTCTGACTTGTCTAAAACTGACCAATAGGTACTTGGGTCAATCCCTTTGTCTTGGCTCACATAGAAAGATAATCCATATTCTTTCCTCTTTATAATTATCATCACTTACTTCTACACACATGTCTGGAAAAGAAGTCAACTCAAAGTATTAAGCAACAGAAACCAACAAACCATTGGTTTGCTTTCATTGAGCCAGTGGAGAGTTGGAGATAAAGTATTAACCGTAGACTGGCTGTGATCAAGATTTCATGGCACACAGGTATTATAATACTTTTCTATTTTGCTAGCAGAGATTGCAGAGTTCTAATGGTATTTTTGTAGCATTAGAGAGGTCGATATTACAATGTGAAAGTGAGTTAACTGTTTACAATTAATCCATACTATGTTGGTGTAATGGAAACCATGGACCACAGATGAAAATAAGGATCATGAAATAAATTTATCATATAATGAATTTCATTCCTTTTAGTAGATTTCCACTATGGAAGATATAATGTCCAAAATATTCACTGGAAATATTTTGAAAGAGCCAATATTTAAATAATTCATGCTATATGATTGCTACCACTTCACTGGGAAAATATTAGACCACAAGAGAAGAAGAGTGGTAGGAAGAACTATAGTATAGTAGTGTGGGAATGTACTTGTTATAGGCAAAAACTGAGAAACTTGGACTGGAGATGGCTTAGAAGTTAAGGTGCTTACCTGCAAAGCCTAAGGACCCATGTTTTATTCCCCAGATCCCATGTAAGCCAGATGCACAAGGTCACACCTGTGAACAACATGGTGCGCTCATCTGAAGTTCAGTTACAGGTGGCTGGAGGCCCTGGCACACAAGTCTCTCTCTCTCTCTCTCTCTCTTACAAAAAGGCCAGTCTGTTGGGCTTGCATCAAAATAAATGAGAAACTTGTATATCTTTTGGTAGTCATTAATCATTCTATTATTACAGGTATAATCCTATGACAAATAGCAGCATGTCTTAGCAAGTATATTGCTAATTGAGGTTCAAGCACTATATTACTTGCTGACTTGGAGATCAAAATGTAGTATCTATGATGAGGAGAAGCTCAGTCTTTAAGAGGACAATTATATCAGTTCCTGTATCCCCACTAAACCACTTGTGCCTCTTTACGGTCATGTCCACTGAGCTTCCTGGTAGCACTTTTATTTTTCTTGTCAGTGTTCTCGCTTATATTTCACTGTAACTGTTTTTCAGTGCCATTTCTTCAAAGCATTTATGCTCAGCCCTATCCCTCACTCTACAGAAAATAACCTTTTCTCCCACTCAGTGGAGAGAATATAAGTCATCAAAAGTCAACTCCTTCAACTTGATGACATCCGGCAGATACCTATCCCAAGACCGCTTTCCTTTCTCTCTGCCACTTGCATTATTCTACTGAAATTGCTGTCACCAATGCTGCCCAAGGATAAGCGTCCATTTCCCTCTTACATGACCCGTGCACAGGGGGGTGCTGGCAGTGGTTCTGTTGGTATTGAGAAGTTTCTGTGTACTGCCACCTGTTCATTCCTGGGTTTGTCTGAAAAGCACACTTTTCTCAAGTTTCTTTGGCCATTCTTTCTCTGGTATCTTTGTGTAGATCTGTTCCTTTCTGTGTATTTTAAGTGTGGATTTTAACGGATTTCTACTTTTGAAATATTTGAAAGAATTATTATACATTCAGGAGTGAAGAAGATTTTTGTTAGTGGTTAAAAAGATAAATAAGGAAAGTAGGTCTCACAATTTTTTTAATTTTTATTTATTTATTTCAGACAGAGAGAGAAAGAGGCAGATAGATAGAGAGAGAGAGAGAGAGAGATTGAGAATGAGCACACCAGGGCCTCCAGCCACTGCAAATGAACTCCAGATGCGTGCACCACCTTGTGCATCTGGCTAATGTGGGTCCTGGGGAATCAAGCTTCAAACCAAGGTCCTTAGGCTTCACAGGCAAGCGCGTAACCACTAAGCCATCTCTCCAGCCCTGTTTTACATTTTTTTTTTTTACTACTTTCCATTAATTATTTAGTCAGTCATGATAGTCAGTTAAGGCACTGGTATATAAAGGTGGGCATTCAGCCCTGTCTACAGGATAAGCTCTCCTGTGCCTTTTACATGGGGCTCACAGTACATGTTTTGATCATCCCTAGCCTGTAACACACATTACCTGTTACATTGCATATCGACTTTGGATTTAATATCATTGTGATTCAAAGTTTATGTGCTCTTCATGGACTTCATAATTCTCTCCAAGTTTTATGTCATAGGCACATCCTCACACATCAGTACCAACTTCCTACCTCAATATTTTGCACATACTCTTTGGAAACTATCACACCCTAGAATTTTCTGTTATACCCTGCAAGGCATTAAGTTATGTCATCTACAAAGGAACTTACTTTTAAACACATGTGCTCAGTATATGTTCAGTGGACTTGCTCCTTTATGACATATGTTTTTCCCTCTTCTTTCACCAGAACTTGGCAACAGAAGATAGAGCTAGGGAAGTGGTGGTAGGGACTTGGAATGTACAGCAATAACCTGTTAGAATAGAGGGAGACAACTTAGAAAAAGTATTTTCTCATCATACTGATATTCAGTGGAGAGATTGCAGTAAGAATCATCTGTGCTTTTACCATCCCCTAAAGTTGGCAGGTTCTTTCTAGGGCTCCAGATGTTAGCTTCACAGTCATTCTGCTTTACACCCTTAAAGTTCTGCACCATACTAAAGGCTTGTTAGTATTCTCGATCACCACAAGATGGATAATTCAACCTTCTTACTATTTGGAAGCCTTTCCCCATCATCCTTGAATCATCACAATGTCCAAGAGCATGACATACTATGTCCGTAGGTGTGGACGCAGTACATGTGGAGATAAACTTCTGAGTTGGGCATATAGACCTGGAAGGGAGAAGAAAGATAACAGAAACAGAGAAAGATAACAACAGAAGTCAGAGAAAGAGGAAAAAGGAGAAGGAGTGGAAAGAGGAGAGAAGGAAGAAAAGAAGAGGGGGAGATTAAGGAAGTAGAAATTCTAATGACTGAAAAATCAACCAGATGTTAAGCAATTTACCATGAATAAAATAAGGGATTGTAGTGTAAATAGCTCTCTGGATAATTTAGTGGTTTGTGGATTTAAGTTGTAGAATGTTACAAATGAACTAGCTGGTCTAATTTTACAAATATTATAAATGACCCCAAGGGAGAAAAATAGCTTAACAATCTAATTCCCAAGGTGAGGAAATCTTTTATACCTATCTAAGAATGCAGCCTGCTATATCACAACATTCCTTCCTTTTTGTTGTTTATTTTTAGATTAGCTTAAAATCAATAGATTTCTATATGGGGCTTTCACACATCATTTTGGTGTATAATCCATTCCTCCCTCTTCATGTGGCTGCACAACTTCTGAGTCTGCAATAGTCTTTTATACCCAGTATTTTACCCTTTCACTTTATTGTGTTGTGTTTCTAAGCCCCTCACATGGAACCTTTGCTAGTTGACTTTATCAGTGTAGTAATTATCACATTTGTTTTACTCAACACTTATTTATAAACAATTATCAGGAATTATCAGGGTTAGATTAACATAACTACCTTTTTTTAAGAACATATATTTCATTATTACCCATTTTACAAAGGCTACCAATAAGTCATTCTGCTTTAATATCACTTTTTTTTTGGTTGTCTGCCTTTGAGTTGCCATATATTGTTATTTAAATTTTCTAGTGCCCAAAATGATTCTTCTAAAAGAATATAAACTAAATAAATAAATATCTGAGAAGAGGATTCATATTGTATGGTAACAAGTTCAAAGTAGAGGGAAAAGGTGGCTCATGAAAACAGCTAAGAAAACAAAGATGAAATAATGACTACACAAATATCAAATATTGCTGACAGAGTCAATACATCAGAAAGATGCAGCAACTACAAATACATGCATGCACCTAAGAATGGGGCTTAAAATACATGAAGAAAAATGGACAAAACTGAAGGACAAAAGTAGGCCACTAAGAATACTCAGAATGTTTAACACTACACCACCCATGATAGAACAATTCATGAAATATATAAGAAATGGAGGATTTAAATGAGAGCATGAACCAGTGTAAGAAACATGCATTTATTTCAGTGTTCTACCCAACTAGAAAACAATACATGTTGTTAACAAGAAGGAAGGAAAACACATGAACATAATAGAGAATAGAAAGAAGCAAAAATAATCAATGAAAGCTGCCTCTTTTGAAAGGCAATATAGGTTAACCTATGAATAGAATAATGATGAAAATATGGCAAGTCTAAAATCAGAAATGGAAGTGGGAACATGTGGTAGTTGAATGTGGAATGTCCACATAACTTCACATTTTACGGTATATGTTAATATTTCACAATATTTTTTTATTATTGACAACTTCTATAATTATAGACAACAACCCATGGTAATTCCCTCCCTCCCCCCACTTTCCCCTTTACAACTTCACTCTCTATCATATCCCCTCCCCTTCCCAATCAGTCTCTTTGTTATTTTGATGTCATCATCTTTTCTTCCTATTATGATGGCAATGTGTACGTAGTGCCAGGCACTGTGAAGTCATGAATATCCAGGCTAGTTTGTGTCTGGAAGATTGCATTGTAAGCTGTTCCACCCTTCCTTTGGCTCTTACATTCTTTTGGCCACCTTTTCCGCAATGGACCCTGAGCCTTAGAAAGTGTGATAGAGATGTTTCAGTGCTGAACACTCCTCTGTCAATTCTTCTCAGCTCTGTGGTATCTTTTGAGTCATCCCAGAGGTCACTGCCATCTGAAAAGAGAAGCTTCTCTAACCAAAATTGAGAGTGGTATTAATGTATGGGTATGAATATTAAGAGAAGTGCTTACTGGGCAGTTTGGTGGGCACAATATATGCATTCAGCCAGACACCAGCATATGTTACACCCGTAGGGCTCATAATTTGACTACTAAGTCCTCAGGTGATGGTAACTTAGGAAACTTGCTGGAGACTGCGTTGTCTAACTACATTAGATAAATAAACAACATATATCAAGTTAATAGAATAAAGGAGATAATCATCATCTTTTCAACTGACATATTCACTCACCCAAAGTGAAAAAAAATCCAGTAGAGTCTCATAATTAAAAGATTCAATGAACTACAAACTGAAGGGGCAGTCCTATGAAACCTGAAAGAGGATATCTTTGAAATACCCATAATCATCATCATATAAAATGATGAAACACCAACAACTTTCTCTCTAAATCTAAGAACCCAACAGTGACATATAATCTGATCATTTATATTAAAAAAATGGCAGGATTTTTCTGGCTAGGTAGTTATGGCACTTTGGTAAGAAATAAAGGTCATCCAGAGTAGCATGAAGGAATTAAATGTATTTGCATATGACATATTCTTACTCTAAAAAAACTGAAAATTACACATACTCTTTAAACTGCATCAAAAGAAAAAAAATTTTAAATATTCTAAGGATGAAGTTTAGGGTCAGAGAAGATGCTTTCCTTATACAACTTTCTTGAATTCAATTCCTAATACACAAGAAGAGAAGGAGGGAAAAAGCAAGAGGAAATAACAACTGTTGGTAAGAGTGTGAAGAAATTGGAACCAAATACACAGTTGGCAGGAATGTGAAATGGCACAACTGTGAGAAACAGTTTGGTAACTCCTGAAAAAATTAAGCACTAATTACTTGTAACTATTCTACCTGCAGCATGTATCTAAGGAAGCTAAAAATACATAGTAATATACAGTATTTAAAACCTGGTATAGGGCAGGAGAGATGGCTTAGCGGTTAACACTTTCCTGCAAAGCCAAAGGACCTCAGTTCAATTCCCCAGGACCCACATAAGCCAGATGCACAAGGTGGCACATGCATCTGGAGTTTGTTTGCTGTGTCTGGAAGTCCTGGCAGACCCAATATCTTTCTCTCACTCTTTCTCTCCCTCTCACTCTCCCTTTTTCCATTTCTCAAATAAATAAATAAAAATAAAAATGTTTATTAAAAAACCTGGCGTACACATAAAATTGAATATTATTCAGCCAAAAGGAATGATACAATGTGGATTGATCTTGAAAATGTTATAATTAATGATAAAGGAATTCATAAAAGACTAACAAGTATAAGGTTTCACTTATAGGAAATGTCTAGATTAGGCAAATGCTGTTTGAATGTAAATAGGGAAATTTGGAATTAAGAGTCATTGTCTACTATAACTGTCTTTTAGATGTGGTCTGAAAATAGTGGTGATGTCTATACAGCATTGTAAATACATTAGAATCTACTGAACTGTACAATGTAAAATGAAGTTGAACTTCATGATATTATAGGCCCAAGTGACACAGAAAAGAAGAATAAGGGTTTGGAGAGATGGCTAAGTAGTTAAGTAGCTGGAGGCACTGGCACACCAATCCTCTCTCTCTCTCCTCTTGCAAATAAATAAAATATTTTAAAAACTTTTTCAAAAATGAAAAGAAGAATCTTCCTTCCATTCACATGAAGAATGATGGAGGAATGAATACAACATAAAAAGTCTATTTTGCTGGTGCAACCAATGAATAGAAAATGCCTATATTTGCCCATAAATTAATTTAGAAAGTCCATAATCTCTCAGAATCTCTGGATTGTGTTCAGTCATTCAACAAGTATCAGATTACAGATATCTGCAGCCTTTTGGTAGGCAATCTTAGTTTGAGAGAAGACTGTGTATGTCACTGAGCACATAGGATTATTTGAGAATGCCAAGGAATTTAGGATTAAACATACACTGCAGACATTGGAAAGTGAATGTATAAATAGTTGTTAGGTATTTCTAAACTTTTATTTGTATTTTTCCTTCTGATTTTCTTTTTGTCATCACTTTAGAGGAACAAAGAAGAAAACTCCATGCTGGATAATGTTAATAGTAATGTTAATATTATTACATCAAACATTTTGCTGTTGCTGTCTTGAAAATTAAGCTACTTCCAAACACTAATGTTGATATGTTAATGTCACGATATCATATTGAAAGTGAATAAGAATGAATCCAAACCGGAACAGCAGGAATCCTAGATACATAAGAGCCTGCCAAATTTCAACTTTTGAAAATCCCATTTTGCTTTCAAAATACATCAGTTTTTTTTAATCTATTTCCAAAATCTTTATGTCTCAAAATAATATTATTGTCAAATTATTTATTCAGTTTTTACCAGTATTATGGTACAAATATGTTAATGTTAATTTCTTAATTTTCCTTTAAAGCCCACACTGAAATTTCTTCTGAAGTTGCATGTTTGTAGATGGTGAGTCTGTATTTAAAGAAGACAAAAATTATGATCGAGATCTTCAACATGTCCTTGAAATTGCTCTTTCTGCATCAGAATCTGCCTTCCCAGGAAAGAGGATGTTCTGCACATTCTATAGTAACTTCAACTATTGTTTTTGTAGTAGCCATATATTCAGCAAGGCAACTGTAGTGGAGTATTTAGATATAAAAGTGTGAATAAATCAGCTTGCATTATTCAGTAGCTTAAAACACTTCAGTGGTCTTAGACCAATACTGGTAAAACTTAATATGGTCTATATAAAACTGCATGATTTGGTCCCTGTCTATATTTCTGAGCCACCTCTATTTCAAATTCTGAGCTTGTTCAAGACTTTGAGTCATTGCCTGGTCTCAGATACTCTCATTTCCACTGCTAATTTCTCATGCTTCTTTTAAGTCTATGGTCTCCAGGCAAATATCTCTTCTTTAGAGAGATCTTTTTCAACTCCAGTAAAAGAAAAAAAGAAGTCATGTTCAATACATTCTTATATTTTATCTTCTTTATTGCACTTATGTATATGTCATGGTTTCTTAGTTTGTGGTTCAAGGTTAGTATTATGTGTCTAGGACGGAAGTTGAATGAGTACAAGTGATGTATACACATGGCCTAGAGGAGTGATGAAATCGAGGAATGAATGAAATGAATCAAATAACGACTTGGGTAACTCTAGCATACGACCTTCCCAGTGAGATTTGAAAGTGCTCCATCCCTAGTGCACTCGAGTACATCTTCACACATGAGTGTTCCCAGGTTTTCCACAACTGTATTATCAAACAGCTACTCCTGAATATTCTCAGGGGAAGTAGCTTCTGAAATCAGATTCTGCATTAGAAAAACTTCTAAAATGCTTTAATAGTAATACGATGTTACCATGCATTGCAATGCAGATAGTGACTCTGGAGCCTGAATTGTTCTGATAGGTGGTGGCAGGAGAACTGTGAGCTTTCCCCAGCCTCAGAGAGTGTTCTCCACGCTCAGCTCAGGGCAGGATTTGGCCATGTGTGGTTAGTTGATTACAACAAACATATGGGGAAAATGGCTGAGAATGCTCAAATATTGAAACCATATGTTACAGCATGGGAAACTATGCTTTATTAAAAAAAAAAGAAAGAAACAAAAACTGAGAATCCGGCTAGCAACACACTGTTCAGAGCATTTGCTTTCAAGATGAGAATTTTACAGTTTATTAGAGCAAAAACTTTCTTTTAGTTAGGACAAAAATCTTTGCATCTCAGATGTTCTTTTCAGCAAAAATATTCATCCCGAGTGTAGAAAGTTATAAAATTCAAACATCTTGCACATACACAAAAAATTTAAAGCCTCCTGAATCCTGTGTAACTTTTATAATACTGTTTTAAATATATTAGGGACTACACGGAGCTTTACATTTATTGTTTGTACGAATGAGCCCTTCTAACACCTTTCAAAATATCATGCCACCTCTACTGGACAGCAGAGCAGACACAAAACTTGGAAGGGAAACTTGTGTGCTATTACTCTTACATGAGTGAGTAAGAAGTCAGATCAGGATATGATCTGTAGCAGAAATGATGCTGAACCTCAGGGGAAAACCTTTGGCTCCCAGACCTTTGCTTTGTATTCTCAAATCAACCTCACACACTGTCCTTCATAAAATAAACCATGCTACTAATTATAGGAAACACTACCACCAGAAATAATTGCTATCAATTTAAATATGACACATGCTAAAATGTAATGTACACCTAGATTGCAAAGCATTTGAAATGCGAAAACACATGCATGTTCAAGTCAATAAAGTATGATAGTTATACAAGCTGGGATTTTTTGTGTTGATGATCTAATATGAAGGATGTAAATTCAAATAATTTTTTAGAGATTTGTTTCTTGAAGTGAACTCACATTTCCCTTGTAACTTTGATTCCTGTTAATTTAGCAAACAGCTGTGTTCTCTGAGTCCAACATATACATGCACACACACACACACACACACACACACACACACACACACACCTGCCTATAGGTAGGCCCTTCTGAGCTTTGTATTCCAAAAATGGCTAACAATCCAAAGTTTTCCACCTGAAATTTTTCTTCTTATTGTTTTTGTCCAATTATTAATCTGGAAATCTTGATAATCAAATAATAATATCTTATAATTTAAACAATATTCATACTGCAACTATGGATTCCTGGATTCACAGTTTTAAGCCCACATATAAACCAGTCTACTGTAGTGGATTTGAAATCCAGTCACAATCTGTTTTGAAATATAAAGAGAAATAATCTATACAAATTATAATCCCATTTTATTCATATACTTATAATCACACATTTTATAGCACATATAATATAGTAGTAAGAGAATTTTCTTTGTGATTCACAAAGGCATTTTCCGAATATCAACTGTATGATTTGCAAGTTAAAATTTGCTTATATTTCTCATTCCAATTTTCATGATAAAGCAAATCCAAAAAAATAGAGTTGTAAAAGATATTGTACAAATGTTTTAATGAATTATTTTGTGAATAAATGTATGTTGCTTACAATGTGTAATACTGTGTAGTCATATGGCCACATTTGTCATTAAAATACTTTTACATACTTTTGAATATATATACATTTGTATATATATATATATATATATATATATATATATATATATACATTCATTGAAAATTCAAATTATTAAATTAGGCTTAAGTAACATTGAGTACAAAACCTGTACTCTTATAACCACTGGAACTCATTAGTGATTTTTTCCTCCCTAAATTTGAATGCATTTTTTAAATAGTTTATTTTTATTTATTTGACAGAGAGAGAGAGAGAGAATGGGAGTGCCAGGGCATCCAGCCACTGCAGATGAACTCCAGACGCATGCGCCCCCTTGTGCATCTGGCTAACATGGGTCCTGGGGAATCAAGCCTTGAACTGGGGTCCTTAGGCTTGACAGGCAAGCGCTTAACCACAAAGCCATCCCTCCAGCCCTTGAATGCATTATTAAGAATTTGCATAAACATTAAAATATTTTCCTGTGTATCTAGTTGAGGACAGAAATATTTGATATAATCTTAACTATTTCTAATCAGCTTGTTATTTCTATCAAAAATAAATTAACACTGTCTACCACTTACATATTTTAAAACATTTGTTCATGATGCCCTCCACTCTATGTAACTTTCTGTTTACTACAATGAGCATGTGCTCCCTTCGTAACACCAAAGTCCTTCAATGAGAATAGCAGACATTTTATGTCTTATTCCTAATTTCCATGGTTAGTCTTACCTTTCCTTAATTGCCATTTTCCTTTCCAGATAGGTCCGGCATGTCTTTTGTCTAACTTTGTAATTTAAAACAAAATACATGAAGTCTCTGTATTTTCATCATTTCTCTTCAAGATTGCAAGATTCCTGTCTTTAAACCAAAAATCCAATGGATGTGCTTTGTGTCTTCCATCTCACTTTTGTTTTCAGATATGTAAGAAGAACTATATGCCTGTTGACTAAATCATTGTTTTATGTTCACCTTTATGCATAACTGTATCTTCATTGATTCTTTATAAAGTTCTGCAAAGAAATCCCTTTAGCATACTTAAATTCTGTCAAATAAAAAAAAAAAGTCAAGCAAGTACAAACTCTGCATGTTTTTGTTAAAAGCCGGAAGGTCAATTCTAACAATATTTTGCTGCATGAAAATCCTGCTTCCCACTGAGAAGGATATTAGGCTCAGACTCAGGGGATCACCATAAATGAGAGAGGTTGGTTTTGACCAGAAATCACAATCAGAGTTCTCCCCACAGAGCTGTATGCTCAATCACTGTCATTGTATTTGGACAGAATAAGAACAAAACAGAGCACGTAGGTTTCGAATATAACTTCATAACCTTCATGTCACCAAGAGAAACATATGAGTGAATGTGGATATAACTGTAATTTTAACCATTCCTATTTCCCTTAAGTGCTAATAATACTTTATGCCACAAACTGCTAAGTATCGATTGACCAATAAAAGAAGGAAATTGTTTATGAATACCTTATTTGCTTATTGTGCATCTTTCATTTTATTTCACACATTTTATATGTATATTCTTTGTGTATAAAACACTTTCAGTTTCTTTGAATGTAAAACAATATTTGTCCAGTTACCATATATCTAAAATATCTTTAGGAAAGAAGTACTAGTCAGAGTTTACTGTTCTAAAAGATATAAATAAAACCTATTTAGCACTACAAGAATTGTGGTTTAAACAGATTAAAATTGACATACATTCAGTACATTCAAATCAATATGCACAATGAACTAATACCAGCATTATAAGAACTTGTAATATAAAAGATTACATTAGTTCATTTAAGATGTGAAGTCAAAATTATAAGATGATGAAATTCACAGTCATAAGGTTACAGGAAGCTTCCAAAGACGAGAAACTCTGAATGAAGAAAACAAAAGATAAAAGAATTAGGGGCTAGAGTGATAGCTTAGTGGTTAAGGCACTTGTCTGCAAAGCCAAAGGACACAGGTCCGATTCCCCAGGACCCACGTAAGCCAGATACATGAGGTGGCCATGCATCTGGGGTTTGTTTTTTTGCCCTGGAGCACCCATCCCCCCTCTCTCTTGCTACCTCTTTCAAAAGAATAAATTAATTAAAAAAAAAAAGAATTGGGAAGATTACTCTCACTGAGGGTGAAAGCACAGAGTAAAATTACCCAATTGTTTGGTCAATAACTAAGTTTATAAAAGTAGTATGAAGGAAAAAAATCAACAATAGCAGACTTAATGTCTTGAGTAACTAGGAACAAAAGCAAGACAGTTATGAAGAAATGTAGTGGTAAATGGTCTCAGATTCTACTGAGAAATGCAAGAGAATAAGAGACAGACAGAGTATTCATGGAATGCCAAGGGTAATCTTGTGGAATTCAATTTCAGTACAATTTCAGTACAATGGCTGAAGTGCTATAACTTATTCAATAAGTGAAGGAATAAACTAAACAAGAAATAAGGAAACTAAATAGAAAATTTAAGTCGCTTCTTAAAATGGAAAATAATAGATAACTATATAGACTGTGATGAATTCGTTAGTGGACAAGGACTTCTTTACTAAAAGGAGGGGAGTAATTGGAAGAGGAAAGAGGACAAAATTATGGTCTTGACAGTCAGCTTAAATGTTAATGGGGAGTTCCTTTTTGTGTGGGAACAGCTGCTGACAGGAACTCAGGATATGTCAATTTTAACTATCACCCCTAGGCAGAAGAGTCTCAAATACTGTCTCTTGACTTGACCTCTCTCCTGAACTCCAGAGTGGTGGGTGGGCTTGTCACTCAGGCAAGCACCATGAGTACAACAACCATGCTCCCATACGACTCATTCTGCTATTAGTAGTCGACAGACACACATCTATTTCTGTCTGACAATTTGTCTCTGTTAGCTTCATGATACCCCTATTTTCTTTTTCCACATGCCTTCCCAAAATACACTACTTAATAGATCAACAGTGTCATTGAATGTGATTGAGACCTAGAACCTAAAAGAGAGAGAAAATGTCCCATGGATGAAAGAACAATTAGATGGATGGATAGATGGCCTTGTTGAATATAATGGAAGCCACTAGATTTAACAAATAAAAATAATTAAATTTGGATTGTAAATAAAACACCTTTCCATTGTTGGTAAATTCCAGCTATTATAAAGGTTTACATATACCAAATATTTGTTGTCTTTTTGAAATTTACAATATGTTTATCTGGAAACTCTGCTATGTCAGCATCTCTGGATTTTACTCAAAGCAAGAAAGAAGGATGGTTTGGACAAATAAGGAAATATAATAATGTGATCTATGTAGCATAGCTCATAAACTCTTAAGCTTGAATGCATGGAGCTAGGCGAGAGGATGAGGATTGTAGTCCATGCAAGAGATGGAAGTGGATTGCCAGGGTTGTCATCAGGTGGGGGATTAGGAGTAGAAGGCAGAGGGAGAGCAGGTAACTCAGAGTTGGGGTAGTAGACAATACTTACAATTCAAAAGAAAGGAGTGAAAATTGATTGCAAGATATCTCAAGTAAGTAGTTACCAATTGGAGTTACCAATTCTAGAAAGAAAAAGGCTAGAAGGAAAACACTGAGGTATAAGATGAGGAAGGAGATTTTTTGGTATAAATTTAATGAAGCATACTTTCCATAACATAATTTCATCCATTGTTTTTGTGTGTATAGTATACACGGTATGGTGTGATGGCATTGGTGTGTGTGTGTGTGTGTGTGTGTGTGTGTGTGTGTGATATTCACATGTATGCGTAGATGCATTTGTAGGCACCCATGGACCAGAGGAAAGTGTTTGGGTGTCCTTCTATTTCTTATTTGCATATTTCCTTGAAATGGACTCTCTCAAAATAGAGCTGCAGTTTTGGCAAACTTCAGCAATTCTCTAGTTTCTTCTCACATGACTGCCAATGTAGACATGTATGAGCAATCCAAGCTGTTTCCATGGGTCCTGGGGAAAGAAACACAGGTGGTCTTAAGCCCTCTCCTGCTTATGGCCACTGCTTTTTCCTGCTGAGATGCATCCCCAAACTAATCTCATCCTTTCATTTTTTAAAATGATTTTTAGCAAACACAATTGTGCAACCATCAGTCCAATGTAATTTCATGCCATAGACATTATTTGCCCTAGATCTTTTGTGCCCATTTTCAGTAACTCCTTATGTCTACCTTAAGCACTTGGAGCCACCAAACTGCTTCTTTTCTATGGAGACGTGTCATGTAGATGAAATCAGATAACATGGAGGGAGTTTTGCCTGCTTTCCTTCACTTTAAAGCTCATCTTTTGCAGCATGTATCAGTATTTCATTCTTTCATTGTGGAGCAGATGTTTCTTTTGTGCTCATGTCACCAGCAAGGTTGTTTTCAGTTTGGGTTACTGTAGCTAACAGGTCCTTGAGCATTCATGCACAAGTCTTATGCATGAGCATATATTGTTTCTCCTAACTATATTACTTGAAGAAAATACTCTGTTTTCTGACAAATTTATGTGAAGAGTTTTATTTTCAACTAATACTCAGGAAGAAATACTGAGTAGATATGTAATACATAGGTCTAGAATTAAATAAACAAAACAAGTAAATATATCATTAGGATTTATTGTCACAATTTTAAAGTTACTGGAAGCGATTAGGTACAATTATTTTATGTAGTTAAAATTGAGGGGAGACTGAGGATTAACTTGTGGGAAAGAGTAGTTTGAAGAGGAGGATAAAGCACAGCAAACATAGAAAAAAAAAGGTCAAGCAGACATGTTGCCCTGAGTATCATACCCCATCAGGAACCCCAAGGCTCAGCAAGGGACACTTGCAAGATGCTAACCACACCCCACATTCTGCTTCGCTGACTTCCGAAGTGGAAAACTCCACTCAGCTGTCCAGTGGGTGTTCAGAATCACTGACCCCTCAGCCAGTCACCAGTAACCAGAAGTCGGGACTCTGCATTCTAACTGCCAAGGCTTCTACTTCTTCTTCTTCTTCTTCTTCTTCTTCTTCTTCTTCTTCTTCTTCTTCTTCTTCTTCTTCTTCTTCTTCTTCTTCTTCTTCTTTTTTTTTTTTTTCTTTTTAGCCAGGCCTTTATTTGGAGAGCCTTCCAACCTCCTAAGTCTCAATGAACTTGAAAAGCTATAAGTTTCCTTTCTTCACTTCCTGAAGACCCTCCGGCTTCTGCTTCCCTCTTTCATCCAAGTCATTGTTTGGGGCTACATTAGTAGGAACTGCCAGGTCTTCAGAGGAGACAGCAGCATCACATCACAGATGTAAAAATAGCGAAGCAACAAATGATCACACGGCTCAGGGAGCCTGAGGGGACCCGCACCTAGCACTGCGCTGTCTGCACATGTGACCAATAGCATCCTGAGACTGGAATAGCACATACACATCATTTGGGCATTTGGCTAAATACAACTAGAGAGTAATTTTTAAAAGTTCATTCATAGGAAAATAAAGGAAAGGGAATAAAATGAAATTAATCTGAAATGTCTTCGTAGGTTTTTTCTTTCTTTCTTTTTCTGCTTTCCAGAGCAGTGGGATGCGATGGTTACCAGACAGACAGGTAGAGTGAAGAGATCTCAATTGGAAGAATCTGTTCTAAAGAGGGAGTTCACTGCACTGTGTTCACGTAATGGAGAGAAACCGTGAGGAAGTAAGATGCAAATGGAGAGTGGCTGGACTGGTATCTTTGAGCCGATGAGAAGAGGCAGTGTTCTGGATAACCCTCCTTCACCTTCAACTTACTGACATTGAAGGTTTTATTTTAAAATTAATTAGTTAATTAATTTGCACATCTCATGGAGTGCAACTCGAGGTCAGAGGACAACCTCTTGGTGTCTGTGCTTCCTTCCACCTGCTTTGAGACAGGATCTCTTTCTGATGAGAACAAATACCAGCCACTCTTGTCAGCCTGCTCCCTGCAGGTTCTCCCAATGCCACCTCCCGTTGTCATAGACACAGTTGGGATCACAGACGCCTGCTTCACTGTCACGTAGTATCTGGCTGTGTGTGGGTTCTGGGGAACCAGACTTGGGTTGGCAAGGTTTCTCAAGCAAGTGTCTTTAATCACTGAGCTATCTCCCCTGCCATGCAGCCATCAGTTTTAAAGTAATTAATTTCATTTAAGAGAGTCAGGGCTTCCCAATTTCTTTTCCATGACACTACTCTGACAGGTTGAGTGTGGGCCTGTAAGCAAGAGGCACTTTTGCTACAAAAGGAGAAGAATCAGTTGCAGGATAATATGCTCATTATCCTGAGCCAGCTCCCAAGACTAAGGTGGGATAGACAGACATAGGAACACAATGCCCTGAAAGATAGATTTTTTTTTTTTTTTTTTTTGGTTTTTCAACGTAGGGTCTCACTCTTATCCAGGCTGACCTGCAACTCACTACGTAGTCTCAGGGTGGCCTTGAACTCATGGCGATCCACCTACCTCTGCCTCCTGAGTGCTGGGATTAATAATTGTAAGCAACAGATAAATTTAACTATAATCAAGATACAATGTAAGTCCAGCAAGAGAATATGTTTGGGAATTTAATTTTGCATCTGATTCTATTGTCTGAGTTATTGTTTTTGAGTTGAGAACTATTAAGCTCTCAACACACAAATCATAACAGAACTGCATCTCTAAGAAAACCACATAGTAAGTAAAGCATTACAATAGGAAATGAAGAGCTGGTCATTTTAGATAATGGGCACCAGCCATGGTCAGTATCTGGTAGGTGCTACAAATAAACCAAAGTGAGTTATACAGATGCTGACCCTACAAAAATGATTTAAGTAGAGTATTATTTTTAAACTAAAAAAAAAATTCACACTACAACAAACTGGCATACAAAAACTTTATCTGGCAGAAATCAGTAAGATTGTGACACACTATTGCCATGAAAGATGTTAATGTCTGAAGCTGTTATATGGGGGTAGAATTTAAGAAAAGTTGCTTAAGTCACCTTCTGTGTAGATTCAGCTTTGTGTCTGTATAGGGGGCTAAATTACAAGTGAAACTCTTCATGAAGTCCATTATAAGCCATAGTTGCGAGAAAGGACGTCAGCAAGAGGAAGTTGAGGTGAAAGATTTAAGCCTTTGGCCTTCCATTCCTACTACAGTCTAAGTTTCTAAAAGCAACAAGGGCTTTCATTAATTAGGAAGAAAAGAAATCCCATTGTTTGAAAAGAAATTACTGGGTTATATGATTTCTAAATTTCCAGTTCTAGGAATCCATGGGGAAAATCCATTTATACTATTACTATTATGTTAGTTACACACAAAAAAAATAAAATCGTTCTTGGGACTGAGAGACAGTACCATAGGGGATAGTCAGAAAGAGGTGAAATGGTCAAGAGGGACAAAAGATATTGGATGAAAGCGAATCTATAGAAAGAGAAATTTATTTGTCAGATATGCTGCTTGCTTTTACATTTTGACCCAGAAATGTAAATTAGAATAGCCATCAACAACTATTAAACATTTTTGGATATTTACATGCATATTCTATAGAACTAGCAATGGCTTACAGAGTCCTAATGAGAGATATGCTTCTCTATAGTCATGGCCTGGAATTCTATGTCAACCAGGCTAACTTTGACTGTACTCTTACTGTCTCTGCATCCCAAGTGCTAGAATTCCAGGCACAGAGCACCACACCAGGCAATGGACATACTTCTAAAAATACTGTACAGACAAAAGATAATGAAAGTTGTTTACACAGTTGCTAAGTAGAAAAGATTGTACTATTGCACTCATTGATCATATTTACACAACTTAAATCAAGTCTGTCAAGTGAACATCTCATATACTGACATACAGAGTGTGAAATTGATTATGAGTTGGTTTTCATTGGTCTCATATTCAATGGGCAAGTTAGCATTGTACCTAAAACCAATTCTTCAAGATATAAACTGATATTGTATCAGATTTTTCATGTCAAAAAAAAGATAAGAACAAAAAGACAACCTGTAAATCACTTTGCATGTAATCCAGGGAGTACAATGTAGGTTTTTCCAATTTCATAATTAATAGCATTAATTTTTATGGTTTTATTGATTACTTTGTTTATGCCAATGTGCATGTAGTATGTTATATCTTACTGATGCAAAAAATAAATAAGTTGGAGAAAACCTGATATTTTGTTAATCCATTCATAGCTCCACAAAGAATTTCAATTTGTAGATATTGAAGCACATCTGCAGGGCTTTTAAGATGTGCCTTCCCCAATTATCTTCCTAAGTATTGATATCTTTCCATAGATAAATTATTTGGAGCCAGGCGTGATGGCGCACACCATTAATGCCAGCACTTGGGAGGAAGAGGTAGGAGGATCACTGTGAGTTCAAGGCTACCCTGAGACTACAAAGTGAATTCCAGGTCAGCCTGAGCTAGTGCTAGACCCTACCTTGGAAAACCAAACAAAAAAAATGGCAGAAATATTTTGTTTTTCTAATTATTTTTATGTTAGCACTAAGGAATTGTTTCCATTTTGATAAATGTGTATCATTATACATTGTTCTTATTTATCATCCCCCTCCATTCCCCTTCATCTTCACCTGTCCTCCCCATGCTGGCCACTGATCTTATCCCAAACACTACTCCCTTCTTCTTTCATGCTACATGCATCCCATTACCGTTTTTCCCCCTCTTTTCTGAATATCAGCTTCTCCCCTCCCATTTCCCCATTCAACTGGCATTTAACACCCACACCCACACACACACACACACACACACACACACACACACACACACTATTCCACATGTAAGATAAAAAGTGCTAGATGCCGCTCTGATTCTAGATTATTTTATATAACGATTTCTAGTGGCATCCCTTTTCCTGAATATGCTATTGGCATATTGTGCATACGTGCTACATTTTCCCTTCACTTGTTGATGGACATATAGGCTGGTTACATATCTTGGATTGTGTGAACACTGAAGCAAAAAAACCTGGATAAATAATAAATTCTTTGTTATACTGACCTAGAATACTTTGGGTTTATAGCCAGAAATGGTATACATGAGCTATATGGTAGTGTGATTCAGGTTTTCTTTGAAAACTCCACACTGTCATCCATCGTGATTAAATAAGTTTACATTCCCAAGAGTAGTGAATAAGGGTTCCTCTTTCCCTATATCTCCCCTTGACATTGACCTTTTAAATTATTTTTTTCTAAGTCATTCTGAGTAGAATGAAACAAAATCTCTGTATAATTTTAATTTGTATTTTCCTGATGGCTAAGAGTGTTGAACAATTTTTATTATTCTGAGAATTTTCTATTCCATTTCTTAGACCCTTATTAAGGTTGGAAGTTTTGTTCTTTTGCTGTTTAATTTTTATATTTCTTTAAATATCCTATGTATTAATCCTCTGTCATGGGTAGTTGGAAAGATTTTCTTCTATTCTGTGGTCAATCTCTTCACTCTGATGATTGCTTCAATTGCTGTACAGAAGCTTTTTAAATCTCATTTGTTAATTCTTAGGGCTTTCTCCTATGTTCTTAAGTACTTTCAAAGAGTTGTAGTCTATTTCTATATTGAAAATTTGTCCTCTATTATCCCCTACCAGTTTCAGAGTTTCAAATCATTCACTAAGTTTTCTGGTGCATTTTGAATTGCTTTTTGTGCAAGGTAAAATATAAGGATAAAGTTTTATTTTTTCTACATGACAGCATCTAGTTTTGCCAATACTGTTTTTGTTAGGAAATATTTTATTTTTACTTATTTATTTGAGAAAGAGTAGGAGAATGAGAGAAAGAGACAGAGAAAGAGAATGGGCATGTCAGGGCCTCCAACCTCTGCAAATGAACTCCAGACACATGTGCCACCTTGTGCACCTGGATTACGTGGGTCCTGGGGAATTGAATCTGGGTCATTTGGCTTTGCAAGCTAGTGTCTTGACTGCCAAGCTATATCTCCAAGCCCCCAGTACTGTTTTTTGAAGGACCATCTTTCTTCCAATATATATTTTGAAACATTGTTGAAAATTAGTTGGCTATGCCTGTGTGGATTCACTCTGGGTTCCTTTTTTCTATGACATTGATCTACATGCCTGGTTTTCATGCCTGTTTTATATAGTTTTTGTTCCTCTGGCTCAATATTTGGGATTAGATGTTTGATTACAAAACATACTAAGATAGTTCACACAGAAGTAACATGAAGACACAGCTGAAGATCTTAGAAAAATAAGAACAAGCTGAACCCGAAACAGTGGATGGCAAGAAATCATAAAGATAGCTATGGAAATAAATGAAATGGAGCCCAAAAGAACATATGCATAATCATTCAAACAAAAGTTCTTTGTAAAGAAAATTCAGATTAACAAATTTTAGCAATACAAACTAAAAGAGCAAGACGATGCAAATTAATCAAATTAGAGAGAAAATGGGGGATATTACAAGAGATTTTAATGACATCCAAAGGATCATTAAAGAATACTTCAATGAAGTGGAAAAATATAGAAGAAATAGGTAAATTTCTAGTCACATATGAACCACCAAAATAATATATATGTATATATATATTTATATATATGTGTGTGTGTATATATATATAGAGAGAGAGAGAGAAAAAGAGAGAGAGACAGAGAGAGAGAGAGAGAGAGAGAGAGAGAGAGAGAGAGGGACAGACATAAAAATGTCTAGTCAGTAGGTTTTCCTAAAGAAGTATCTCCAAATTTCTTTGCTGATCCTGTCTTTGTGGTTACTATGTTAACTAACAAGAGGATCCTGGTTAATGAAATTTCTTATATCAAGAGATTAGAAAATACACCTAAAATACTCTGCATTATTTTTACCATGAAGATTCTTCATCATGCATGTTCATTTTCTGTGCAACTTTTTCTCATTTGTACTGAAAATAGCAATAAAATACTTATCCCTACCAAAAAAATATAGGAAGAGACTTTTATGTTTAATACTATTTTAGCTAATATGTACAAAATTAGTGTACATCATCAAAATTCTGGTGCAAAATATTAATATTTAAAATGTTTGTAGTACTTTATATATTTGCAAGGAGAGAGATAGAGGGAGAGAGAGAGAGAAAATGAGTCCACCAGGGCTTCTAGCCTCTGCAAGCAAACTCCAGCTACTCCAGATACAGGTGCCATTTTTGTGCATGTGGCTCTGGCTTTACATGCGTACTGGGGAATCAAATCTAGGTTGTTAAGCTTTGCAGGCAAATGCCTTAATAGTTGAGCCATCTCTGCAGGCCCTAAATTTCTTTTTAATATTTAACATTTTTACTGAAGTCATCTCTGCCTAGTCTGGTCTTGTGGTATTATATTTTGTAACATTTCATTGTGATTTTGAAAAGTTTTTTTACATTGATTTAATGTGGTACAAGTTTTACAATATACAAGAGGTAACTAAGAAATATGCTTTGTTGGCTAAAAGCATAACAATAAAAGAGTGTTCTCAATGTAATTTTCAAATAAGAATCAATCAAACCTTGTGTGACAGTATGCAAATTTTCAGTCAATTTTAACTAGGTTGGTTCTTCCAAAGGTTAAGAATAGTTTCATGGTTGAGAGCACATTGCAGAGCTGCAAAGGTCAAAAGGCAGAGGGCTAGGAGGCTAGGATTTCATTTCCTTTCAGCCACTGCCGTGTCTGTTTTCTGTCCAAGCTGCCTCTGGTTGCCTTTTTAACCTGCACATTTAAAAGCAAGTGGGGGTGAAAACTTGTGGGGCATGGGCTCCATTTTAACAAGTGCTTGCTAGCATTTTGGTACGTAATTTGTCATAAATGTCAGAGGTCACCAAATCCTCAAAACCTACAGCCAAGACGATGGTCATTATGACACCAGTTACAAATTAAAGGCAAAGGATGTTTTGGGGTATTTACTTTAGTGTTTCACTGTTATACCTCAGTGTATATCTGGAAGTTTCTAGTTTAAATTAAATCATCCTTGTGATTGCTCTGGAAGCAATAATAAAAAATGTAGCAGTTTTCATGTGATATTTTCTTTGGCATTTATTGACTAAATTTATTCCAAACAATTCTCTCTTTTTTCATGAAGAACTACTAACTACATATTTCTCAAATAAACATACCTGAAGAAAAATTATCAAAACTAAACTCAAGAACAGCAGATTAATAAAATATGCTAATGATAATTTTAGCATATAGACAAAGCAAAAACTTTTAAATATCTAAGAAATCTGGGTTAACTTCTTTCCTATAGATAAATATCATCCCCTAATTACATCACCTTGTAGAAGAAATAAAAAGTAGCTGAACATATTCTATTAAATTTCCAAATTTGTAGTTTTAAGTTTTTCTAATTATTATTTTGCTCACTTTTTTAAAAAATTAATACATTTTATACTGAACAACTTTGGCAGGGCCTGATACCTAAACTTCAAATTTAATGATATTTTCATTATATCATACAAACAGAATTGACTTAATAAATGTTGATGTTAAACAAAAAGGTCCATTTCTCAATCATACTTGTTTTTAAAGTATGAGTTTTGCAGCTAGGAACTTTGAAGATAAACCAGGCAGGTACTTAGTACTAGTAAAATCCATGATAAATTTAAAAATACCCAGAGACTGAAATTAAAATTTGTGTGAATTTCTACTGCCTTTTGCAATGGAATGAATGTACAGGAAATGGCAGGAATATTCCTTGATACTGGTGACACACTGGGTTTGAGGAATGATGCTGACGACAGCTGTGGGCTTTCATCTACCAAATATACCTATGGGAACAATAATCCTGTTAAAACTCAAACTTCCTGCCGGCTTCTTCCCTAATGTTACTAATGATTATATCTCACCGAATATAGAAAGGGCAGGGAGACTGCTACTTTGAACTCACTTTGATCTATAAGGAAGACTTGTTTAATGACCCAAATGTAGCAGAAACCTTGACAGAAATTAAGACATTGTATAGTTAGAATGAACTTTAGTTGCATGCAACAGAAAACTCAAATTATCTGGTATGGTGCGTAAGACTTGTTTCTTTGCTGGGCATGTTCAGAGGTCAACACTAGAATGTTGGCATAGTGATATCTGAAATTAGCATGGGTCCCAGACTCCTTCCAGTCGATCCTATGAAACAAATCAGAAAAGAACAGGTTAATAGCATGGATTTAGAGTTCGTCACTTACTAATTATGTAATCTTTGGCATGTCACTTTATCTCTCCGTGGTTCTATCTCTGTACCTGTATGTAGATTTATAATCACTAACTATAAATCACTTTAATGGAAATTGTTAATTATAACCCCACAGAGTAATTTGAAATAACTACTCAAAAGTAATAATAGCCAATATTTAATGAGTATTTCTCATGGTCAGGCCCTCTTGTTAGCTCACCCTGCTAAGTGGGGTACAGATGATAAAAGGTGAAGCACCACAGCAGCACCTTAGGCAAGGAGGCTGTGCGGTTCCCACGCTCAGATGCCGCGGTTCCCACGCTCAGATGCCGCGGTTCCCACGCTCAGATGCCGCGGTTCCCACGCTCAGATGCCGCACTTACATAGAGATGAGGCACCCGATATCATTACCTAGTATTGCCATGAAGAATGTGTAGGCAAACATGAGGCAGAAAAGTGCTGCAGGTGCTTGCTGCTATGAGTGCTCGCTTCTCCTCACTCCTAAAAGTTGTGGAGCCTTTCACTAAGGAAATAAGATGAATAGTTGAGAGGCATGTTGTATGCTTAATGCCATCGTATCAGCTCCTTTGCTGGGGGGAAAAATAACTGAAAGGAAGCAATTCAGGGAACGCAAGGCTTTGAAGAGAAAGCAAAGCAGCAGCAGGTAGAGAAGCAGGGAGAGTAGAAACACGAAAGCACCAAGTCATGCTAGACGGTTGCATCCAAAGGCCTGCCACGAACAACACACCTCATCCTTAAAGACTCTATCTCTTAAAGACTCCATAGACTTTCCAAACAGATCAATTATTCAAACACATGAGTCTGTGACGGAGGGAAGCATATGACATTCACACCCCCACAATTATCTAAAAGTTGATGAAAGTGAAACATGATCTAGTAGCAATTCTGTTAATACTTCAGAAAAAAAAAAGAATTTGTTAAAAATTAGGCACAATTAGAGGGATAAACTGTTGTCTTGAACCTCTTTCTCCTGCTCTTTCTTATCCCGAAGATTTTTAAAAACAGAATTCTTAAGGAATATAATAGCTATAAATAAATTAAAAGAGAATATTTTACGAAATCAGAGTATTTTGATGATCTCAGATAACGTCATAGACTTTCATGACTAGCAGCAAGAAGTTTAAAGAGATGAAATTTATCTCTTCTCTGTCTTCAGCCACCAGTGTAAAGGCTCTGAACTCAGAACATGACATTTTCTTAACAGAGTTAACTTCTGCTTGCTGCTCTAAGTTCATGTGCTATTTCTACTATCTGGAAAATCTGTCTCCCTTCTTGACTTAGGAAGTTCTGGCACACTCTTCAATAAATAGTTTAAATTGTTCTAGAAAGCCTAGACAGGCTACAAGAATGTCCAGAAAACCTTCCTGTCAGATGATACTGTAAGAAAATAATTTTTTCACATTGGATAAGGCCAATTAACTTAGTGAAATGAGTCCAAGTCAAACTTTTAATTCCATACCCCAGAGTTCTCTTAAACAAGAAGGCCATTAAGAGATTTAAAAAAAAATATTTATCAATTTATTTGACAGAAAGAGATAAGACAGAGAGAGAAATGGAGAGTGAGTTTGGCCACACCAGGGCCTCCTGCTACTGTAAATAAACCCCAGATGCATGCTTCACTTTGTGTATCAGGCTTTATGTGTGCACTGGGGACTCAAACCCAGGCTGTCGGAGTATGAAAGCAAGTTGCTTTAACTACTGAGCCATCTCTGCAGCCCACAAACAGCTTTGACTACAAGAAAATGCCAGAGTGCAGAGAAAAATGGCAAACAAAATCACATATCAAGCTTAATGAGGTGTAAACAGAGTGAAGGAATCTTTATGTTAATTAGTGATATTAAAAAAAATCAATATAATGCCCACTTTACTGATTTCCACATATTTCTTTGGAAATGGTAAGTTGCTTTTTCTAGTTGTCTGCACCACTTTCCCCAGCTGTTAATCGACTGCAGACATGTTATGACATTTAAGTAGTGATGCATACAAAATACCCTACCATGTGTTGGGCACAGAATAAATTATTCAACATGAATTAGGTCTTAAAATATTGGACTGTACATAAAATAAAGTTTAAATAATTCAAGAACATCTCAATTGTTTTTTTTTCTTTTAAAGAAAATGAACTGTCTCTTCTTGAATAACTTTCATTTCCATCCTTCTTTTGACCCCCAAGCCAGATTCTCTTGGCTGCAGACTCTGTCAATGTCTTCACCTTTCTGGATTATCTATACTCAAATATTTAAAGTCCTTTTTGATTCATTCTACCTTATCTTTGCATCCATTCACTTGTTAAGGTATGTAAATTTTCAGTGCTCTGTGTCACTCATGCCCATTCCCAGGAATGGAGTTCAAGTCCTGGTGTCTTCTCTCAGGACTGGGGAAGGCCATCCTGTAAGCTGCTGCTCCCACCTGTTTGTCTCCACTCCCATAATAAATATCCACCATGATTTTTCCTGTTGAAATGCATCCCGTTTACTTTAATCATTCACTTCTACCTGAGCATTTCACTCAAGATCCTAATTCGGTCATCAACAACTTATTGTTACTCCCTCAGTGAAACCCAAATCTGTGTGTTTTGTGTGATTTATGGGGTTTGTACATTTGACCAGAGATAGAGGATGAAAGATTCAAACACTTGTGGCCTGTTCAAGAGGGAAAGGGAAAGGAAGGGTTGTCCACATTTCCTCTATCTTATTATACCATATCAAGGGTCCAAGTTTTATCGGAGTGGCAGCTCTGTAATTTGAGACATGCGAATCATCACTAAAAATGTCTTTTTCTCTCTTTGAAGTGACATTTTTTTTTTTGTTTTGTATTGACATGATTTGAAACAACATGTAAAATTGGTTCACTATTTTCCCTTCAAAATAATGGTTCTATTGTGTCAGGATAAAGTTTATTATACATAAGTATTATCTTCTCTTGGGGTTGGAAAGAGAGCTTAGTGGTTAAGGCATTTGTTTGCAAAGCCAAAGGATCTCAGTTCAGTTCTCCAGGACCTACATAAGCCAGATGAACAAGGGGCACATGCATCTGGAGTTCATTTGCAGTGGCTTGAGGGCCTGATGTGCCCATTTACTCTCCCTTTCTCTCTCTCTCTCTGCCTCTTTCTCTCTCTCATAAATAAATAAATATATTTAAAAAATATTATCCTCTCTAGTGAGTGGGTACACAAGTTCCCATCTTACAAGCATTCTTCACATCATTTAAGGAGAAAAATGCTTAACCAAATTGTTGACTCTTAAATATAATAGTATAACCACTTATGGAAGCGTCACCCCAGGTGATGAGGGAGAGACATGGATTGTTTTGCTCAAGTCTTCCAACTTGCCATGAACAGCACTGTGATAGTGGTACTTACGATAGCTAGAAATGAACTCTGTATCAACGTCAGGACCAGGTGGACCCTTAACTCTGGACTCCACATGACCCCTTTTCTGATTACTTCTTCATCCTACAAGAGTTTGTAGAAGCTGCTTAGGAGATTTAAACTTTGGAAACAATTTGTAAGAAATGTCACCATTTCTTTTTTTCTGCTGAAAATATGCTTTTGAAATTTTTTGTAATAATTTAAAAATTCTCACAAAGAAAAATATCAAAATATACTATTTTACTATTTCACAGTTATTACAGTGGGTTAGTAGAAAGATATTTTAATGTTTTGATCTATAAAAAATTAATAATAGCTAAAGCCGATGGAATATTTGCATAGCTTCTAATTGGCCTTGAACTGAATCTAAACTTTTGTTTTTGTTTGTGTTTTTTTTTTTTTTTTTTTTTTTTTGAGGTAGGGTCTCACGCTAGCTCAGGCTGACCTGGAATTCACTATGTAGTTTCTGGGTGGCCTTGAACCCACTGTGGTCCTCCTAACTCTGCCTCCAGATTGCTGGAACTAAAGGCTAAAGGCATGCGCCACCACGCCCAGCTCTTTGGTAGGGTCACACTCTAGCCCAGGTTGACCAGGAATTTACTATGTAGCCTCAGGCTGACCTTAAACTCAGAGTGGTTCCCCATCTTGGCCTCCTGGGTGCTAGGATTAAAGGTGTGTACCACCATGCCTGATAAAATCCAAAATTTTCTTTTTCCTCTATTATTATTATTATTATTATTATTATAAACAACATTTTTTATATGGATACATCATGGGTTGGTACCCTCTTTTCCCTCGTCCCTGCCCCCATTCCACTGGGGACCCTCCTCAGTGGGGTTTCAGGTATTCCCCATGGGGTTGTGGGTTATGCATTGTGGAAGCCTCAGTCAGTTAGTTTTGGGAGGAGGGAATGCATCTGGGCATGATGTCTCAACCTGTGGCTCTTATAATCTTTCTGCCCCCTTTTCTGCAAAGTTCCCTGAGCCATGGTGGATGAGTTTTAAGTCTACTTCAGTGATGAGCTCTTAGGAGCCTCTGGATCTTTGATTTAGTAGGTGTTGAGTGTCCTCAGGGTCTGTCTCCTTCACCCTGGCTCTGATTATCAGGTTCAGCATGAAAGCAGCTCTCTTGCTTTATTCCTTATTCCTCTGTGGATTCAGTGGGGCTTGGCTGAAGTGTAAGGGGTAGATTAATCTCTTCTAGTCTCGCTACCTTCTGAAAAAGAAGAGCAGATTCTCTAGCGGAGAGTGAAGTCAGCATAGTTTCAATGGGATAAGTATTATTAATTTAGAGAGAATTTGATGTATGTAGTCCCCATTTTAGTTAAACACTAGTGAGAGCTTGACACTAGAGAGCATAATCATTGTTTCCATAGGATTCTGACCTGTTTCCCAATTCCAGATATGGGTTCCTTTACACTGAGAGGATCTCTTAACCAATCAGAAAGCTATTGGTTACCCATGGAGTCTGTGTGCCAGTGTTCAAGTGGTGTGTACATCCTGCCAGGGTGTTTGCTTATGAGTAGCTTAGATGTCAGTTTGCTCAGACAGTTGTTTTTAATAGGAATTTTTCAGTCTAATATAGTTCCTGAGCCTGGTTCCCAATTTTCGTTTGAGCTATCCTACAATTTGCTTGTTAAACTTCAGATACATTGGTTATTTTAGCATTTTCCCCCTCTTATATCCTAAAGTAACCAAGCTGTTTTCTATGGAAGATACTCTGCACATAGCTACCTTTCTTCCTAGAAAGCTTTCTCTTTTAATGTTCTTCAACTGCTCCTTCTAATCATTAATCGTAACTTGATAATTTAAATTTTACTTCTGAAGAGAAAGTTTCCCTGAGAAGTTAATCTGAAGTAAATTTTCCTAATATTTGTTTTAGATAATACTCTATTAAGTTACTTCATTGCATTTATTAAAACTCATTATAGTGTGGTGGTTTCTTAATACCAAACCCCATCTTTAATTCTCTCTTCTATATATTTACTCAACAAATCTAGTAAAGAGTGCTAAATAGAATTCTAATTTGAGAGAGCTATGAAATCAAATGTTTCAATATACATAGGAGTATTTTTAACAAGGTTGTTCTAGAGCATTTGGTGTCCCACTATATAGTGTCGCATAATGAAACATTAACAATTTGATGACTGCAAATAGTAAACAATTATACTTACTGATGTGCATCAAGGATTTACATACAGCATACATGGTAAATACCTGATAACGTTTTGCAGATCGATTAACTTGTGTAGAATATCCAAAGTGGATCTATAGACCATGGATGGGCGGAAAGAGGGCAATGCTCAGCTGTGAATCTTGTTTGGCTGGTATTTTCTTCAAAGCTTATGACTACAAGCTCATGTGTTAACATACAGACAGAAGAACATTGCACTTTCCTGAACTCGTCTTCGAAGTTGAACACTGTCATTTCCGGCACATTGCATCATTCATTGTCACTTGAATCCTTCACAGATTATATAGCAGGGGAAATTTATGAACCTCCTTAGTCAGAAGTCTAACAAAATTTGTAACCATGAGTTAAAATATCCATAATATATCCATTCTCAAATTTTCTGATAACTGAATTCAAAATGTGCAAAACTCAGAAATCATAACTCTACTCAAGTATAGTGGTAAATTATTCTATTATGATATAAGGTCTACTTTTGGTTCTGACTATATTTTCCCATATTTTAATGATCTAAGAGATAAACAATCTTGCCTCATGCCATTCACTATCCCCTCCAATATTATAAAAATGCTCTACAAATTATAACTTTTTAGTTTTAATTTTAGGCAAAGGAGATCTCAGAAACTTTGAGCCTGAGAACACTTGATCTGAGAATAAAATTGTCGACTTAAGAAAGAATAACCTAGTAAGAAATCTATATTAAGAATTTCTAAATTAACTTCTGGAATTCTACTATTCTAAATTATGTTAAAAATTCTATAAAACTTTTAATAGGACATTTATTGGCATAAATTAAATTCTGTAAAACGCACAAAGAGTTCTTTCCAGATCCATCAATCTACAATTTTAACACATATAGGCAATAAGGACCCAGATTAAAATGGTAAAATGATTATTTGTAATTAAAGTGTTTATTATACTAGCACATCTTCTCAGGTGTAAAATTGCCTTTGTTTTCCTCTTTATAGTTTAAAATGAAAAAAAAAAGAAAGAAAGTTTCTCAAGATAAAGATAATTAAATTATCATTGTGGCTAGTGGTACATCTGTACCTTCACACCTCAACATGTATGTAACCAGTGAAGGTGTTTTGTGTCAAAAATGATGGCTGTAAGACAGTCACTAAAATATTTTATTATTTCTCACATCTGAAAAAAAAGACTATGCTTTCTATAAGGTATTTTCAAAGAAGCTGTCAATTATGTGACACATATAGGAACAATAAATAGTAATAAAATATGCTGCTCTTCCACACTTGTATTTTCAGTAATTAAATGTAATAATTTTATTAATAGTGTTTCCCTAAGAGGCTAATCACCAGTCACAATATGGAAAAGTTAATAATGGGATTTAAATGATACTTGGAAATTGTAGTTGTAGCCCTCATGGACTTTCAGGTTTTATTTCCCATCAAGACAATTACCTAGAGGATCCTAAAGATTATACAACATAAATACCTTGATATTTAGTGGGGAGAGGGTAAAAAAAGGTTTCTCATTTTATGCCCTCCTCATCTGCATTTGGTCAATTAGGAAACATATCTCTGGAGACATAGATTTCCTTTCTCCCCATAACAGCAAAGAAAATAAAATGGCACTCAGCAAGATACCTGACTAGAAATTAAAAATTGATTAAAGAGTAAATTGTAGATGAATTTGCATGTTACTTGATGCATGTGTTTCATATTCAGTATAGAAGTTTTGGAATATAAAAGACTTTTCCTCTGACAATTACTAAGCCGCATAAAGTCCCCAGCAAAAGCATAAAGCCATACACTCACAGAAAAAGTGCTGAAAAAGCACTTACAGAAGAAAAAAAAAAAAAAAGAAAAGAAAAGAGGTAGTAGATAACGACTAATTAATTTAAAATGCGTCCTAAATAACTGTAAATATTTAGGTATGATAGTTTAAGTGTGCGTACAGGGGTGGTTATTAGCCTGCTGGAGAGATGGGCAGCCCATTCATGGGACAATACAGGTCCTTCTGAGGCAAGCTGTGAAGGGGAACAAAGACCGGGGCAGCCCCACCCTCATGCATTCTCTCCTACTGCAATACCCTTGTTCACAAAGCCCCTTTCAACTGTTCCTTTATTCTACATATTTACTTTCTCGGCCTCAGATCTCCTTTTGCAACCTCATGCATTACATTTCCAACTCTCCAGCAAGCTGGACCTCAATCAGGACCTCGCCACAAGCTTACCGTGGAGGAAAACAACCCTGAAACCAAGGATTCAACAATCTTATATAAATGCTTTGTGTGTTTTAACTTTTTATCTACAGTAAGTGAAGGTGCCCTTGTAGAAGTTCAGATAAAGTTCCTGGAAGGAAAAAAATCACTGAAGGGACAAGAGTGTATAAGCCTTTTGGAGAAAAAGTTTTGATTGTTCTTTTCCCTTTGGTTTTCCAAATATTAAAGCATGAGCAAATACCGTCGCCTGAGAACTTTAAGAACAGTATAGCATCTATAGTGATATAAGATTCATGTGTTGAACTGTGAACTTGACTTTATGGTTTTTTTTTTGGTTTAAATGAAGAACATTTGAATCCTTTAATATGAACCTGTATGAACATGTGTCAAAGTATTGCCTTTGAAATTATTTATGTATGCTATTTTCTTCTGATATGTATCAAGTTTACAAGTAAAGGAAGGAAGGACTTTTTAAGCTGCTTCTTCCACATCAAGAATTAATTTTAAAATATCAGCATTTTGTTAATTTTTGAAAAATACCTTCAGTCATGTAAATACTAATAATGTTGCCATCAGATACATTTTAAAATGCCAATATTTATTCAGATTTACGCACACTTTCCATAGTCATTTGTTTAAAATGGATTGAATTCTACTTATTAACATCATTTGAGAAAGATTTATGGTATTGTTTAATATTTTTTTTAATTTAAAATGATTTAAGTATTAACAAAATCAGTGAGAAAATATTTTTTCTTTGAATGTAGCTTATTTATGTACAATTCAATATTTTTCATTTTACAAATAAATTATTTGTTGGTTTTGATTAAGTGAATAGAGTTCAAGCAGCAAAGAAACTTCAGTAATCAGAGGATAAAGATTTATGAAAGCATTAATTAACTGTAACATTATAAGAGACAGTCAAGACTTTATAAAATAAAGTAATTTTCTTATATGAAGAGAAGCGCTACTATTTCTCATACCTCCAGGTTTACTTCTGAAGTGTGCTCATGTTCAACCTATTATTTAGGCTTGTGTCTTTGAAAATAATTAATCACTTTAGACTTTATCTCCTTCATCAGAAAAGAAGAATTGCATAGACATATTTGAAAGATGTCCCCGTTCCCTTAATCATGTGATCTTGTTTGTGCCTGCTTTCAATGGCAACAATCCTGTTCTTCCAAAATTTCAAATACTTTCAACAAAGCGCATGTGTGTGCAGGCAACAACGACCCTTAAAAGCAGTCATAAATTTAGTTGCTGGGAAATGAGAAAGCTTCACAGATGACTTAATTTGCTGTGGGAACCTGTGCTTCCTCCGTGCGTAACCTCTGCATTTGGCAGCCAGTGACCTTCAGCGCATCCACCTGCTGGAAGCCATGTTTGATTTTCTGACCAGGGAAACGCCTGCTTGACAGCCGAAGGGTATCATAGGACAGTGTGATGGAATTTTCTTTTCTCTGTCATCATTAAGGGGGTTCCCCCTACGGCGAGGGGAATGAAAAGTACGATTTAATGTTCTCTGGAGAGTGGCAGGCTGGAAAAAAAAGGACTCAAAGCCTTCCATGCTGCTCTGGGAGTGGGTCATTTCAGCCCTTGTGGTGAATGGGATGTCCCAATGGAATTTGCCATAGACTGGCTGAAAAGAAAGGGATTAAGACCCTTTCAAGGATGGAAATGTAACAAAAGGACCACTTTTATGATGTAGCAGCATAAAATAAGGGACTCTATTGTACAGCTGATTGCTGAAGATCTTTGAATTGGGTAACCTAGCCTAGTGGGCCCTATCCCCTGAGGTGTGTTCCCAGTGATATGTCTACACCAGCGTCAGAGTTCTTCTCTCATTTAGGGACGAGTAAGAGATTATCAGTTTGTTCCTACATGATTTTTTTCCACACCTACCGAAAAGTGGCCTATAGGGAGATTATACTCTAGTGAAAGTTGCTGCTAATTAAAACAAGTAATTAGTGTTCCTCCAGGCTTTGCGGTTTCACTCACTTTTGCCTGCCAGACAGCATTAGTTTAAAAGCAATCCAATTTCTAGCAATAACAGACTGTAAAAAAAAAAAAAAGTAATTTAACAAGTATATAAGTGTAAGGTTACAGTTCAGGCGTTGATTTCTCTCTTCTGGGCTAGTCAGAAGTACTGTAGCAAAGTTAAAAGAATGAATGTTGAATAGCTTTAAAAATTAACATTGAGAATAGAAAAAAAAGCATATTTCAGTCCATTCACAGAAAAAAAAAAAGACAATCAAAACTGAGAGTTAAGAGATTATTGGACTTTCCAAATTACACTAAGATACCAAAACTGCATTTAATCTCTTTTCTCATAAAGCCCTCACTTAACAGTTTGTAAACAGATCATTTCATTAAGTGCTTTTGCTCCTTTCTTCTGCCTTTGTTGAAACTGGGACTTTTTTATTGACTGATTCCCATTGAAATGAATTGGAGCAGTAGAGTTGAACACAATATTTTATTACCTCCTATTACCTTCTTTTGCACAATTTCAATGTGACAAGCATAGCATTATTTTAAATATCTAGTGAGGAGGCCTAGTGAAACTAAATATATTTTGAAAGAAATTAAAATATTTGTTGTAAAATATACAACAAATTAGTGTAAGAACTATACCTTCACTGAGTTCATGTCCTCTTGAAATTCTTGTTTAATTACACAGCTTTTGTGACCTGACATCCTTCTGTAATCACTGCCTTTGCTGCCATGGAGGATTTATTTCTGAAGTTGATATCATCAAAGACATGCACTATTGTGCAAGTAGTTCAATATAGCTCATCATTAAAATCAGCTGGACCTATTTTCCCCTGAACAAATGAATTCATCATATTTAATTAATGAAGAAGTTCAGAATTTTGATTTCTCTAGTGCTGGTTTTAAAAAGAAAGAATGTCAACTATTCCTCTAAAAGCCAAAAACAAATTTAATGTGTAATGAATACATTTGGTATAATGGCATTCTTATAACTCTGTATATGGGAAAAGAGATTTACTATAAAATACTAAGATCATTGAAATGCTATTTTCTTACATTCAACTAGTCAATATCTCAATTACACTTATTTTAATATTTGATAATTAATGAATTAAGTGTCCTTATGTTAGTTATTTCAGTTTAAATGAGCAAAACTATAAGCTCACTATATTTTAAATATCAATGGAATATGAAAATGCCCTTCATAAAGCATTTAAGTTCTTTTAAGCTGATGAGATAAATATTAACCACATAATACAAGCCCTATAATTTTAAGTTTCAAAATATACTTTCCTTGTCCTTAAATTATTTTAATAAGACAAGAACCTTGGGAATCAATCTAGAAGAAATTCCACATACAGCAGAAAGTCAGTAAATGCAATTTATTTGAATTTCTGTTAAACTTTAAAAAATAGTGAAAAGAAGAAAAATATACTTCCAAGCAACTTTCTTTTTTCCTAAGAAAGATGTGAAACAATAAAGACTGCTTTCATTAGAGAGTGTGTTTGGCTAAATCATTTTTCCAATAGAAAGTCTCTTCTTCAACAAATTCTAAAATCAATTTATAATCCTTGCAGAAAAATCAAGTGCGGTACATTGTCAGCGTTTCCTAAGTATCTTGCCTTTTTCCTCATAATTAGAACTACAATCAACAGGCATTTTAGATGGTTTGTTGTTGTTGTGTTTAATGGTAGAAAGCCTTCTTTCCAAATCAGTCTTTGATAGCATTTGATTTCCTGAAATTGAATTTAGGCTGTATCTATCAGGTCTGCTTGTGAGCTGAGAGTTTGCTTTGCATTTCAGGGTGGAGGAACTGAGGAATAAGTCTAACTGAGGCCCAGGGCACCAGAGGGCAGGCTGTGCTGAGCCCTGTGAGGACACTCTGAACTCTTTATGGATCCTGATGGAACCACAGAGGACACTGTAATAGCTCCCATCTTATGTATTAAGCCATATTTGCACAACAATTCTATTATAATACCCAGATAATCTTTAGAAGTAATTTTAAAGCAGCAAATATATAAAATGCTGAGTCTCAAGTAAAAGAAAACAATTTTCCTGAGCCAAATGTTCTTCTTAAGAGTTTTCAATTGTCATTTGATTCTATTTTAAAGATAATTTGACCTTATGATTCACCCATTTCTTAAATGCATGTTTGAAATGTAATTGTTTTCATTTGGACTTGAAGTAAAAAAAAAAAAAAAAAACTGCAGTAAAATAACCTTTGTGACTTGTTCTACTGCTCCGCAGGGCTTTTCCAACCACAAGGAACTTTAAGCACACAATTATTAGCATGAAAATTGATGTTGTAAGGAGTTCAGTACCAAGGTTTTTTTTAACATATTCCTTAGAATATGGCTACTCCACCCAGGTTAGTCATATAGCGTTTTAGAATAGCATGATCTTTATGTAATATAATAAAGTATTAATATTTACTGAATTAATCTCATAAAATTGATTCTTTTACAAAGGGTATAACTGTAAATAACAAAAAAAAAATTCTCAGAGAATTCAGAAATTTCTGTAAAGGAGACATCATATTAAACATCATATCATGTACTGAAGCATAGTATTAGAAGACTAATGCCATCTCATTCCATACCAGGAAACACCTGTCTAATATATCACATTTATTCTTCACATAGTAATATTGAACAAAAAATTAGTGTTTTGAAAAGATAACTGTATGCCAGGAACCAGGCCATCCATCTCTCCAACCCCATTCATTGTATTTCTTGAATAATATCTATGGAGTACCTGGATTTTCCCTGTTACTCCACTAAGTATATGATGGGCAGCAAATATAGGACAAGACATTGGAGCTCCTGCTGTCTAGAGACATCATCTAGTAAGGAGGAGAGGCCCACACAGATAATATATAGAAAATAAAATATTAGGTGGTCCAAAGAATGTCCAGGAAATAAAATAACCTAAAATAATTAATAGATTTAACCCTTAATTAATGCTTACTTTTTCATATTATTTTGATTTTGGAGCCTAAGTTCAGGATTACTTACTAGTTATTTCAGTATTGGTGATGGAACTTAAGGTTTCATATATGCTGGGCAAATACTCTACCACTGGGACGGACCTTTTCTTCTTTTCTTTCTTTACTCTTTCTTTCCATGTTGAGACAAGATCTCATTAAAATCGCCCAGGCTGAACTTGATCTCATTCTGCAGTCCAGGCCAGTGTTGAACTTATGATCCTCCTGCCTGAGCCTCCTAAATATTTGGGATTTGAGGTCTGAATCATTGCCTTGCTTATTTCCATTAGACTTAATTCCATATATTTTAGTCAGCTTTCCCAAGAATTTAAGTGTACTTTCATTCTTGATATTTTGATTCTCTGCCAAGCATACGGCACTCATGTCCCTTCGAAAAGCCAAATTGAACCTCCTCAAGTTCTGTTTGGAATGCAAAGAGAGCAGAATTTGAAGTTTAGATGGTCCTTTGGGCCTTGTATCTGTGTTGTGCCTCCTTATCTCTGCTGCTTCTTCTCTGAACCTGTTTCTTCTGTGATGGAACCATTTTCCTGTTTGTGTTTCCCTCATTGTTTGTATAACAACTTCCATTTTCTGAATGTGTACTTTGTGATCACTACCGCTGTCAACATATCTCTTATGTAACCTTCCAACTGATATATAAGAAAATATTACTGTTCTTATTATTGTACAGATCAGGAAAATGAGGTACAGAGAGGTTACAAACCCGAGATCATACCATTATCTAGTGAGCTACCAAGCCGTAGCTTTACAAAAAGGCTGTCTGGTAATTTTATTAATTTCATGTGTCTGAGTCTTTTATAACATCATAGCCATTTCAAAATGAATGACTATGGAATCAAGCCACATTTTCCTTCAACATTTTAAAACTATCTCCCTAAAGTCAACTATACAAGTTAAATTATGTTCAATGTCCCTTTCATAGTTGTTATAAATTATGGGTTAATACTATTCCATCCTCACAGGTTTCTGTACAACACTTCTTAATGTTTTGTTGTTGTTGTTTTCAGTAGAAGGGAGAATTGTGGAATAGAATGGGCATTGGTTGTGCAGTCAAGCAAGGTTGCATTCAAATGTTGCTCTTCTGTTTATAAATTGTGTCACTCTGGGCAATTTGTTTAATTTCCCTTAGGCTCTGTTAACATTTTTTTTCTCATCATGGATAATATCTGTCTTGGGGGCTTGCTATGGGAATCAACTTAATACAAGTAAAATGGCTTGGAACATGCTTTGTGCACAATCATTTGGATTTTATTTGGAATTAAGATTATGTTGATATTTTTTTTCCTTAAAACTTTAAGAGAAGAATTTACCCAAAATTTAGTCAAAGTCTGTAGTATTTCCTGTTTTATCTTATTTTATGTTTTTAAGTTTCATGGTCTTATATACTGTATACAAATATTCCATATAGTCAGTCATAATCTATTAAGAAAAATAGTCATAAAGCATTTGTAATAGGATTTTTGTATTAAACTCTCTGCTAAAACACAGAGATTTGGGTATGTGAGACCTGGCTCCCACAGTGAGATGTATATATTCACTCATGTGGTATAACTGGGGTATAAGAGATATAAATAATGTAGAAGTGAAGAGGACAAGTTGGTAGAAGCTGATTTAGTAGACTGAATAAAAGATTGCTTTTAATGGCAAGAAAGTCATTGAAAAATGTCTCAGGGTTGGAGAGATGGCTTAGCAGTCAAGGCACTTGCAGCAAAGGCTAAGGACCCATGTTCAACCTCTCTCCAGATCCCAAGTAAGCCAGACGCACAAAGGTAAGGCAAGGTTGCACATGTCCACTAGGTGGCACAAATGCCTGGAGTTCAATTTCATAGGCTGAAGACCTGGCACACTAATTTGCTCTCTCTGTCTCTCTCTCACACTCTCTCTCTAAAATAAAAAAAAAGGAAAACATGTTTCAAACTTTTTTATATTAATCTTGCTTTAATTAGGTTAATATTGGAAACAGGGAAAATTGACACTGAATGGCTAATACTATGCCAAAATCTTACTGTGACTGCATTATCCCATCTTCTGTCTGGTAAGGCATGCTGCATGCAATAGTACCCTCCATCATTTTTATCTGTAAAGCTAAAATTTTATCCAAATGCCCTTCTATTATCTGTCCCATCAAGAGGTGGTGCCTCTACAACATCTCTTTCTTTTAATTCTTAAGTCCTACTGACTATATTGCCACTCTGTTCTTTATGGAATTTACTGGAAATGCAATGCCTGATTTTCAATTAATATTGTTCTTTCCCCCTTTCTACTATACGAGATTTATACTTAATGCTATGTTTTAAGGACTGTCTTTTACAACTGATATATAGCTACAAGTACACTATGTAGCAGACCATTTGCTTTGATTTTCATAATAATTTCTGGGGACCTCCTGCGCCCAGGTTTTCCTTTCTTCCTTACTTTCATTGAATCCCCAAAGTGTCTTGAATGATAGTATCACTCGTGCATTTCTTCCCTCACACAAATTTTATCAAACTATTATGTTTTGCTACACATCATGTTGGTCTGGATATGTCTGGATATATACAGCAGATGGCATGGCAGTTAAAATGTAAGAAGCTTTAGCACACACTGGAAGAAACAGTGAGCCTTCAAACACAGTGTTCTTGGTTTAAAGTTATGGAAAAAGTCAAGAAGAATAATCACACATACTGTTGCATGAATAATCTTTTTTTAAATGTTAAGCCGTCTCTCCAGTCCTATTTTTTTTTAAATTTAATTTAATTTATTTATTTGAGAGCGATAGAGAGAGAAAGACGCAGAGAGAGAGAGAGAGAGAAAATGGGCATGCCAGGGCCTCCAACCACTGCAAATGAATTCCAGACCCATGCACCCCCTTGTGCATCTGGCTAATGTGAGTCCTGGGGAACTGAGCCTTGAACTGGGGTCCTTAGGCTTCACAGACAAGCATTTAACCGCTAAGCCATCTCTCCAGCCCCCTGTATGAATATCTTACATGAGCAAAGCAAGCCAGAGCCCTGGTTACCAGCCAACGTGGTTGTGATGGTTAAGTTTTGTTGTCAACTTATCTGTTTAGGAATCCACAGACATTCCTCTTGAGTGGGTCTCTGAGGTTGCTTCCAGGACCGATTAACTGAAGGAGGAACTCTTTCCCTCAGGGTGAGCCCTTTCCAGGAAGTGGGCAGCCCCTCTTGCTGGGAGGTTTTATCTATGGAAACTTTATTTCCTCTTACCTGGCTGCATGTTCTGTTTGCTGCCTTCCAACATGGACTGAAGACCAGTGTGGACTGAAGGACACCAGAAGCTCTCCAGGAAGCCTCCAGGGCTTCAGTGGTCGATTGGTACTGCTGAGGCATCCAGCCTTGTGCACCAACCAACTACAGGGTTCTTTGACTATCAGATCTACCAACTGCTATTGTTGGACTGCTGCAATTAATTCATAAAATTCCCTCAGTAGGCTTTATAGTACTTCCCAGTAATAAGACAGGTAGCCAGCAGGGAGGAGGCTTCCTGCTTGATTTCTCTGTGTCCTGCAATTGAAACATAGGACTTCCTAAGCAGTAAGGTCTTACCATCTAGCACTTGTGGAACCAAAAGCATTAGCAATAACCTGTATTAATTTCCGGGCCTCCATGCCCAACAACTCACTAGGATTTCTCACTAGGATTTTCCTATAATTGACTCATTTTTATATTAGATAAGATCTGTTATTCACACGTTTTGTATCAAATGTAAATAATACTCTTGTTACTTGTATTACAGGAGCAAAATGGGAACAAGAACCATATTTTGAAGCCACTGTCCCTTACAGGTGATGGACTTCGAACTCTAGAAGTTATCATCCACACTACATATGATCATTGTTTTTCACCTTACTTTAGAGTTTCAGTTCAAAACTGCTTTCTATATCAACATCAAAATCTACTTAAGAGAAAGTCAGTGCTCCTCTTTCACTTTTTTCTAGGACTTCCCTTTCTTTATGCCACAGACCCCAGCTAATAAGCATCTCCGTATGGTCAATTTTCTCGTTCTATCTTTAGAAACTTCCTTAGTTTCCTAAGGCTTTGTAATTGGTTCCACCATTGTTTACATCATATGAAAACAGAACCTTTGGGTGTTTTATACATTCTGCAAATATGGTCAAATACATCTGAGGCACTCAAAAATAATTGAAAAAATTGTTCACTGTCAGTTCCCACATATTTCTGCTTTCTTCTTTCTGTTCTTCACACTGAGTAAATATCAATTTCCTTGTAAATGACATTGTGTGGGAGATTATATAAAATTTATATGGAGCTGCCTATTTTTTGCAAAAAATTCTAGGTGGTATGCATAATCTTATGAAGATGTAGCTATATAAATATACATGGTACTTTTTCTATGCCAATATACCATATTACCATTACTTAAATTACAAATATATACCTGGGAACATAATAGGATACATTTTGTGAAAATAGGTAAAAGATGTTTTTTTTTAATATATATTCTCAATTAGATAACAAGAGATAAACCCTGGCTTTATATTTTTTAAGATTTCAAAGAATATTAAGATGTGTTTTTGTGGTGATTTGGAATATAAAAGGTCCCCCATAGCCTCATGTGTTTGTGACTGAGCCTCATGCTTAACCCTTAGCTGGTGGAGCCTCTAGTGGGTAGAACCTTACTGGAGAAGGTGCAGTGCTTGTGGGGGGGAAGGGGGAGGAGAGGTGCCTTGAGTGCTACAGACCTGCTCTGCTTGCTTCCTCCCCTTCGAAAGGACGACCTCGGGCTATGCGCTCATGTCGTGCTTTCCTCGTTGTGATGAAGCCTCCCCTTGAAACTGGAAGTCTGAAACGCACCCTTTCCTTCCGTGAGCTGCTTTTGGTTTGGTGTTTTGGCCAAGCAATGAGAAAATAACTGCTAATTTTTTTTTTTAATGGGTGGAGTATAAGCGTATTAATCATTTTGTGGGTTTGAAAATTGATTTGCGAGTTGTTTTAGGAAACTTATCTCACATCATACTGCTGTAACAACTCACCACAAATCGGTTGGCTTAAACAAGCGGTTCCTTACAGTTCCAGACGCTTGCAGTCTGAGCTCTGGATACCAGCACATCTGGTTTCTCTTAAGGCCCTTTATCTATAGGTGGCAGTCAACTTCCTGATACAGAGCCTTGGTTTTCTTAGCCTCATCTCGCAAGGACACTAATCCTGTTCAGGATGGTTTCAATCTTACAACATGGCCCAAACGTCACCTACAAGAGCTGTAACAGCGGGGATTCTCTACCAGTGTGTCCGTTTTGAAGAGTTACAAACAGTAACTCTAAGCCAGCAGCACAATGGCTCTGCCCAGTGTGGTGATCGAGTTAACAGAGAGAACAGTACCACCGCTTTACTGTTCTGGCTAAAAGGCTGTTTCGCAGTGTATTCCCATTTCAGCATCACTGGAGTTGCTGTTGATTATCCAAATCAATGACTGCATAGTTTTGAGTGAAAATAAACCAGCCTATGGAGAGTATAGCACAGTGGCTAAATGCTTGCCAAGAATGTGTAAGGCCCAGCATAAAGTGCCCATATCAAAAACAAGCAAAACTCAAAGAACCTAAGAACCACGTTTGACGGAACTCTTCCTATTAATTATTACTGTGTTTATGGCTTTTCTAGGTCTTACAGCTATGGATTTATTATGGAGGCCTGACTAGAGAGCAGTTATCTTGATATCCCATTTGCTAAGTGTGTCACTTGCATACAATCATCATTTAAATCATTGGTTTTTATTTTCAATAAAACTAATTCAAGTTTTGTAATTATTATTTTAGTGAAAGTAAAATATGAAAGCTTTAATATGGTGCATGCACCTGTCCCTCAGACTTTTAAATACCTTCTCCTCAGAATGTATTTACTAGTTACTTTTTAGCTTTTGTATTTGTGTTTGAAAATTTATTCGTTGACAATTTTATTTATATACAAATGTAAATTTGATCATATTCACCTCTCATTACCTTTTCTTGTCCCTCATCTTCTGATTGAATCCCTTCTTCCTTCTGAGTCCATCTTTTACTTTGTTGTCTTTAAAAATATATATTGGTAGACCACTGAGTTTAATAAGGGTTTCTTGCATTAGGATGGGAAGGGGGTTATTTACTGGAACCAGGACAACTCACCCCCAAAGAAAATGTGTCCCACTCATTGAGCAAATATTAATTTCCAGTAAGTCCTAAGGATCTCAGGAAGGGGTGGGGTCTCATAAGCTTCTCCACTATCCTGGAGTTTAGGGGGAAAGTTAACCAAACCTAAAGACATATATGGGTTTTGTTGTTGCGGTGGTTGTTGTTGTTTTGATATGTATATATTTTTTTGTGACACTATCTTCTTATTTGCCCAGTCTGTGCTTAAACTCACTATGTAGCTCAGGCTGACCTAGACCTCTCTCACTATGTAGCTCAGGCTGACCTAGACCTCTTGATCTATGTGACGCAGCCTCATAAGTATGGGCAATACAGGTTCTGCCATAGTTTGTGCTTTACTAACTGGTTGAATAACTCACATCAGCAATAAATTCCCCAGAATTTTTTTTTTCCTATTTCTGTAGAAATACCCTGAGTTACTTTCAGAGCATGATTGAAGCTCACTAGTGTAAATAGTAGTATAACTGAAATGAAAGGTGAAGGTTCAATGCCTCACTCTCTTTTGTAGCTCATGACCTGAAGTAAATAATTCAATTTTCTAAGTTCTCCTGTGCCAGAGACTTGACAAATGAGAGCAGAAGATGGCATCATCTTCTAGGTCCCTTATGGTTTGGATATGTCATAATCCTATTACAAATCACTCCAAATTACAGAGGTCCCTTGGAATTAAGTTTATTTTACCTTTTATTTTTGTTGACTTTCTATTTGTCTGTGTTTATTACTATAACCACTATGATTGACATGAGTCCTTTCATCTGTTCTTTGCAATGTCATGTGATCATTCACACTTATACTTAGTCAAGCTGATGTGACTTGTGACATCCTTCATACCAGAAGCTTGAGTAGGAAAAAGAACCTGTTTTTTTTTTTTTTTTCTTTTGAGAGTTTCATTATGAGGAACAGGTTTGCCTTGACTTGTAGCAGTCATAGCTCCCCAGCTTCCCAACTGATGGGATTAGGGTATGATCCATGCTTGAGGTGAAGTTTTATAACTAGAAACTGGAGCTCTACAACTGTCACGGAATTCAGTTTTCATAATATGACAAAGGCTATCACCATTTTGGAATTTGGCAAAAGTCAGGACTTTGCTTGAACCGATGGTATCTATATCACTCTCCCTTTTATTTACTAAGGGAGGGTTTCTCACTTAAATCCAGAGCTCCCCATTTATAAAAGTGGGCACCATTAAAAAAAAAAGAAATTAAAACATGAGCTTGGGAAGATAGCTAGGTGGATAAAATACTTGCCTCGCAAATGAGGTACTGAATGTAGATCCCCAGTAGCCATGTAAGAGCCTTGGCGGGTGGCGACTCGTCTGCTGGACAGTCAGACTAGGCACCTGTTGGCTCTCCAGCCTAGTAAAGTTGGTGAGTTCTGGGTTTTCGTGTGACAACCTCCTGCAGTAAACACAAGGGAAAGTGATATAGAAGGGTTCTTAACATCAACCTCTGGTGTCTACATGGGCAGACATGCAAAAGCATATGCTCACACATATGTGCCCACATGCATATGAACAAATGCCCACTCACATGTGAACAGACACACGCCAGCAAAAGAAATAAATGAGTATGTATGCCATCGTCCAGTTCGCACTCATACTCATAGTGCATCCTAGTCTGGGACTTGTCTTTGAAGGATGCTCCTGTCAGATGACTATAAAATGAGTGCGTGATACCAGTCAAGGTCAGAGGACAGTTGTTACCCTGAAAAAAAAAATGTGCCTGAATTCAGGTGTGCTGTCTGCGTCCTCTCAGCAGCTGCAAATTGAACAGAGTCCCCCAAAACCACTTCAGTCCTGTAAACTTTCAAAGGTGTCTCCAAAAGTGGTAAGCAGCTACCTCATCTGATAAGTTCATCAGTAATGAGGTTTTAACAAAGAGCCTTAAGTGAACTTTAAAGGATGTACTAGAATGGGATGTCATAAAGACACAGAACCAAGAAAATTGAAAACATGAAAAAGTATTTTAACATTGTAAAGCTTGAAGAGATTAATTATACTGAGCAATCTAATGTTAAAAAGATCTAGTCAAAAGGAAAGCAACAGAAAAAAAATGATTATTTGGGAAGAATGCTTCAATTCATTAAAAAATATTTAGAGTTCTTTATGAGATCAACATAGAATAATTCAGTAAATATTCCTAACCTAATATAGTTACCATTTTGATAATGTGATGCAGGTTTATATAACATATAGGCAGTTGATACAATGATGAGACCAGCGATAGCAGGAGTCATTGAGAGCATGAAACTTGTGCTTTCAAGCACCATTCTCCTGTGTGGGTACTTTTCTAACTTATGTATAGATCTAAATATTATCATAAAGAAGTATATGATAACTTATAACACAAGCACAAAGTCCCCTGGGTGTTCAGCCACTAGCCTTTCAGTCACCATTGCCTGATAGCATCTTTTATTACTTTAATTTGAGAGGATTAAGGTGAATGGTAATTTAATGTGGTTATATTATTTCTGATCTGAATTTTAAATCAATCATGCAGACTTTATCATGATGTATACAATGTTTTGAAACAATTACTGAATTAGATTACCTGCCTTCTCTGAAAAATCTGCTGTATATGTTCTCTTAAAAATTTAAAATGACATATAGTGTTTAAAGGAAAGAAAGGAACTCTTGCAGATTTCAGTGTGGCGACCTAGTGTGTAGCTTAATAGACCTTTCAAAATTGTTTCAAGCTTTGGTCTGCTTAATATTTTCCTCTTTTGCTCTTTCTTTTTTCATTTCTCCTATTTTCCATTGCATGATAAATCTTGGACCACTTTCCCAGTAAAACTTAAGCATTAAATTTAGTGAAGTTGCTGAACTTGGAACCCTCAGGCAACATGTTGCCAAAACTACCCAGTGTCTAGTGTACTTATTTCTATGTGGCTTTCTGTTTTCAGTTCTGTGTCATATATGTTGAGGATATGGTGAGGAATGCTAGTGTATTCACACAGGCTCCTCTAATAGAAAAAGGAAGGGATTTAATTTTTGTACTGATCTCTCACTGATTTCTGGAAGAAAAAAAGTGTTGGGCTCCCTAGCATTTCCTACTTTGTTCCACTCTATTGGTAATTGAGGTACAAAGATGTCCTACATATAAATTTCCAGTGAAAAATCATTTAATTATAGGCAGACATCAGACTTTCCACAAAAAAAGTACTGTTATGACTGGGTTTCCAAGCTCACCCTATCTCCTCTGCGCATCCTGCCAGCCGCAGCCAGACAGTTGAGATGTGTTCAAAGAGAACAGTCTGTTAAGTGCAGACTTTATACTTTTTATTTCTCTCTGTGCCTTTAAATACCTTTAAATGTTGCACCAAGCTTTGTCCTTCTCTGGGAAACCATAAAACCAAGCCCTTTTCTGTCTTCTTTGCTGGAGGAAAACACCGTGATGACCAGTGAACACTAGAGGGGGAGCTTTCCCGATCTGGAGAGCAAGGCTTCTCATCCCCCAGCAGAAGCGCTGAGAGAGACCAGGGATCTGACCCAGAGCAGCCGGGCGAGGACTTGGCCAGCCACGGCTTTAAAAGCAGAAGGTCCGTAACAGGAGCTAGCAAACATATCGTCCTTATCAAAAGAGGCAAAGGAAGTCACAGTGCGTTTCAGACATTTCGCTGGTATTCATGGGATGATATGGGATATTTAAAATCCTCCCCAGAGGCAATTTTAACATAAGGAATAGGATTGCATTGTTTTTGTCTGTCTGTTTTGTTTGTCTTTCCTTGCTGTCATTTAAATGTTTTAAGTAATTAGGGCATGCATTATCAAAAAGAAAGAAAAAAGAAAAAAAAGATAAATTCAATGGATCAAGCAAAGGGAGAACTCGGCATTCTGATTTTGTTGTTTTTGTTGTTGCTTGTTTTTTCGAGGTAGGTTCTCCCTCAGCCCAGGCTGACCTGGGATTCACTATGTAGTCTCAGGGTGGACTTGAACTCATGGTGATCCTCCTACCTCTGCCTCTCAAGTGCTGGGATTAAAGGCGTGCACCACCACTCTGGGCTGGCATTCTGATTATTAGGCTCTAATAAAACATGACATTTGGGCCGGGCATGGTGGTGCACGCCTTTAATCCCAGCACTTGGGAGGCAGAGGTAGGAGGATCGCCATGAGTTCAAGGCCATCCTGAGACTACATAGTGAATTCCAGGTCAGCCTGGGCTAGAGCGAGACTCTACCTCAAAACACCCCCCCCAAAAAAAAGACATGACATTTAAAATAAGTGTACAGGGCAGCTGGACCATGACATTCCCCCCTTGATTTAAGAACCCTGGGATCCATTTCCTTGGAAAGAAAATTACTTAGCTCAGTTTCTCTCTTAAGTTTAAAGATTAAGAATCCTATTCTTTTGGCTACAAATATTTCCAACCTTAAAAGCAATAATGAAATTATTTTCCACATTTTGCTATAAATTGAGCAAACTTAAGCTATATTTTAAAAGCCAATAGAATATTTAATTAGATAGTCTTATTTCTCTTCAGACCATATAAATCTTTCACCTTTTACTAAAGACTTCTGTGGAGAATATTTAAGTAGAAATAGTTAATATGATTTTAGCAGGAAAAAAAATCAAATTTCATTTGTTGTGATTGGAACTTATAAGACAGGAGGTAAAATGCATTGATTTAAAAGAACAAACTCTATTTTCCCAAAGGTGGAGAAAATAATAGAAAAAGATCTACAAGAGTATTCAGAAACAAAATTGTTTTTTGTTTTCTCTGACATTATAGTCCTACTTTTAAAACATATGAACATGAAGTTCTCTGTGTGATAAATTTTCTCATTAATCCTGACCAACAACTGTTATCTTTTTTTTTGATGTTTGTATTTTTACCGAGAAGCTTTTCAAAACTGATGGCACAATCTTCATATTCTGATGTTTGAAAATATCCTGAAATTTTCATTTAAAGTTAAAATAAATTTGGAGCAATTTTGAACCATGTTCCTAGTATAAATAGTAGAAAAGTGCTTTTCCATGCTTTAAAAAAAAATCATCAAAAAGACTTTGAGAAAACTTTTTTAGAATTATTTGATTTTGAAAACTAAAAATGAAGTGAAAACAATGTTCTTGTTTTTAGTAAATAAACTGTGTAGGTTGTGTGGCAAGTAATTGAGTTTGAGTTATCATAAAATTACTTTCTACACAGAATAAGGTGGTTTTGCCCTTCCCTTCCCACTGGCAATAAATAAAAGTATGGGTTTATCTTCACTTTCCAGGGGATTTCCTAGAATAATGGTTACTAAACTTGATTTTTCGAGGTAGGGTCTCATTCTACCTCAGGCTGACCTGGAATTCACTATGGAGTCTCAGGGTAGCCTTGAACTCATGGTGATCCTCCTACCTCTGCCTCCCAAGTGCTGGGATTAAAGGTGTGTGCCACCATGCCTGGCTGGTTACTAAACTTTTAAATGTCTCTTCTAATCTCTGCAGTGTTTTCTTCTGAATTCTGGTGAATACTATGAGTCATCTTCTACAAACTTGAGAATTAAGCCTTTCTTAAACATATTTTTTATTTACATAAGTAGATGTGAATGGAGGAAGGATGCATTAGATATATTAAGTCTAAGATTCATGAATTCACTATGCAGAAGCCCACCGTTGGGCCGCTTGGTAAAATCTGCGTTGAGGCTCCTGTTATGAGTCCTGGTAAAACTCAGTACAAGTTGTGTGAGTGAAGCAATGGTGAGATGCCGAGAACTTGGAGGACAGCCTTAAGGTTGAACAGTTTGGAGAGAAGCATGAGTTAGCCAAATAAATGTAACTTTTACTTCTGTTTTCAGGACTATAATCACTTTCTCCTGCAGCTAGTTCATCACTCAGTCTATTTGATCACTTGTCTTCTCATTATAGAAAAAAAAAAGTTTTATATAAGAGATGGCTTTTAAGATATCTTCATATATTCATTAAATTTTAATAAGACTATTTCAATTCATTTCTCAAACCAGGTGACAATGAGGAAGGCAAAAAGAGAAGGGCCTGGGCTTGGGAATGAAAATAACATACTTGGAAACTATGTGCAGTTTACCTCAGACTTGTCCTGACTTCTTCAGTCTGTTCAGTATGAAAAATCACTTAGATAAAATTTACCTTTTGATATTTTCATAATCTACTTTACAGTGACTTATTTATTCTAAAACATAATAACACAAAGTAATTATAGCTTTCCTTAATTATTCAAATTTTCCTGAATTTAGGTATTTCCTCTGTTCATAACACTATGTTCCACAAATTTACTTATTCCTACTCCTTTTCATTTCTTACAATTCTATTTCATTTAGGGACATTGAAAATAACAAGAATATAAAGGAAGATATCTTAAATATTCATATTCATTCTATAAATCTTACTTATTACATTAAGTATGTTCCTCATAAACTTTATTGTACCAAGATTATAGGTGATAAAAATATACACTCAAATCATCAGCGAAATGTCTAAACATTATTTCATATATATAAATAAATTTTAGAGCTCAAAGTGTGAATGAGAAAATAAAGTATGATTTGTGATATTAGAAATAACTTGATGTAAAATAGAATTAATATAAAATTTGATATAAAAATTGATATAAAATTGGATTCAGTTGGTTAAGAAAAGTAATAAGCTTTCATAAGGTTTTTTTTTTTCTGTTTAGAATGAATGAAGATGGATGCTTCTGCTAATAACTGCAAATACAGAAAGGAATCCTTGTTAACATTCAATCTACCTGATTTTTTGGAGTATCATCTCCAACATCCCATGAAAATGGATTTTTTTCTGGTTGTTTAGTGGTAATGATATAGTTTACATATACATATATATGGAGAGAGAGAGAGAGAGAGAAAATCTTTTTAAAGGTGAAAAATAATAAAAATAGACTACTGAAGATTTAAAATCAAATGATAAGTATATTTAAAGACATCACCTTTAACCAAAGCCTATTCACTATGTAAAATTGTGTAAGAAAACCTGGTTGACTAGATAGAAGCATATATGTCTTTAATAGTAAATTTTTCTCAAAGTGTTCATAATTCCTCTTTTTATCCCCTTTAACAACAATGGAGTTTGAACTCAGGACCTATAACTCCAGGTCAACTTGGATAAATTCTTGAGTAATTGATTAATTCAATAAATGAACTTAAATACCTACTATGTTCCATATTTAAATTTGGTTTATTATTGTGAGCAATACGAGAGAAATGGTTCATTGTATGATATTTACAAAACATGAGAACTCACATAAACAAGAGGACAAGCATGAGAAAAATGAGTCGGGCACTATTGCACACTGAACTGATTCCTTTCCCAGACTGCATTAATCTTGGAAGGTATTGAGGAGAAACGGAAAAATCAGACTTGAGTAGATTTGAAACAATAAAGAAACAATTTAATTAGCATCGAAGGAAAGAGGAGAGATTGAAACCAAATGAGGCCTGGCATGGTGATGCACACCTTTAATCCCAGCATTAGGGATGCTGTGCAAGGAGAATCGCTGTGAGTCTTAGTCCATCCTGAGACTGAGATTACGTAGTGAATTACAGGCCAGCCTGAGCTAGACAAGACCCTTCCTCAGAAAACCAATGAAATAAGATAATATAAAGTAAATAAATAAAATTTAAAAATGAGAGGATGAAACGAAAGAGAAAAATAATGGAATGAAAATGTCATGGGTTGAGCCAGGCGAGGTGGCGCATGACTTTAATCCCAGCACTCAGGAGGCAGAGGTAGGAGTATCACCGTGAGTTCAAGGCCACCCTGAGAATGCAGAGTGAATTCCAAATCAGCCTGAGCTAGAGTGAGACCCTACCTCAAGAAAACAAACAACAAAAAAGAAAAAAAAAAAAACGAAAAAAAAGGAAAATGTCATGGGTTGGTGAAGGCCCTTTATATATAAGGTGATAGCTAAGTTTTTTGGGAGTAGAAGAGAGCTATCAAATTTCTTTATAGGTGAGGGAGTTATCAAATCAGGGTTTTAATTTTTGAAATCTCATAATCAACTAGGGAATGAATTGAAGAAAGACAAAACTTGAAGCGAGGGTTTCATGCAAAATGCATGAGTAATCCTGGTGATGGTTTTGGAGACACAGCCACACCTGAGAGCTATTTAGAAGACAAAATAGACAGAAGTTAGTCTTAGACTGGATGTGGTAGAAAACGGGAAACAAAGAGCCAAAGATTTAAGTAACACATTAATCACACCACCTTATTTCAATATTATAATTAGTTTACATATAGGTGCCTTTTACCTGCTAACCCACTCAGAGGGATGGGGTGTCTCAAGGATTAACAGCATGGCATAAGCAAGATGTTATCTATCAGATTTGTTTTCATAACATAAACACCACTGTGAAATATATTTCCCTCCCTCCCTCCCTGCTTCTTTGCTTTCCTTCCTTTATTTCTTGTGTGCGATTCTGGGAATGATCCTGGAATGGGCTTCCTCTATGCTGGACAAACAATGTTCTACTACTGAGCTATATTTCCAGCCCACCCACCTCCCATGGTATTTTGAGGTGAAATCAGTTTTTCTTACATTAGCCTTCTGATATTTATGAACATTTTTCAAATTTTAGCAAAAGGTTATGGTTGACATAATTTATATTAATATTAATCATAAGAAAAAAGGCTTACTTAAAATCATAATCACTTATTAATCCATGAATTCCAGAGAAAATAACAAAATTTTTTTCTGCAATTTTAAAATAATCACAGTATTGAGCCAATGAAGTACTTTAGAGAGAAAAATTTAAATATTTGTAAGCATGTGCTTGTTTAATTTTATAGCTAAACATAATTTAGACAATCAATTTTATTTAATTTCTATCTATTGACTCATTCAATAAACAATCATACTATATATATATATATATATATATATATATATATATGTATGTATATACAAATATGCAATTTGTATTACATAAAATTATAAAAATTAGGAAATTAGTTGACTTATAATATTAAGTGCCAGGTGTGGTAGTGCATACATTTAATCCTAGCAATTGGGAGCCAGAGGTAAAATGATTACTATGAGTTTGAGGCCAGCCTGAGACTACATAGTAAATTCCAGGTGAGCAAACTGAGCTAGAGTGAGACCTTAGCCTGGGAAAAAATAAAAAATAAAAGGAAAGAAAAATGTGAGAGAGAAGTGGAGGGAAGCAGTTTAGCTTACAATAAATAAGTCTTCTGCATTCAGAATAGCTAAGGCAGGGAAAGGGGAGATTATTCAGGTAATGGGAAAAGTAGAGATTTGCTTACAATATTTGATCCAAGAATTTATCATTTATCATTGTCCTTGGTTTCTGAAAAATGGGAGACAGAATTATCTGATCTTTCAGGATTTTTTGTTTGTTTGTTTCTTAATAAGCATTTGCTGTGGAGGAAAAGTAGAGGCCAGAGAACTCTGATTAAGAAGATATTTTTGGTGCCCCCAAATTCACAGCAAAATTAGCATCTGTTGGATTGCCTCTGTCCCTCTCGTTTTCTTGTCACTTTCTTAAGACCCTCAGTTATGATTAGATTTAAATTTTTAATTGCTAAAAATAGATAAGACATAAGAACAAAATTATTGCAGTGTTAGTAAAAAGAAATGACTAGGGTCATTTCTTTCACTATTGTCTATGTAAAACAGGTTAAGTAAGATTTGTTTTGTGGGAGAATGATCATTCCAAACATTACCAAGACAACTTCTATATTACCTTAAATGGTATCATTTGGTGAGATGCCATAGATTTTCCTGTGCATGTTACATTATCTTTTCTTCTTGGCTCTCTTAGAAATAGCAATGGTGCATTCTGAAACCACTCTGTGCTTAGGTGATAAAATACATGCTTGCTCTACTTTTTATGATAAACTTTAGGATAACACATACTTTGGACAATGATGGTATATAGTGCTCTAAGAAGGATCTCACATCTCAGACATCACAAAAAGGGAACATAGGGACTTAATATTAGTCAATGACATCAGACATTTGAGGCATAACTGATTCTAAGAATTGATACTAATTGAGACACAAAAATTTTAAAATAATAAACAGTAAAATGTAAGTTGTATCAGCAAAGAACAGAGTATACCTACTTTGTATTAGTACTAAAAATAAAATTTTAGTATACTTAACTTTATTAGTCATTCTGTTATTCAAAAAATATTCATGAAAATTCCTTAAGTAAAGATCCAAACGTCTCTGACTCAATTTTGTCAATGATGACTTGAGGATAACCGGGATCTCTCATAAAGTGTAAGAATAATATTTACCCACCGGCAAGCTATCTTTTGTTATTCATAATATACCAACATTAAAATTGTTCATAAATTACATATTGGGGGGTGCTGCTTTTCTGATCAAGAAAATATTTTGCTTGTCCAAATGAGGTCTCTGGAAGAAGTGGTTCATGTTAAGAAACACGTTTCATGAACTTTGAAAATCCTAAATGCAATTGATCAGGAAAGAAAGAAATATTCTCAGCAAAATATCCTGTTAAGTCAGTGGCTTGCAATGTGTTAACTGTGTTTATTTGCACTTTCAAAGTTCAGATTCCCTCATACATTTTCATACTGATGGAGATAAAATGCTAAAGTCTTAAATCCCTCTATGCCATGCTGAGTTGCTAAGGGCTGTTGAGTTTTTGTTATTTCTCCTCTCGAGTTAGCTCTGATTATGCCTGCTGAGTGAAAAATTTGTATTTGCCGACAGAAATAGGAGCCACCCCACGTGCGCTTACACTCAGCAAATGCTCCAATACATCACACAGATTCGCTCAACCCACCTTCAGAGGCCAAATCGAGCATGTTATTTTCTGTTTAGATCTGATTCAGGAGTGTTTTCCAATCTCTGATTAAAGCAAGGCCTACAAAGCTGGAAGTGTTCACAACACAGTCTCATTAGAGCGCTGGATAGAGTGACCCGGGCCTTCTAGCACAAAGCTCTGAGTGAACTTCAAATATGAGAGTGCATCAATCAAATCCAAGCAAAGCTTTTATGTCATTTTTCTACTTTGCCTTTAAAGTCCTATAGGAATGCCCTTTGCAGTGGTAGAGCCAAATGCATTCAATAGAAACAAAAAAGCAAAGACCCCCCAACCTCTGCCCCTCAAAATAGGTATGACTTTACCTCCCCCAGCAAGCATTAGAGAATTTGGTGCATTTAAAATTATTTAGCATTTTCAACAATGGAACAGGGAATGTATTCACATCACTCAATGGATCTATATTAATCATTAGTGCCCATCTGAAAGGGAAACCAATAAGGGTAAAGGGAATGAGATGGCATAGACTATGTGCTTTAAGCAGAGGTGGTGAAAGATTGAGGATAAAATAAAGCAATACTCACCATACATTTTACACCCTATTTTCAACCCTCCCTCCTAACTTTAATTCTCACAGTTGTGTGTGTGTGTGTGTGTGTGTGTGTGTGTGTGTGTGCGCGCACATGTGCACACGGGCGGATGCGTGCACATGTGCGCATGTTGAGGGCAGTGTGCTGGCTTATGGTATTAACAAAGCAAAAAGAGCAAAATAACCAGGAGAAAAAGAAGCACCAAGAATCTTGGCAGGAAAGATGATAAGGCATAATTTTGAGAAAAGAGTTGGGAATTTAGTTAATCTTTGTTCTATACACTGCTTAGGGCAATAAAGACATTTTCAAAAATGCACATTTAAAAGATAAACATAAAGCAAAACAATATAAAATTCTCCACTAATATCATTAGAGGAAAATGCCTGGGTGAAGTTTAACAATGCTTATTAAATTTAGGTACTTGCATTTCCAGCATCAACTGAGACATACCACTGCACATCAATATGAACTGCATAAAATCACTTTCTGAATCCCCAAACACAGATAACTTATTACAATAAGCATTTATTTTAGTGTAACCATTGTTTGTATCAAATGAATGTTTCAACTATTGAAGACAACCTATGTGGATCCAAGCTACAAAAAGCAACACACCCAAACTATACTGTACATTGAAATATTAGGCAGAATATATTGTTATTCAAGGAAATTTCATTTATGTGTACATTTTTTTCCATTTCTAGTATTTTTAGAAAAATAACTAGTCACAATTAACAATTCACCCACCCAAATATATTGCAGTATGTAAAAGAGTATTTGAATTTACAGAAATCTCTCTCTCTCTGTCTCTCTCTCTCTCCATATATATATATATATATGTAAATTTAGCATATTTCTTTACAGGGCTTCAGACGTTTGGTAGAATGATGCAGAGTTTTATAAATGAGTACTATAGCATTATATTTCTTGATAGTACCCCATCTGTACTTCCCCTCTAGTGTTTGACAGGGCACCTGTGTAAATTATTTTTAATAAATTAATTCATTGCATGAAACATAATAAACTACCTGATAAAAACTTTTGCTCATTTCAGTACTGTTTCCCTCTGGAGCTGACATTCAGTGTTAGTTCTACTCAAGCCTAACTTCTTCCTGTGTAGTTTCTTAACTGATATAATAAAATAATGCTTTTCCTTCTCTGTCATGCTAGATAGTGCTAGCATGACAATAAATATGTAGGTTGGAAAGTAACAGTTTAAGTTGATAACTCAGTATTTCATATATTTTAAACATAGTTTCCCAAGACCTTCTAATATGTTATAAAGGATAACTTTAAGCTTTTAGTGAGTCTACCTTTCTAAAGAACAAAGACATGTCTATGAAAGGATATAACCATTCCCTTTCTTTAGAGAATATTTTTACCTTTACTTAAATTGCTTCGGTTATGTCCATATAGTATGGAAATCATATTGGAATCTTACAAACAGCAAAACTAAAGTACATTATGATGCTAGGCTGAATTTCACATGTACGTTGTTTAGGAAAAGTAGCAGAAATCCCATATTATAAACCATATTTTTCATCTCCGTGTCATTTAAGAAGCAAGTGTAAACTGAAGGAAATAAATGTTCCAGATACAGAAGAAAAGAACCTGAAATTTTTAATAAAAATGTAGATCACTATTTAAGGGATAATTTCTGAGTCTAACAATGATGTACAGTGGAAAGGTGGGATTTATTTTCTTTTATAATTCTATGCCTCAGTTTCCTAATCATTAAAAAAAAAAAGGATCTCACAGTGGTCTTTACCATATACACCTCTGATGAGTATGAGATAAGTTACATTAATCAAGCAATACCTGGTGTAAAACAAAGTATTTTTGTAAAATATTAGCAACTATTTTTAAATGGAGGTGGTAAAAGAAAATTTCTAAAAACATATGCAAATGTATTTAATTCAATTTGTCCAAAGAAAGTGAAAAAAGTTTTATTAGGGTTGTCTTTTTTTGGGGGGTTTTCTGAGGTAGGGTCTCTCTCTAGCTCAGGCTGACCTGGAATTCACTGTGTAGTCTCAGGGTGGCTTTGAACTTTCAGCAATCCTCCTAGCTCTGCAGCCTGAGTGCTGGAATTAAAGGTGTGTGCCACCATGTCTGGCTTTGTCTTTTTCTTTATATGCCATTATGGTCACCATATAATTGAGACTCATATGTTTCAATTAGCAAGCTAGTTGGACTTTTTGTAAATTATAAAACCTTCTGTAATCAAGGCTTATGACATGGACCAGATAGGTCAAATAGAAAATTTCTAATACATTGAAACCAACATCTACTAGTCACCATAAATGCAACATCCAGGAGAAATAAACAAAACATCAAACTGAACCAATCCTTCTCACAGTTATTCTCAGATTCACAGATGTGTCCTCCACCTGAGAAGTATATTTTGCTGTACACAGAGTTCTCTGGATTCTGGGTCACACTCAGCTGAGGCTCTCTCCCAGGTTCATCTCACAGGGTGCTGGCAACTCATCTAAAAAGCCGAACCGTTACAGTGCATTCAAATGGCGCCTAAAGTATCCTTTAAGTATTAATGTGAGTGGCATGAAAGCAACATCACCAGATGTTAGAGAGTTAAGGAGAGTTGTAAAATGCTTGAGTCTAAAAAGGTCTCCTCCAGCTTCATTTCTATGTTCTGGTTCATGGATAATCTAATGAACCCTTTTCTGATGTTGCTGAATGGCTGATTTCTTTATTTAGGTTCAGGCAACAAAGGGCTGTATGGACAAGTTTGTCCTTGGGCAATATGATATTGACTTGAAGGTACTTGAACCCTTTCTCTCTCTCTCTCTCTCTCTCTCTCTCTCTCTCTCTCTCTCTCTCTCTCTCTCTCTCCATATCCATATATATGTAGGTGTATGTCTTCAAACAATAAATTTGTTTCTGGGACAAGGCCATTCTGTTTTTAGGTACTCAACCTTATGCCAACAGTGCCCAAACAACTACTAGGTATGCACACTCCCACACTCTTTCTGAAAGGACCATTTTTGTTAGTACTACAAGAGCATATAGATTATTTATCACTAACTTTAACTACCAACTTGTGGATAGCAATATAATAATTGACTTATAGCATGATGAACTAACTTTGGAACCCTATTATATAGGCTGTTAATTATTTTTATAAGAATGATATAAAATATCAGTTAATTTGAAGCTTAACCTTACCAAATAATTTGGAAAGGTCACTAGTGCTGTGTATTAATTTTATTCTTCCAAAAAAGTCAATGTGAATGAACAATCTAGGAAATAGATTCTGGCCTAAGACCTCAACATGAAAATCAAAATCACAATTTCAACTGCTCTGACTGAAAGGAAACTGAGTAATGAACTAAACCCTCACACTGTATAAATACTTAAGAATCCAGTAGTCCTTAAACTTCTGTCTTTTTAAGCGCACAAATAATAGCTAGTCTATCTAATAACATAAAATATAAAAGTTAATTTGTATGATATAAATGTTTATATACATCTCATCTCAAAGTTTTAATGTAAAGGGTTCTTACCACCCAAGAACAAAAAGAAATATCAGTATAACACTAATCATTAAAACATTGAGGAATTTTATAACCATCTTTCCCCTTTTCTATGGAGAATATGAGGCAATAAATTTTTGTTGAGAAGCAAAAGTGATTTTTCACAATAAATGCACCAGATATCCCAAAATTTCTTTTCTACACTTCCTTTTCCTACATTATACACCTAAAAGAAGACAAAAAGAAAAATAAGGCACATATATATCTTTGTGAAATATTAACATCAAACAAAATATTCCTAAAATGTTAAAGCCTAGTTTGGAGAAATTTAAATGATGAAAAATATTATGAAAATAAAGTATATATTTTTTTCTAGTCATTGACAATTTTTAAGAGCACGTGAGACTGGTGATTACTCATTTTTGCCCACTGATGAATAAAATTTTAGTTACAAAGATTTCCTTAAAATTACGCACTGTGCTAAAAGAGTGAGTTAAGTTGTCTGGAATCTGTCTTTAAAACATAATTTTAGAAACAAATACTACTTTGGTAAAGTTGAACCAGCTTAATTTTTATAAGCTTTAGTCTACCTAGTTATCCGGAAGTTGTGTTCCTTGGTTTGTATGTTCAAGTTAATTTTCTGTTCCTTAGGAGAAATGAAGATATAATCCCAGCTCTGATATTATTTCTATGCATTATCCAACCTGGTTAATTTTCTTTAATAAAATCTCAACCTCATTTTATTTGTAGGGTCTTATTTTAGCATTTTTAATGATGGAATATGATATCATTTATAAAGGAACACTCCTATAATTTTATTTATGAAATCCTAAAATTTTATGCCTATGTCTAGTATTATCACCAGGAATTATTTTAACCAAGTCAGGAAAATAACAATTCATTTTTCAAATTAAATCATTCATATCAGGTAATTAGAAATGGTCAAATAGATCAGACGCCTATCACCAGTAGCACTGGCAAAGCAACACGTATCGAGCCAAATTTAAAGAATCTCTTAAATTTCTAATCATTAATTTTTAAACCAAGTTTCCACCCACCTACTCCCACCATTACATCAGGTTGAAGAGTCTAAAGGAAGACAGACCCAGAAGAGCACCTTTAAATGCTTTAATTTTTTTAATGTGATACTGTTCTTTTTAAGGGTTCTTTCATATGTGATCAGTCAGAGATACTGACTTTTGTGAGTTAACACAAAAGTGAAGTCGTACTTTCAAGTCCTGTCTCTCTTTGGAGATTTAATGCACTTTGTAATATCTCTGAGATCAGTCAGGGAGAGACAAGAAGAAAGAAATTTGATTTTGAGTCTGGACCAAAGCTCGGCGACTTGAGAGGCACCTAAACATAATGAAAAGGAAGAAGTTTCAAAGAGAAAGTTGGCAGCTAGGACCAGAATCCACAGGGCCAGCAGGACTAACATCAACCAGAGGCAGATTTAGAGGGGTACCTTATGATCTCTCTTGATACCATTGACACTTCAAGACCCAGTTTCATTGGGGGACAGTCTAGTAAAAGAACATCTCCAAAGGACACAGCATGGATGCAGCATTGAGAAAGACATGAAACTGCCGGCACCAAGGGCCTAATGCTGTCCTTTTCTCCTCCGAAGATCACATACATCTGGGGGAAGCAAAAGTCAACATCTGAAACATGCTTTTTCAAGCTTGACTTGAATGATAGAAAGTTGGCCGCATAATAGCGAGATGCTTACCTTTGTGACCTAGGTCCAGTCTAATCTAAGGACAAGTCATTAACTGATGTCTGGTAGTCTTCACTTACCTCCTGGTGAATAACTTTCTACCCTCCTTTCTCTTTTGTTAATTTTTTTTTTAAATTGAAATAACCATTAGGGAAAAATGTGTGTGAAATATTGAAAGTCAGCTTAGAAGGCTCTCATTTCTCTCTTTCTAATGTTTACTGTGGTCGATGGGCTACTAAGACTTTTGAAGGCTGAAAATGATAGCCAAATAATTATGTACAAGCTGAAGATTGCAAACCCAAAACAAAGGTTCATAGCCAAAAGCTAATACCGCTAGTCACCAGTGAAATAAAGAAATCATACTGATACTTTAAGCTGGAATGTCTGATAGACAACAGGGATAGGTACTTATCCTTCTGCACAGTGACTCAGGCCTCCATTTCAGTACAAGAAAATGAAGCCTACTTTATATTAACATGTGAAATTTAAAAATTGATACATTGAGTATATCTTCATGATGCTGTCTATACTATAATGTAATCTCACTAAAGTTGTAAAGGATGAATGATGATTGAAGGATTAAAGTGAGTACAGAGAATTTCACATTTGTTTACATGAAAAGTATGTTCAAAATAAATAACAAAGTTATTACTTGTCAAAATAACTTTACAAAAACACTTTAAACCTAGATGTTCAAATAATTGAGACAAAGATCTAATAATTACAATTTCAATTTTGTTTACACTTAGCTTCATCATAAAAACCATTTATTTAGAAAAAAGTTCTTCATGGCATCAGGCTGTCTGATCAATTTCACATAAAGAAATAAATTTAGCAAAAAATAATCAGTCTTATCTACTTTCATAGGACATTAATAATACCATTTTATGTTTCAGATGGTATGCTAGTATTTTGGGCAGTAGTCTCAAAGGTCTTTGACTGGAGCATAATTTTAAGACATGAAAACCTTGTTATATTACAATTGCCATTTGTATTTTATTTAATCTAATGTCTCTATTTTGTAAAAACCAGTTCTAGATAAATTCTTAATAAACTCATTCTTTTAATATAGGAAAACTTTTTTTCCTAATTATAACATGAAATGGGTAAGAGCATGAGATTTTAGTTCCATCAATAAGCTAAGTTTATGGATTTCATTCTCTATTGTAAAATCTAAAACAGAAAACATGAGGACAAAAAAATAAAATACTTTATTGGAAAAATATTAGTACGTGGTCTTCACTTATTTATAAATAAATGGTAAAACAAGTGGCATAATCAATGAAGTATAATTATGAAAGTATGTGCATTACAAGTGTTAAACTCAAACTGTCTGTATTGACTATTACAAATCTAGTTCATGAAGCATTTATAATTCCTTCTTCAATTGCAAGTGGCTATTACCTACAAATAAACAGACTAAATGGAATGTTTGTATTTTGAAAACAAAGTTATCTTGCTATTCTATTCATAATCAGAATACATAGGAATTATAAACTCTAGAGATGAGTCTACCCTATAATTGCCAGTTAAAATCCTAATGAAACAGGAGTTTATTAGTGTTGGATCTGTCTTTTCTATTCCCTATGATAATCTTCAAATAATTACGTAAAATTTTAGTATTCTATGACTTTCCCATGAAGAAAGACTGTGTTTGCATTATTAAAAATTCTATAAAATCATCCATATATATGAATCTATCCAAGATAATGAGAGGAAGCACAATTCTATGGGAAAGACTGGGAGAAATAAATCTCTTTTTCTTATTCTTACCTTGTTTCCATAAGTATATTTACAGGAATTTTGATATCGATTGCTTCATTCCTGAAATATTGATTCATTGCTTGGTACTAACTATGTTCTGGTGGTCCAGAAATTTAAAAAAAAAAAAACATGAAATTACTACTCACATAGAGAATTCATTCAGGTGGAAGGAGACAGGTGCTACGTTCATACCCAGTATTTTAGGCATTAGTAAATGTTGTTGATAAAATGAAGGCAAGCACCAACATAAAGAGGAAATGTGATGGTACCCATGCTTTATTTTATGATTTGATCAGTATTCAAAGTATCATGTTTTCCTTTTGGGGTTCCTCTTGTGGCCTGCTTCTTGCTCAGTAGGAATGAATTTTATTTTGCCTGGGGTACACAGTAGACAGAAATAATATAGGAAGTTAAACTGAAAAACTAATTATCAGTTTTATAAGGCTTCTAAATGGCCTAAAGTAGTTTGTAATGATAAAACGGAGATTTCAATTCAGCCAACACAAAGTGAACAGATTAAACTAAGTGAATTAATTTATATCTACATTTACCTTTATTTAAACTTCGTCTAGTAATTTTTCTACTTATCACTATATAATTAATTGTGATTTATATTCTTTATAACATTTCACGATCCAACAAGCTAAGACCCTATTCTTTTCTATTGCTACACTGTAGAATATACTATTACAAAGTAAAGCAATTATTAGAAATGGATTGATCTATGTTCTCTCAGCTAAATGATTACTAAAACTGTTGAAAACATGTGGCTCTCATGGCTTCCCAAGTGCTTGGCAGGGAACTTATTATTAGATTTTAGCTATCATAATATTGTTAACTTTAATTTCATTTTTATATTTAAAATGACGCATTTCCCAATTAATCACAATTCTCAAGATAGCATTACTCCCTGTGATTTTACAAAGGAATGGATATTTTAAAAATATATAGAAGAGATTGAAAAACCAAGTACTTAGGAACACAATTATTTCAAATTACCTCCAACACAGAGCACAAAAACATATAATAAACAATATTAACTATCACCACTTTTTGAAAAGTTAAGCAGGCTACAAAATTAAGGTAAAATTAATATGATTTTATTTGTTATATCTATAATTTTTGTAAGATATTAGTTTCTAACATTTCAAGTAGTACTTTGACACAATTCAATTAAACCTCTTGGGATAAGGAGCAAAAGTAGTACGAATGGCAGCTCTATAAATAAAGGTGGGGTAAATACTTAAGTATTTATTTAAAATGATTAACTTCATAAGCTCTTTATCTTCATCCCAATAACTCTGCTTCCATAATATCCATTTGCCTTAGTGATAATTGTCATCAAACTGCCTTGAAAATTATTATTTTATTTATATTTTTAACTTTTTACTAACAGCTTTCACAAGTATAGACAATATACCATGATTGTGATGTCCTCCCAGCACCCTCTTTCTCTCTTCCCAAATATGCCTTCCACTGCGTCTCTTCTATTTAGTCTCTGTTCTATTTTGAGGTCATCATGGTTTTGCAGGTCTTATGTAGGTAGTGTCAGCCACAGTGAGGGCATGTCTTGAAAATTTAATAGCAACTATAGTCGGTACACAATTCCATAATAACACACAAAGTATACCACATAAAACAACTCACCAATTGTTCCTGAAATCTTAATTAAAATCATTTTAAACATTTCTAAGAGCTTATTTGACCCTGAATGTTTATCGCAAACTATAACCCAGCAATATCCCCTTTGTGCCATATAGAGAAAAATAGGAATAATTTCTTAAAACATGACTGTAAAATATGAGCTCAAGTTCATGGATGAAAACATATTTTATGTATAGCCATTTAGCTTTATTTAAAGTTTGTCTAGTCATTTTCCTACTTATCACTATATAATTAATCGTGATTTATACTCTTCATATCATCACATGCTCCAACAAGTTAAGAACTTAAATAAACACACACACACATACACACACCTTTGAAAGTAGAGAAGAGCTACTTAGGAAGAGGAGGAGATTTAGCAGGAAAATAACAGGAACAAAAAAGGGTAATAAGGTGTTAAATTTTGTGTGTGTGTGTGTGTGTGTTTCCCAATGAGTTTACTTTGGGTTATTTAGAGGTACATTGGTTGGTAGTTATTTACTCGAATATGAACAATTTACCAGTGGCTATACAACTGAAGAAAATGTCTCAACTTCCCTCCTCCAGGAACTATTAACTACTATTACCTCCCCAGGGAGGGTAAGGGCTTCACAAGTCTTTCTTCTACAGCAATAATATATTACCTACAAATGCTGAGGGAGGGATGGGACCTCAAAACCAACAGTTAATTATTTCAATACTTTTGAAAGTTTATGAGTCTCTTCAGTTACTGCTGTCCATGCACAATGGAGCTTTTTAATAAAATCTAAGACAGCACTAATCTATGAGCCCAAACATTAATATGCAAGGTTAATTTGATAGGCACAATGTTTACTCTTAACAAAACAGCAGTCATAGCTTCCATATGACCTCTTCAGCCACTGGATTTGACCGGGTTTACGTTACTGGGCCTGAATGTCCGCCTTTGAACCAAGACTCAGATCTATTTAGGGAGCTTTGGGTTACCCCTATAACAACCATGCCACTATAATTCTAGTGGCCACACCTCCAGATCAGTTCCAGCTTGATTTCTTTCTGTCTTACAACCAAAGCATTGGTGTCTTCAGGAATTAAGTTTTACCTCCTTGTTCTGATAGGCAACTGGAAGCAAAGGAAATACAGCCTCTGTAGCCAGGAATGCACAGTGATTTCACTGTAAGTAAAGGATGTTCATAGGTGTGTTTGTCATCTTCGTTCTTTCCTACCACCTCAAAGGGTAAAAGCCATACTCTGCAATCCTACTAGAAGAGGTCATGAACAAATGGTCATTTATTAGCAGTTTTGCATGCATTCACTTCATGGAATGCAGTCCTTTTAAACTGCTTTCTTTGTACACAAAAACATCTGTGTTGAATTAAATGAGCCACATATGGTGACAGATATTTGCATCATAGATGTAATCTCCACTACTTGAGGCCAAGAAATGAGTAGCTTCCATAATTGATATTATAAGTTTAATTTATAAATTTCATTCACAATAAGGAAAACCAGATAACCAGTAAGTTGCTTTCATATTGTTTACTTGATTTGTTGTTTTAAAACATACAGTTATTTCAAGCTCATTTAGCATGTTACAAAATAAATGCTCAAACACTGAATTTTATCATTTTCTTTCATCAGAAATTCCACACAATTGTTTTGCATTGACGTAAAATTCTCTTTGAACAGAAATAAACTGAGCTGAATTATAACACAAATTTAGAGTAAGATCAGAAAAAACATAGAATTTCTGTCTAATAAATGAAAACATCTGAAGGTCAATGTATCCATTACCACACTGTTAAATTTTAAAGCCAATTTGAAATATATTTGTCTCTGAGGCAAAGATTTTCTTTTGAAAGAGTACCTATTACATGAATAGTAATATAATTCTACTCATTTTTATTCTCATGTTTTATTAAATAGTAGTATATTTGGCTTGATGCAACCTTAAAGTACTTATAACATGAGGCACTGTGGAAGTATTGCAGTTGTCTTTTAAAAAGTATTTATTTATTGGAGAGAGAGAAAGAGAGAGATAAAGAGAGAGAATGGAAACACCAGGGCCTCAAACCACTGCAAGCCACCTCCAGACTCATGTGCCACCTTGTGCATCTGGCTTACTTAGGTACTGGGGAATTGAACCTGGGTCATTAGGCTTTGCAGACAAACTACAAAGCCATCTCTTTAGCCATCCAACTTTGTTTTTAAAAGTATTCATTAATTCTATGATTCTTCAATTAAGCTTTTATTTATCACATGTTTATTGTGTCCCAACTGCTAGGGATTTAACTATTTAAAAACACTAAGTTTTTGCTATAAAAGTATTTGTAGTCTAATTTCAAGAAGGAAATGTGTAATTACTATTTACCCAATTTGACTTGAAGAATTTGTTCTAGTCCATTTTTTTTTCTTAAGAGGTTAATTAATCATGGGTCTTCAAATTAACTCAATAAATGGCATTAATTTTCTGTCTACAGAATGACAACAGGAAGAAATATTCATATATTCATTGTCTCTGCCACTTTTTCAAAGTTCTTACTCAAGGCTGATTATAAAAATTGATGACTTCACTTTACCAGATTCTTTCTGATTGTCTGTCATTTATTAAGATATTATTATCTAATAATTCATTCTAGTCATGAGGTTTACAAAATAATTCAAGAAAAAAATTATAAAATTATAAAAGAAAGGAAGGAAGTAAGAAAATGGAGGAGATGGTAGAGAAGAGGAGGGAGGAAAAGAGGGTAAGGAAAAGTGAAGGAGGGAAGGGATAGAACTCAAGGAAAGAATGAAGGGAAGGGAATTAAAAATGACATGTTCCACCCTTTACAAACTAGTCAGTAGAAAAATGTAGAAAGAAAGATGTTCTGTGATATCCATATTGGTCAATTATAATGGGTGCTATGTTTCTAGAAAATGTCTAGGGTACACAAAATGTACACAAAATGCCTGTGTTCATGGGAATTATTTAGGGACTCACATGGTCATACACAAAATACAGTACTTGGCCTGTGATCGCTTATCTTCTTGTGGGTACTGTTGTGGTTATATGTATATCTGTACATGTACATAAAGACAAATTAAATTTCTAATACCTTTGTAAATTTTCATTTTCAGTATTTTTGCCCAGTCACTATAATAAAGTTTTCATCCTTCCTCTATGCACAATTACCAAGATTTGGCAGCAATAATATGTCTGATAGTATTATAAGATCATTCCCTGAAATACCATCTCAGAGACACAATAGCCTTGGGCACATTGTTTGATCATGGCAGATAACAACATTATGAGGGCAAGAGTGGGTCAAGGCAAAATTAGGTGTAAAATATAATTCCATTTCTTGAAATAGCCTACCAGTTTTATATTAAATATATAAAAAATTAAAAGTTAAATTGCTTCAATTTTTCAAAAAATTAATTTAAAAGAAGGCATATTTTGGTACTTTCTCAAAAAAAGATAATATACAAAACCTATATAATATTATTTTCCCCAACGAATTAGAAATTCACGGGGAAAATGCTACCTAGATTTCTTTTTATCTATATTTATTTATATATAAATTATACTTTGAGTAGAATTTTAGTTTGACAACATCAGCAAAGAGAAAGGTAATTTTTCAGCTCTTATATTTTTCATAGTTCTTCTCCATGTTCCACAATTAATCTGTTGTTTCTGAAAACATAATAATATGTTTCTGATAATATTGTATTTATTCATATATAAACATCCTTACATGATCTTACACAATTCAGATATTATTCTTATAGGAGAATCTTTCAAGTTTTAAGTAGTTAATAGAACTCACTAACTTCAAAAGGTAAATAATAAATTTATATACTAAAATTTCCCATTGCTATTTCCAGAATCTACTTTTTAAAATTTATGTTTTCACCTTGGTGGAAACACTGTGTCTCCAGATGTTCAATAGATTCATGGCCTTGTTACATACCATCTTGCCACTAGTCATATAGCATTTAGGCAAAAAAAAGTATGTATAGCTAATTATGTTAACTCCTGAGCAGTTATTCATATTTCATTATATATTTATGTTTACATTACTGATTATGTTATGCCCTTAGAAAATGAACTAAATTCACACAGGAATTTGTGGGTAGTAATGTATATAACCAAGAGCAATTTTCAGTAATGTTTAAGAAATCATTTATTTGGCATGTACTGTCTTCAAAGTATTGAAAATGGTTGGAATCATGACATGACACACATCACACAGAATAAGAAAATTTTGGTAGCCTGGTCTCCATGATACATTCCAAATTGCCTTGATCACTCTATTCATTGATGGAATTTATTAAATTATCCATATAAGTATTAATAATCTGTTACTGCACATTACAATATTAATTTAGAAGAAATGAAAATTTCACCCATTCTAGTCCACATACAAGGCTGACCTGATTACATAGGAATGTGCACCTTGTTTTCTATGTGACAGTATTTTAACCACACTACTACTACTGCTATTATTATTACTTATGGAATGTTCCTAAATAACACATTTGCTATTCACTGTTTTCTCTCAATTTGCTCTTCACTCCATCTAGCTTCACAATTTGCTTATTTTTGGAGTAGAATTACACATAAAAACCCAAGTCCTGTGTCCATGTTTTCATCTACTTGTGCTGCTATAACCAAATACCTGAGAATGGGTAATTCATATAAAACACAGGAATGACAGCAAAAGTATGTTGATGGCCTTTGCGAAAGTTAAAAGACAAAAAAAAGTTGTGAGCAGAAGAGCTACTTAATTCTAGTGTCTCCTTCTCACACAAAACAATGTGACCCAGAAGAAGGGAACATAGGTGGCTTGTTGGCAGTTGGTTTAGACAACAGGCCCAAAGATGTAACCAAACAACATACTCCCAACTTGGCACAGAAAATCTGTCATTTAATTATGTATTAGTCTCTGTTTTCAGATCCCAACATAAATATGAGAAATAACAGTTAATTAATTAACTTATTTATTTATTTTGGTTTTTTGAGCTAGGGTTTTGCTCTAGCCCAGGCTGACCTGGAATTCACTGTGTATTCTCAGGGGGGCCTGAAACTCACAGCAATCCTCCTACCACTGCCTCCCAAGTGCTGGGATTAAAGGCATATGCCACCAAGCCTGGCTCAGAAACAACAGTTTAATTAAAACAATGTACTTTGAATCATGTTTTAAAATATGCATAAAATGAATCAAAGTAATCCACATGTTATTTTTAATGAATTTAGATTCCCTAATCATAATTTTGCATCAATATTGCCAGTGCCAAAATGAATAGATAAAACTAACAATTCCATTTCATATAAACAGAAAAGTCTCTTCTGGGGCAAAAAAGTAAAATTAGTTTGCTGATTTCCTTTAAAATAACAAATAAATCCAGTCCTACAGACATTTCACAGAACTATTTAAACTTTATGAGAATTTTTTGTAAGTAAGAATATATAATATGTTGTCACATTCAAAGTGCTAAGAATATAACTATCTCTAATGAAAAAGTGCTGTTGGAAAAGTATTACCATTTTTTAAATGCAATATAGAGAGGATTGTCCATACATATGAAGGTGATGAAAGTCTACATTATATGAGCTAACATTTTTAAAAACATGTCTCCTAATCAATAATAAATTTTAGAAACATTCTTTGTACCTTTTCTAAAATGGAAATTTTGTTAATGGAGGAAGAATCTGTTAATGTTGTAACATGAGATACAACTTTAAATGCAAAAATATTTCATAGAGCAAAATTAAGTGGATAACCTAAGACTTTTACTGAGAACAGGGCTTAATGAAGAAAAACAATGACAGGGCGCTTCTGAAAGCAACTGTTGCCCGAAGGTAAATATGAGGGGAGCGGATAGGGGTAGAGAGTGGAGAGACATCACAGAGAAAGACTGTAGTATTTCCTTGAACAAATATTATATTTAACCTACTGGTTGGCCAGGCTGTAACTATAGAAAATCAATACTAGGTACCATAAATTGTGGAGAGATTTTTCTTTTTTTTATTTTGCTTAACACTGTGAAAGCTGGAATTCATATAATACCATTAAAGCAGAAAGGAATGCACGGAAGAATTTAAAAAAAAATAAAGCCAGCCTCTTCCTGTAATTACCCCATCTCCCCAAAGCCCATACCAAGATTCACTAATTCAGTCTGAAAAGAATTTCTCATAACTCTTTATGGCCCAATCGCTTGTCAAAGGCCCTACCACCATTTTCTACTGTACATTTTGACAGAGTTAGAGAGGGGTCAACCAGGTGAAATAAGAGCCTAAGTGAGGGTGAAGCAATTCAGCTTTCAACCATGTTTCATTTATTGAAATTACTGACGGAGCTCCTCCCAACTTTGGCATTTTAGATAAACAATGAACTAAGTCAGCACTCTTTCAAAAACCACATAATCTTGGATGGAGAGATGACTTAGTGGTTAAGGTACGTGCCTGAGAAGCCTAAGGATCCAGGTTCAATTCTCCAGGTTGCACTTAAGCCAAATGCACAAGTTGGTGCATGTGTCTGGAGGTCATTTGCAGTGTGTAGATAGATGCTCTGGTGCACCCATGCTTTCTCTCTCTCTAATAAATAAATATTTTTTTAAATAAACCATGTGCAATCTGAATAGTAAGTATGAAAGTATAAAGTGTGCTTTGTCACTTAGGACAAGGACTGTAGCTGTCAGGTTCATGTTGCTGGCAGAAGTCACCCAACCAAGAGAAGCTTGTGGGAAAAAGAGGTTTATTTTGGCCTAGAGGCTCTAGGGGAAGCTCCATGGTGGCAGGAGAAAACGATGACATGAGCAGAGGGTGGAGATCACCCCCTGGCCCACTTAAGGTGGACAACAGGAACAGGAGAGTGTGCCAAACACTAGCAAGAGGGAGCTAGCTATAACACCCATAAGCCCGCCCCCAACAATACACTGCTTCCAGGAGGTGTTAATTCCCAAATCTCCATCAGCTGGGAACCTAGCATTCAGAACACCTAAGTTTATAGGGTACACCTGAATCAAACCGCCCCAGGAACAAATAAAATGAGAGTGTTAAAAAGCCTTTCAAGTATGGGTAGGTTTGTATTTCCAAACTGGATCCTGGAAGAATGTGTAAAAATGTTAGGAAAGCCTGAAGATATGAGGGCAAGCCATGTAGCCTTGCTAGGGAAGGGCATATTGAATTTATATGAGAAACCTGGGCATGTTGGCCTGCTTTCCTACTGCAAAGAGTTTAGCTGAATGCAAAGATGTATAACTCTGTTCTTATAAGTACATATACAGATATAAATATGTGCTTGCAAGTATGTTATAAATTTGTCAGAAAAAAAAGTATTTTTGGCAAGGTTTCAGTTTCTCATATCTAGTAGATAAGGACTCAACATCATTTTCTCTGAATAATATTCAAAAAAGTCACAAAGCTTAGAATTTTATAATTTAAAAGGTAAAGACAAAAATGAGAACACTCAGGGCTGGGGAGATGTCTCAATGGTTAAAGTGCTTACCTGATATGCCTAAGGACCTGGGTTCAATTCCCTAATTCTCATGTAAAGCCAGTTGCACAAAGTGACACATGCCTCTGGAGTTTGTTTGCAGTGGCTAGTGTCCCTGGCATGCCCATTCTCTGTCTGTGTCTGTCTTTCTTCATCTCTCTTTATTACCATCCCTCTCCCTTACTCTTTCACTCTATCAAATAAATAAATAGTAAACGCTCACTGTTATAACACATTAATTCTTGAAAGAAACTCTGCAACTTGACAGCTAAAAACCCAATAAATTTTACAATTAGGAGTTATTTTGTTTATTTTTTAATTTATCTTTTGTTTTCCATTCTTCATATGAAAATCCTAACAATCTTGCAATGTCTTCTTTGTTTGAAACAAAGTATTATATATGTTTATGAAATTTTAAGGGACATTGTCAAACATATACAGTCAGGTTTGCAACCCTGTTTGTCTTTATAGACTGTCTTTTAACACCTCACTTTATACTCTATACCAGGACTATGTGTAATATGAAAGGACCTTTCAGAAAAACACGTAGCTTAAAAAAAATCTTTCAGCAGCAAATCAATGTATTCCAATACATTACTTGGTATCAGTAGTTTAACTACGGATTGGGAGGCTTCAGGAAGGAGGAGGAAATGAAGGCAAGGGTGGGAAGGAAATAAAAAAAAATGATACTCTTAGCTACATGCTGCAGAGGGAAATTAATATTCAAAAGGTTAAGGTGTCTGTGAAATGTATGTAATGAGTAACACTCATAGTTTGTTACTATAGGTTCATTGCCTCTAATGTTGAGGACGGCACATGGATAATTTACGATTCCCATTGTCCCCTCTGCAGGGATTAATTCTGAATTATTTATGTACCTATATACGCACAGAACTGAAACATTTTAGTTAAAGTCAGCCACTCACTCATAGTCTTGAAATTATGCAGCCCTTGTTGCTAAAAATGATGTTAGCCTCTTGTGATTTAAGTCATAACATTTTATTTTCAGTCTCACTGAGAGAAAGGCATACAGGAGGAGGGGAAAGATATATGTTTCTTGGATAAATCTCAGAATGCATTTTTAAAAGATGTAAATAGATAATGGTAATTTTGTTCAGTCAAACTATTGTTGTATAGAGCATGTAAATAAACCTTTATTTTATTCATGATTTGTGATTTTGTATTGGTACACACTAAGACTTGTTTTCATGTGAGTATCTTCACACATAATGCTTCTGCATTCCAATGAAGGGAATTCCACCTACATGCTAATTAATCAAAGAATGAAATTTAATTTTTGGAAAGTTGTTCTAATCCATTCAGATTTCACACCAAATCATTTAATTTAGTCAACTGAATTCTGAAAATGTACTGCTTCTCAAACTACAGTGATTACTCACTGTTATTAAATGTTCCTCTGACTATAACCAAATTAATGAAAAAAAAGTGTAGGTGTTACACATGTCTATTAACAATGGATTGTATTCTTCACTGACAATGCATTAAATACATGTAAGCTTGTCAGTAGAAGAAAATTTATATTTTTAATGAACTGAAATTTAAAAAAGATTTTATATTTTTGGTATGAATTATAGAATCTAATTTATTTAATCAAAAATTTTATTGAAAAATCTAGATATGCCAAACACAATCCTTTAAAAAATAAAAAATGAAGAAAGAAAAAAAATGTCACTAAACAAATGGCTCTGAGCTTTGGAATTCAGACAATCCAGTATCCTCTGATTTTAGAAAATATGTTTACCCAATAATTACAGTGCATCTCAAAATAGAAGGAATGTCTCACAGGATTTGAGTATGAAAATAGGTAAGAAAGTAGAAATATTCAAAAGACATCATATATATGAATATTTATTCTATATACACATGTATAATTAAATAGAAATATGTATACACAAATACATAGCATATTAGACATCAATTTCTCTTTTAGTTCTTATCCCATACAATTCAACAATTGCTAATAAATTAGGAGGAGGGGCATATTGATGTACTGCTTGACTATAACACAAAGAAGTGTAGTTAGCAAAAAGCTGCAGTGGGTAATGAACAGTATTTTAACTCGGCAGTTTAACCTCCATGTCTGTCAGCTGTGACCTTTTACCAACCCCAATGAGAGTCTGATTTCTCACTTTTGCTACTCACTGCTGGATGAGTGAATGTAGAATTTGACAGCAAGAGGTTTTACATGAAAAGGAAAGGTACTTAAAAAGCATGTTTTGTGATGATAGGCTACATCTATTCACTGTTCATTACACTTGGTGCAGCAGCAGCGTTGGTGGATTGATTGGGTGTGAGGAGCTTGTCTGCTATGCAAGTGAAGAGGCGTTATTGACCTGCATGGTAGCTGAGGTGACCTCTAGATGACCTCCTTTTCACCTGAAATTGACCTTGAAAACGACCTAGGGTTCATTCCCTTTTAAATAGGAGGGAAATTCTTAACAGCATGTGAATTATTAGAACTGATGTATTGAGAATTTCCTTTTTCTCACCCCACCCCTTGTTTTTTTTTTTTTTTTTCTTTTTTCTTTTACAGAGGTCCTTGCTTGTAGGCAAGGCGAGTGCTAGCTTTTACATTTCCAGGCTAGACAGCTGCTCTGTTTGGTGTTTGTACAGATTTATGATGTGGGGGGCAACCAGACTTTGGACTGCTTGATGTAAAATTTTACCATTCATCATTATTGATTAGAGCCCACACTCTGTGACAGAGCCCAAACCTTACTATGACAATTGCCATTTGGGTTGTTATGGACCATAATGGGCAATAGGGATGATTTAAAGGAGCACAATAGCTATCTGTAATTACACATGAATAATCCATGAATTCTACACCACAATGCTGATGATCAGACCCCAACAACAGAAGATGGGGACATTTATTTTTGTCCTCTCATTGGCACCTATGCCAAATTTGCCAATGTATTAAAGCACAACTAGCTTACCTTCTCTCCTGTCCAAAGTTAAAGATAAAGTCTTAGTTAAAAATGAATCACACACTTGAAAGTGATAGGATATTGCATTTTTACAGATGACTTGATCAGTAATTGAACCTACTCCTTATTAGAAAATGATGTTCATTATTACTTCATCCATTATCATGAGGAGAATGTATTAGTATTTCTTATAATTGGTGACATAGTAAAGCAGAATATATATCAGTAACAATCTCACATTTTTAAACCAACATTTTACTTGAAGTCTTTATGCTCATATTTGAACAAAGGTTAAGAGAAATAAACCAAAAACATAGACTAGGTCTTATGCTATGATGGAAATTGATGGATATATATAACATTTAATAGCTGATGAAACTAATACAGTAATCTCGAAATTCATGTAGTGTAGCTCTCTAATTTTACGTAAAATGGGGAGTTATAGAGTAAGTTTGATCCTGAGCTTATGCAGAGGTTCAGAGTGCTCATACAGACAAACCTTATACAGATCACATTTGTTGGTATTTGCCAGGGGAGTCCCATGTCTCAAAAATATCTTAGACTGTATACCTCTCTATAGACATAACAAATTCAAAAGCATTTTTTAAGAATGGCCATATTTGTTTGGTACTTTCAGAAGACTTCAACATATACCAATCCCAAACTGGGAAATTTATATGAAGTTTGGTAAGGTTGCTTCTTTTTATTCTTATAATTTATGCAACCAACTGATAATTATGATCTACTTTAAAATTTTACTGTCTGACAATTCATGTAATAATTTTTCATAGTATTTTTGGGGGCCTATCCCTAAGCTATTCTGGGAAAATATCCCTTCCTGTCTGGCTTAGGACAGTGTTCCAGTAGTTCAACCTATTTGAGGCAAAATAATTCTGTTCAGCTCAGACATATTTTTCAAACTGTTCAAATATTTACATACAGGGTTGCAGGCTTATTAGCAATCTGCTGAACTATTTGTAAATCTGGATCAAAATTTTGACAGGATATTTATTGCATTGACTTGACCTATTTTCCATCTGATGCTCTATTCTATAATTCTTGTTTCATTTTATGTTAATCCTATGCATGAACGGCAGTAACTAGGATATTTGTACACAATAATACTGTAACATCCACACAGGAGGATTCTACTAGTCTGACTTCATTCCTTCCTCCCCCAGCATGGGAGGTGCTTACACCTGTGACTGCTACAAACCTCCTTGAGGCCCTAACTTTAGCAATGCACGATATCCATTACATCTTGCTTTCCCCCTCTCCATTACATTGATGAACCTCTGCAGGGTCCTCAGCAGGTTCAGGGGACTTGCAAATTGCAATTATTCTAATTTGCTTCTATAGCATGCTTTTTTTTTTGTCTAAATCCTTGTAATCATTGTTTTCCCTTAATTTTTTTCTAATATTGAAGTATGCCTTGGATTTTATACAAAATATGCTTCACTACATGATTGAAATATAAAATTTAAAAACAATCTAATGTGAAATTAGATAAAAGAAAAGCAGTTATTTCCAAATCATGAAAATGAGCTTTTAAACGTTATATTCGCTTAACTGCTCACCCTTATCTATATATAAAAAATAATGCCACCAAGCAGGGAGATGTTTTCTGCAATGGTAAATTCTTCACAGAATACCACAAAAATAAAGACTCATAATTGGTATGACATTAGAAACACATGCATTTCACTAGTCAGCCTCCACCTCATCTTTGTTCCTACCTCTCTATAAAGGAGAAGGCAGTTTTGCCCAAAGGAAGAAATAAAAGAGAATCCTCGTTAAAAGGTACATTAACAAAAAAAAAAAAAAAGGAAAAAAAAAGAAGAGCTTTATTGAGGCATGTGCAAAAAAATAAATAAATAAAAAAGGATGTTTGAGTAGTAAATGATAATTTACTTTTGAGGTATATTAAAAAGGTTTAATCTTACTGATCATGAGTTAAATTGGATGTTTTAATCAGTTAGCGAGTGCCAAAAATAATTATGCCAGAGTGCTTAGTCTGCAGAACATGTACACAAAGCATATAAATCCTTTGCTTCCCCAGGGATTTCTCAGAATAACACACAACTAAAAGACAAAAGCGATATCAAACTCATATAAATTAACATTGCAAATGATCTGAAAAATACAATAAATAACATGATCCCATCGCTTTGAACATTCAGCACAGGGAAGGATGTCCAACACAAATATATACATTCATCTCTGGTATCCTTCCTTAACTTTCTCTGTTAAGTTTTCTTCCACTTACTCTCTGCAGTTCAACTCAAGGTCATTCTTTTCATTGAGGGGCTGGGTGACCAAGCATAGAAATCTGTGTCCCTTTTAGAAATGAATGTGAGAAATAGGATTATTTTCCTAATGAGCTTTTATTGAGTAAGTAAAGTGAAGGAATTAGGCCCCATAACCTTGAGAATCCTTTGAAGTCCTAAACATTCCATGATTTTAAGATTAATATTTACTATAACTCAAAGTGGCTTTGGGAGTGATTCAATGTTTCAAAACTATCTGCAATAACATTTCTCACAAATGTCTTTTGAAAATATATGCACTTTGATAAAAGTATATAATTCAAAAATGTATTTTTGTATCCAGCTTTTAAAACCATACTGTTTGCTGTGACTAATTTCCATAATTTTATTATGTACAAGCAAAACAGAAAAGTAGTAGATTATAAAGATACTGAAAAACTGTGGGTATTTATAGTCATTTTAATTCTAGCCTAATACTTCAGAATTGAATTATTTGCAAAACACTGATAACTAAAACTGTCAAGATAGTCTATGTACCCTATTCCACTTATGTAAGATATATATATATATATATGACTTTGTATATCACCATTTTACCACCAATAATTTACAACTTTTAAAATGCAACAGAATTTCATAATATTAATATTAAAATCTATTGGGCCATAATTTGATACTAATGATTTAAATAAATTTTAGAGGTGAAAAATTATTAACATTCAGGCACCAACAAAAAAATTATAAGATTTCTAAAATGTATGTTATTTATTTCAGTAGGACTTTGGAATTTATGTACACATGTATGTATGTATGTATGTATGTATGTATATATGAATGAATTAATGTAATATCTAAAAGCTTAGCATTTCTTGGACAGGTGGGTGATTGTTGAAGACTCTAAAAAGAGTAGACTGAGGCTAAGTAAATCATCAGTTTTACATCTGATGCTTTTCCCATTGGGTAACGTTAACAGGTTTACACTGATTTTTGTACTGGAGTATTTAGGGACAACATGGGGGCTTCTCTGCAGATCTGAACAGCTGCTTGATTTGTTAATGAACAAGATTATCAGTAGTCAATTGCTCACAGCTGAAAAACTGCATGTTCCTGGTTAGTCCATTGAAGAGGTTTTTTTTTTTTTTTTTTTTTTTTTTTTTAATGTGGCTTTTGTGTTCACTCTTGCCTGTTGGGTGATTTAGTGGGTCTGCCTGTCGCTTTAGTAACCCAGTTTTATTATATACAAATTAGAACTAGAATATACAAATTTTTATACTCTGTGTAATAGGCCATAATTGAATCACCCATCATACATACATAATAGGAAAAATGTGTTCCCATTATCATGGACATTTGAGTTCTCACTAATATTTTGAGGGCTAAATATTCCTTTAAGAATTTTGTGCAAACTAGGAATACATAGTGCACAGACCTTTTTGCAAATAATTTGAAGTATTCATATACTTTAACCTAAGAGCACTTGCAATAAAAGTAATTTCTGGTAATATACATAACAATGCAGAGTCTTCTGACCAATCAGGTCAGTTAGATACCATGTTACATATGTTGTTCTAAATAATGGATAGAATCCTCTGGAGACAAGAAATGCCTGTTTACAAAATGGTTATACACACTCATTTTCATTGTCTCTTCTAGAATTGAGATCATTCTAAGGCTATTTTCCCATTTTTATGGGACAACTGTAATCATTAAATGTGTAGTTTTTCTTATTTCTATATTTCAGTATATGCTATTGGCTAGTAAAATAATGGGTGTATGCCATTCTAATATTCATTCTGTAAATGAGATTAAGAAATGAATTCACTGCTCATCAGTGTGTTAGGCTCTTCTGTCTCAGTTGTTTCCCTAAATATCATCTGATGTAGGAGAGATGTGGCAAATGGTTAGACCTATAAACTTCATTGCCAAACTTCATTTTAATTCACTTGCTATGGAAATATGACACTTCTACTCAGAGTAGATACAAAATAATCAATTGCTGACATATCAAAGCTGATGCCACTCTAAAGTTTTAAGAAAGCTATACCTTCAGAGAACACCATACTAATTTACATAGAATTTAATGTTCAATATTATTTTTATTCAGTGTTGTAAATGAGTAAATTACTATTGCCATCTTCCATTTCTAAGGGGATATTATCTTGATTTGCTTAATAATAATTTATATCTGATATTTATATTTAACCTCCTAATTTAAAAGAAGTAGAAAATATCCCAAACAGACCAACCAACAAACAAAATTCTCCACAGTGGTCAAGTATCATAATCATTCCTTTCTACATACCCTGATTCTCTCCTTCCACTGTTTGTTAATTCCATATCTCCTCTTATTTTGTCCTCATACTGCTCAATCTAGTTAGAGAAAGCGTGCTGCTCTGTTGACTGATCTTACTCAACCACTACCAATAACCTGCAGTGGGTGCTCCCTGAGCCTCAACCACATCTCTTCTACATTTAGGCTCCTAGTTTCCTCGACAGATACTTCACATCTCTCACTTCTCAAATCTCAACCCTCTCTGCATCTCTGTCTCTGCACCTTCACATAATGACACTTACTCCTTGCATGGATAAAAATGAAGCAATCACAGGAGAACCTCTGAGAGCCCACCTTCCACACCTTGCAGTACAAGTCTGCATACACTCTGCCTTTCTGCATGTTGGCATTTGCAGTGCAAATTTTCATCTCTTTTCTGAATCAGACTGATTTTCCCTCGAGTTTTTATCTTTCCCCTCTACTCAAAGACATCAATCCTAGAACTCAGCCTCGCACTTCTCCCCATAATATCAATTATTCACACTTGGCTATGTGAACTGCTATTGCCCACAGCTTAATCTAAGCTTGCAAATTGATAATTTGCATACACGAACATACTATAATTTGATCATAATACCTTCCCATTACCTTCTTCTCCCTCTCCAACCTCAGTCACTAACATTTTCTTCCCAACTAGTCACTCTTCTATTTTTTTAATTTTTAAATATTATTATTGGTTACTTTAATATCTGAACATACTTCATATTTGTCTCACTCCATCAGTTATCCTGTCTTGTTGCTCCTCCCCAACCCTCATTCTACTGAGGATCCTCCTCAGTGGGGGCATATGTAACCACTGTGAGTCATGAATACCCCAATCAGTTCATATCAGAAGGACAATACCTCTCTATTTGTAAAAGGTTGGTTTCTGGGACAGAGAGATAGCTTAGCAGTTGAGTCACTTGCTTGCAAAGCCTGATATGACCTGGGTTTGATTTCCCAGTACCCACATAAAGCCAGATGCACAAAGTGGCACATGCATCTGAAGTTTGTATGCAGTGACAAGATACTCTGGCATGCCCATATTCTCTCATTCTCCCTCTTTCTTTCTTTCTTTCTTTCTTTCTTCCTTTCTTTCTTTCTCTCTCTCTCCCCTTACAATAATAACTAATTTTTTAATTTTTTTGTTTTATTTTTATTTATTTAGTTGAGAGTGACAGACAGAGAGAGAAAGAGGCAGAGAGAGAGAGAGAGAGAATGGGCACGCCAGGGCCTCCAGCCACTGCAAACGAACTCCAGATGCGTGCGCCCACTTGCGCATCTGGCTAATGTGGGTCCTGGGGAATTGAGCCTCGAACTGGGGTCCTTAGGTTTCACAGGCAAGCGCTTAACTGCTAAGCCATTTCTCCAGCCCATAACTAAAAATATCTTTAAAGACAAGTTTCTAAACAAGAGTGTTACCTATACTTTTAATATTTTTATTTTTTTCCCATTTCTGACATTTAAAAATATTTTATTTATTTATTTGACAGAGAGAGAGAGAGAAAGAGGCATATGAAGCAAATGGGCACATTAGGGCCTTCAGCCACTGCAAATGAACTCCAGATGCATGTACCACCTTGTGCATCTGGCTTATGTGGGTACTGGGGAATTTGATCTGGTTCTTTAGGCTCCCAAGCAAGGCCTTAACTGGTACGCCATCTCTCTAGCTCAATTTTTGCCATTTTTTATACCTGTATGTAATGTACTTTAATCTTATTTCCCTCAATTAAACTGTTTTATTACCTCCACTAGCACTAATATCCCTCTTCTGCCATTAATCCATATGTTACATACATGCTTTTTAAAAATTTTTTGAAACAATTCAATTTTACTTAATGACTACTTAGTTTATATAAACATATGATACATCACCATGATCCAAATAAAAAAAAGTACAGAGTAGAGGCTGGAGAGATGGTTAAAATGCTTGTCCGAGAAGCCCAAGGACCCAGATTTAACTCCCACATAAGCAAGATGCACAGAGTGACACATGCACACAAGGTCACACATGTGTGCAAGGTGGCACCCACATCTGGAGTTTGATTGCAGTGACTAGAGGCCCTGGAGTGCCAATTCTCTCTTCTCTCTTTCTTTCTCTCACTCTTTCTCATGAAAAAAAATATTTTGAGGGCTTGGAAAGATTGCTTAGTGGTTAAAGTGCTTGCCTGTGACACCTAGGGACCCAGGTTCAATTCCCCAGAGCCCACATTAGGCAGATGCATATGGTTGCACACATCTGGAGTTCTTTTGCAGTGGCTAGAGGCCCTGGCATACCTGTCCTTCCCCCCAGTTTCTAATAAATAAATAAAATAAAAACAGAGAGTATGATGTACAAATCTTCCCTTTTTCCTTTGATTCTATTTTCTGTAACCACATGAAACACTTTTTGTTATTTTCTTATGTATCCTCCAGGATAATTTTTACATATACAAACAATCCAATGACATATTTCCCACTGGTTTTGAAATTAAAGCATTCTGTTTTTCATCCTTTTTCCTCTTTTTCCTTGTTTATTTAAAAACATCCACAATGTCTCTGATCATAATAGCCTCCCATCACCCCACATTTTCCCCTTCTCCCAACCTCCTTTATTGAACCTCCTCTTATTTCCAAATTTCCCCTCTCCTATGTTAACATGCATTTTGTTTTCCTGTGTCATCTAAGCCAACATGTTGATTACACCAATATTATGCAGGTCTTGAGAGCATAATGACAGTCATGAATGTGTCAGTCATTTGTGTCTGGCAGACAGCATTCCACAATGCTCCTCCCCATCCTTTGGCTCTTATAATCTTTCTGACACCTCTTCTGCAATGGCCCATGAGCCTCAGAGGGTGCGGTGGAGATATCTCATTTGGTGCTTTAACACTCAACTGTCACTTCTCATCCTCAGCACTTTGACTACTTGTGAGTGTGCTCAGTAGTCACCATCATCTGAAAAGAGAAGCTTCTCTAACCAAGATGTAAGGGTAGGAGAATCATTGGAGAAAGACCCGGGACTCAAATAGTATGTAAAAGCAAAGAGTGTTCATTCTGCAGAATCAGCCAGCATGCAGGCATCAACCATTCATACAAAATGGCCACCCAAGAGGAGCACACAGGCCCCTTTGAAGCACAGCTAGGGGAATTTTAGGAGGGTTAGGTCATCTTCTAATGTGATTGACTAAGCAAGTAGCAGTTACATTTGTACACATTTGATTGGCTGTGGCCCAGATTTTACCATCCTTGGACATGCTTAGACATGTTTTAGAGACTTTGCAGGAACTGACTCAACCCTGGAGCCTATAATCTTGGGCAAGTTCTCTTTGGTCATAGTCCAGAGGTATTGAAGGAACTGACTCAGGACCCTGGGCAGCTATCTTCCCCTGCCACATGTGAGGGTCACTGGTGATTAACAGCCCTTTGTTCATGTTTTTTTTTTTTTTTTTTTTTTTTTTTTTTTTTCCCAGAAGTCTTGCCTGCCTCTCTGGGAAACTGAAACTTAGGCCTACCTGTAAACTAGAGCATATTTGATCCTTTCAAAGTGAGATAACATTAACATATGGGTCTAAACATAAATATTTAGAGGGAAACTTCGTGGGTAAAATATAATCCATTTAGCCAAACAGTAGTAGAAGCTCTCCCTCTCCTATGACTTATGACCTTGCAAGACATAATCTTTTGATCGAGTTTTAGGATTAAGCATGAATTCTCTCTTGTGGCATGAAAGCAGTTAGTACCCCCATAACGCACATGCCACCTTTGCACTGGTTGGGCATGTCTTGCCTGGCTGGCCAGCTGAGTAGCTGATAAAGTTATTTAGCAGCTTGAATAACTCTTTTAGGCACTAAAGCAGCTAGTCATTAGGGATGAAGCTTACAGCTCAGCTCTAGTTTGATTTATCAGTATCCTGCAACTAAACCATGTGTTGTATTCATCCGGTAGGCCTTACAATCTTGTCCTAATGGGTAACCAAAACATTGGCAATAGCCTATATTGTTTGGAGAGCTCTGACCAACAACTCACTAGGAATTATCCCATTCTGGCACTGGGAATTTTTTTTTAACCTATTGAGCTAAATTAAGGTAGCCTTCCTGATCATGAGTAAAAGGTTATTTACTGTGGAATGTGATAATTACTATAGGTTATACATGTGGTGAACCAGATTCTCCCTCTCAGCAACCATTTGCTGCCAATAGCTATTCTGGGAAGTGTGGGGTGTCATGGACCTTGTCATTATGAATGGCTGTTTTGTAGCACATAAAAGAGAGAAAGGAGGCTCAGGGGATTCAGAAAGTCAAGTCTGGTAGACCTGAATCTTGAAGGTCATCCAACCACTCCCCAACTATATGTGAGCTAGAACTTGAAACATCACTTCCTGGATAGAGGAGCAGAAAAGAAGTTCCAGAGACTCAAGAAATCGACAAGTAGGATATCAACAAATAAAGGAAAGGGTTGCAAGACCCTAAGGCTATTTAAAGGGGAAACAACTGCTTGGAGATGAAACTCACTGATTGAGCTGCCTGCAAGTGACATAACGTGCTCTAGAGACGTAGCTTCCATGAGTCCTCACCTATCTGGACAGGGGTTTCCTGGCGATGTATCTGCCTTTGAGACGCAGCAGCTATGGGGACGTCGTCGTCCAGGATTAGATGAGACTTCTGGTGGTGTGGCTGCCTTTGAGTCATCTATGGCTCCTGTAAGAAGCTCCTCTCCCTGCTCTGTAAATAACACCAATAAATCCATTGGTTCACCAAAGCTGGTTTTGGTGTAATTGTCCTTTGGCTTGCTTTTTGTGCTCTATTTGGGAATAAGATGTGTGTTCATCCCAATCCAGGAGATAAAAGCTTTCCTGAAACAATGACCCAATATTGAGAGGCTCAGTCTTATGCAGGACATTGTGATGGGAAAAACTCTAAAAGTTGAACTGATTCAATGAGATACTCTAAGAGTTAATTGCTAAGGAGCTAAAACTTATCTTTGTCACCAGATGGAAAAATCCCAAAGAAGGAATTGTCCAGAAAGGGCCCCAAGGGATGATAAAAGGGAAAGACGGTTCAGGCTAAAACAAAGTGAAAAAGAGTTCATTGTTAGGGTGGCCTGACTACAAAAATGGTTGATATGCAAATTGCCACGTCTTGTTTGTTCACTTACCCTTCCCCTTGGCCATGAAAACTATAAAATGGAAATGAAATCTCAGCTCGGTGCCAGAGCTTCTTTGGAGGGCTACCTCAAGTTCCTTGCCCCCCACCCACCCTCATCCACACCCCAGTAATAAACTCCTCCACTTTCTCTTATGCTGGTGTTGGAGACCTCTCCACTGTATTTCTACAACACCACAGCTGATGTGAGATCAGGAGTGTAACAAACATGCCAAGCCCAGAAGACAGGGGTTTGCAGCACTCCTCCCCATACTCCTGTGCCTACCTTCTTTTCACTTCCTGTTCCCCAAGGTTACCTCTTCTCTTTTGGTCTTTTTTCACCGTCCTTTACCATTTCCTTTGAAATGCTCATGGTCTCAAGACTGCACAGCTCTTAAGCAGGTAATGGCAGCCAACAGCTGCTGCGAAGTCATGAATGTGACGAGCGCTTCATGTCTGGAGGGTAGTTCCCACATTTTTATTGAATTTTCTTATTCTCTTTTCTCCACAACCCTTCACCAAACTTTCTTGTGGTGCTCAATTCTTTCTTTATTCTTTGGGACACTTTCTCTAGTCTCTATCCCCGTCCCCATCATCATCAAATATTTCTCTCTGATCACAGCTTCCTATTTGAAAATCCTGTGATGAGTTCTGGACCTCTGTCTTATTGGATCATCTATGCTCAACAGTTGATTGCTGCCTTTTTCTGCTGCATTTTCTTCACATAACCAGTTGCTGGTCTTTTCATCCTCCCTGCATCCTCCCTTCCTTCCCTGTTTCCTTCCGAATTCTTCTTCTTTTCTGACGACTGCAGTCTGAATGGTTCCCAGTGCATGCTCTTTCATTGTCTTTATATGTGCCTTTGTACAGTCTCATGTAGCTCAATGACTTTCGTAAAATCCACATGCTTACCATTCTCAATGCCTATTCTTTCCTTAACAACATCTCCTAAACTTGGGCTGGAGAGATGACTTAGCAGTTAAGTGGTTGCCTGTGAAGCCTAAGGACCCTGGTTCAAGGCTCCATTCCCCAGGACCCATATAAGCCAGATGCACAAGGTGGCACATGCATCTGAAGTTCATTTGCAGTGGCTGGAAGCCCTGGCATGCCCATTCTCTCTCTATCTATCTCCCTCTTTCTCTATCTGTCTGTCGCTCTCAAATAAATAAATGAACAGAATGTCCTTTAAAAATGTCTCCTAAACTTATGACCCTGCATGGTTGGATACATCTCGGTAGATAAATGAACTAAATGTCCAACTGTGATCTCCTCAGAACATGGCAAACCTCTAGAATTTTAGTTACAAATTAATGGGGGTCTTTTTGTATTGTTTTTTTTTTTTTTCATGTTGATGGTGCTAGGATTGAAACCAGCCCCTTACTATCGGCAGCACATGGTCTACCATTAAACTACCTTGCCAGCACCAACTAATGATAATTTTATCCTTTTTAAGTTATTGAAGTCACAAGTTATATTCATCTGTAAATCTCACCAGCTTTCTTAAAATATGCAGAATCTATTCATCTCCCATTAACTCTGCTGTTAATGTCCTGCACAGATAATTCTTTTCTCTCACTGCCATTGCAAAACACCTTTAGCTGGTCTACTGATTCCTTTTTCCTTTCCAATAGTCTATTCATACTATAGCAACCAGAGTGATACTATAAAATATAATAGTGATCATGTCATATCACAGGCATGATTCAAAAATGACACTGAATTTCATTTAGTATAAATCCAAGAGCAGTACAATGAACTAAAAATACCAGCATAAACTGTGGGCTGCTTTTTCTCATCTCATTTTTCATTACTCTCCTTTTTCTTTTTTTCTTCCCCTTGTCACTCCAATCACAATGAGCTACATGCTTTTATTTGCTGGGATCCTTGTTCTAATTAATTCTGCTCTCCAAAACATTCTTTTGCCAGCTATTCCAGACAGCAATACTTTTTTTTTTCTCAAATCTCACCTATAAAAGCATAAGAAATTCATTTACTGCATTCCTTCTACCAATACTCTGAATCCCTGTTTCAACAGCTAAGTCTTTTTTACTTCTAGAACACATGTCAACTCCTAATTTATTATAGACTTATTAGTTTTTAAAATATTATGTATTTATTTTCAAGTAAAGTGAGTGTGAGCATGACCATACCATGGACTTCTTGTCATTTCAAATGAACTCCAGATTCAGGCACTCCTTTGTGTATCAAGGTTTATGTGGATACTGGAGAATGGAACACCGACCGGCAGGCTTTGCGCAAGCAAACACCTTTAACTATTGAGCCATCTCCCTAGTGCTACTAGGCTTATTTTTAATTTCTGTTTTCTCTTATCACATCAGAATTTACCTAACTTAACAATGTTTCTTAAATCTATACTGATAATTTTTGAAGCTACATAGTTTTAAAATACAAAATTTTAAAATACATATATTTAACATCATTTGAAATGTTTTTATTAAATGTCCAAAACTGTATGTTTTATTTTATAGCCTCTAATTTTAAAATTAAATGTTTCATGTAAGTAACACAAATAATTCATTTCTTCAACAATTTAGAAAATACTATCTGTCTAGTAAAATCTAGATTTAAAACCTACCTACACTGAATTTTCATGTAGATTTTTAGGTTATTAAAAAAACAGTTATGGAAAGGCAAGTTATTCCTGGACAATGGGATGAATAGAAAATATTGATTAAATAAGAGATTATTAGGAAAGTAAGATTTAGCCTCTTGGGTTGTCCTGAAATATAAGACTCAGAAATAACAAAGAAATACAACAATCACAATTATTAAATTGTCTTGGGATATTTTCTAGTAAATTATATAGCCCATGAAGGACATTTAAGTAAAAAATATTAAACCAACCAAAGTTCTGACTTTGAGACCTTGACAATGCTTGAACTGAAGGGGATAAAGAATTAATATTTGAGTCAGGCAAGAATGCTAGGATTTAATGTCTGTCTAAGAAACCAAATGAAAGCAAAAAAGTAGTCATATTTTGGATTTAAAGCAATAAATAAACACATACAGTTTTATCATTCTTTAGCTCAGGGCTGCCAACTGTATAATTTTCTAGTTGATTTCCTTCTTTTCAATCTTTCTAAAGTGTTGACAGTTTTTAAATAATGGCATCAGGAATTGAAATGAAAATAGGAAATAAGATGTGAGATGCACAAATCAGTGTGGATATGCTCAGAAACAAAATTAAGATTTAATTTTTTGGTAACAGAATATAATTCTAGTGTATTTGTAAAAGTTGCAGATATGCTGCATGATAGGGGATGTGACAGGAAAGCTGGTTCCACAGCAATATAGTCTGTGACATATTAGCAGTGTCACTAAGTGCCAACCAAAGTCTTTCACAGTCACTATGCCAAGACGCAAATAGAAGTCAGACACACGTTTCTATCAGATGGGGGTTCATTGGTAAAATGCAGCTGTTGCCTTCAGCAGAGAAATTGAAGATAAATAGACTCAAACGTTGAGAGGTTATAGCGGCAGTTGATAATCTAAGTTTCAGTTGCATTTTAAATAGCAAAAAGCTCCAAATGAAATCAGCTGCTGGTGACTACCTTATGAAGTTTTTGTGATTCTCCAAGATCATGCCAGAAAACCTTATGCTATATTTTCTAATCAAATCTATTAATTGCCACCAAGAACAGGTAGGCTCCTCTCAGAACAGTTGCCTTGATTAACAATGGAATGCTAATAGCTAATGTCTTGCTATGTTCACTGCTAAATAATGGCATTTCCTAGATTCCTGTGAGGTATGGACACATGACCATGATTCAGTTCTGAGACTAAAATTCAGTAACAGCTCCTCACTTCTCTTTTCCTGTTGTTGAGAACATCCATGTGGCAATCAAAGTAATGTTGGTTATATAGGACTCTAGTGGCACACTCTAGTTGCAACAAGGATGAGCTGAAAGAAATTCCGTACCATGCAAGGTATGAGGTCAAAAGCTTTAGAGTAACCAGGAGCCCCCTTCAACAATGGAAGAAAGCTGTCCACAGAGAGCCTTCATGGAAATTACTGCACTGGGCTTGGTGACTCAAATGGGAAATGGAATCTTGATTCACCCAACATGCTGGATGCTCCTTTCCTCCAGTTCAGTACCTTCTGTTTCTCCTTTCAAATGTGTAAGAGTACTAGTTATTTCCCCATGAAAGGACTTACCTATTTTAAACTTTTTAAAAGTACAAAAGACGAAGAGACAGAAGGAGAGATAGAGAGAGAGGGAGAGAAGAGAGAAGAGAGACAGAGAGTTCCATTCCATGAAGCAACTTGTGTAGCAGCCTGACCAACCCTGAGCCATCAGCTCTGAACAACACAAACTGCTAAATCTGGCATTCTTTAATGTATGTGATTACACATTTATCTTTAAGTAACTTAAAATCCAGATGTGGTAAACTGCTGTCCCAATACATGGGAGATGGGGGCTGATGAATCAGAAATCCAAGGTCACCCTTGGCTACGTAGTGAGTTTGAGGACAACCTGGGCTAAATGAGACCCAGTCTCAAAATAAAAAGCAAACTTAAAATGTGAAATAACAACTACTACCATTCCATGAAGCTACTCCTAGTATTGGAACAATGCAGAAGACTATGCTATCTTATTCACTGAGTAACAAAAAGAAAATAGAAAAAAAAAAAACCTCACATGCAATGCTATTACATAAGAAAAGATACGTTGGCATTCTTGACTTCTGGGAAAATAATCCCAGCTTGGTCCATAAAGAAAAAAAATATGTATAACAATAGCAAACACAGACCATTCAGGAAGGCTTAGAAAACAAAGTTAAATTTGATTAAAAAATAGTTTGTAAGAAAGGTACTTATACTAAATGAAATATCTAAACAATAATCTACATCAAGTGTGTAAGTCTTCTCCCTCTGCAGACAATATTTACCCAATAAAACCACGTGAAGAATCCAGATAGGCTCCTGGAAGATCAGAATAGCATGAAGAAATGAGACTCCACAACTAACAGCCTGCATGATCTACTAGATATGAGCCAGACAATCCTGGGTTCTGTGGTCTCTTTAATCCTCTAGTGAAATGCAATTGCATAAGAATCCAAGGGACAAAACCAGAAAAGGAACTGCCATCAAGTCATGATACAGAGTAATCCTGGTCGTAATTTAGTGCATAAACCTGTAACTACGGGTGAGCTTAACAGCCAGCGATGGATAAGGTACACAGTGCTCAATTATCCTCTTCCCCAATAAAGCCTTTGATTGTTGACCCAGGATTATGCAATTACATGAGTTCTTTTTGTTTTTTTAATAATTACTGTTATAACCAAACATGAGGCGTATTTTCTCATCTTTATTTCCTGTATCCATGAAAAACGTATCTATCTCTACATTACTATACTTCCTTCCTACTCCATACTGGCCCAGAATCAGGCCCAGTAAGTATCCTCTTCCTTCCTGTCTATTGGGATGCTATGGACCTGGTCTGCTCTGCCAGGTCACCAGGATGTGAACTCCCTGATGAAAGGCTTCTTCTCTTTTATTTACTTAAAAGAGAGAGAGAGAGAGAGAGAGAATGGGCATGCCAGGGCTTCCAGTCACATCAAATAGGTTTCAAATACATTAGCCACCTTGTGCATCTGGCTTATGTGGGTACTGGGGAATTGATTCTCAGTCCTTGGGCTTCGCAGGCAAGCCTCTTAACCACTAAGCCATTTCTGCAGGCCCATCTTCCCTTTTTAATACTCCTCTTTAGCTTTTTACTTTTTTATTTTTTTTATTAATTGGTTTTGTACTCAGTGAATACAGTCAATTTGGTACCATTGTTAGGCTCATCCATGTCCTACACCCTCCCCCTGGCTCCTCCTTGTTGAGGTATATGGGTCATGCATTCTGGAGTTAGCCCACAGTTATCGGTAGGAGGAAATGTCTCTGTGTATCATGATCCAACATGTGGCTCTGACATTCTTTCTGCCCCCTCTTCTGCAAAATTTCCCTGAGCCATGTTGGGTTCATTTTTGGTCTGCTTCAGTGATGAGGTGTTGGGGGCCTCTGGGTCTCTGGATATCTGATTTGGTAGGAGTTGATTTTTCTCTGTGTTGATCTCCTTCACCCTTGTGCTGGTACCTGGTTCACCAAGAAAACAGCACCCTAACTTTTTAAAAATCTTCTGTTACTTATGCTTGAAAATGGACATAGGTAAATAATCAAAAACAAAATTACTGAATTTTTATGTTAAATGGATTACAGGGAATCTATTAAACTGGTAATTCAAGAATATACATACATACATACATACATACATACATACATAATACATAACATGTAAACTTTGTGAGGTGTAAATGAAGTGGTTTCAGAATCACTTTTGAGCTTTCCTCTTCTTTGTACTGATGAGACTTTTAACCAGCTCTCGAATAGTTTTTCTTTGGTTTTTAGAACTTCTATTATTAAAAAAGGCTTGACTTCATCCTCAAACACATTTATTTTTGATACAGGACTTGCTTCATACTGTAGCCCAGACTCAAAGATGTAGCCCAAGATGGTCACCTTCCCATAGTAGGCTTCCTGCCTCAGCCTACTGAGTGCCAGGGTGGCCGTCCTGTTTCTCCAATTTATTCTCAGTCTAACTTGCTGATTCGAAAGTAAGCTTAGCAAACCTGCAATTGTCCCATACCTAATGTCAATTCTGTAAGTTAATATCAATCAATATACCATAGAATAAACCTAATCAGGTGGAATGTCATTGAATTTATTCATGTCATTGTAATAATTGCTACCATAATGTACTAGAATGACTGATAAAAAGTGTTTCCTTGACAATGGCATTCATGAAGTGACAGATGTAATTGGGATGTAGGAGGTTTCCTCATGGCTCTGGTTTTCTGCAGAGGAAAGCTATATGGGACTGTGTGTGGCATGGAGGATTCTCTCACTTACTCATAAGTCCTTACTTTCTGAATTGCCCCCTTTTTATGTGAAATTAAGTTAGGCTCAAAGCATTTCATTACCATGGTGAGATCTTGTCACAACACCACTTATAGATTTACAAATTTCCCATGGCTTTTCCTTTTTTGTCCTTTGTTCCATATGAAAGTAGCCGCTGTTGTGCCCTTTCCAAGTCCCAGGGTATAGGTAAATGAAGTTGAAGAAATTTTCAGTGGCCTCTTCCATCCCATTTACAAAATCCCTAAATAGTTCCCCTGTCATAGGACCCCAGAAATTTGCTTCATGTAGAAGAGAAAATGTGTTCTATAGTGAATCATATAGAATATTTTGATATATAATTCTTTGATCAACATGAGGCTCAGGTAACATATAAAATCTGGAAGCAATATGATAAACTTTTAATCAAAGTAATCTACATTGTACCTTTCAATAATGGGAATACAAGATTACAACTTTTTGCAAACCCCCACTCTGCACATCTGGGCCAATTTAGCAATCAACTCTGCCCCACTTGCAAAGTTAATTCCTATTTCTCATCAAGGGGAAAGATATGTTGGGTAATGTCATAGTAATTTTACTTAAAATCAGACTTACTGATTCTTAGGTGGTAACTAGATTTAATTGTTGATCTCTGGATATTTTTCAAAGGTTATATATATATATATTATATATATATTCCATAAGTTATTATCAATCAACATATCTTAGAATAAACATTTATATATATATATACATATATATATATATATACACATATATATATATATATATGTGTGTGTGTGTGTGTGTGTGTGTGTGTGTGTTTGTGTGTATATATATATATATATATACATATATATATGTATATATTCAAAGATTCTATTATATTCTCAAATTTTAGAAAGCAGTCCCTTCCTGATCCCTTGATCCTTTGTCTTAGACAAGTAGATTTTGCTTTGCTTCTCTCAAGCCTGACAGAGTCTAGAGTTGGCATGCCAAAACCAAGATTTTACAAAGAACTAGCAAGAAACAGCAAGTGACACTTTGAAGATATAAGAGAATCAAGAGTACCAGGCATTTATCTACCATATAAAAATAAGCTGTTTAGCTGAAACAGTTCATCGCTATATTTTTTAAAATCTATGTTATTTGTTTATATTTAACTTTCTTCAAGAAAAGCTTACTTAAAAAAATAAGCTTCTCAAATAATAAAACATTGGTGAAGTAGACACACATATTCTATGCACAAGCAGAGCCCTGGTAATGGGCATGTTTTATAAATTCTGAACTAGAACCACACGAGCTTCTGATCCAGGGCAAGTTGAATTCTACAAATTAAAATATTAACAATGATAAAAGTTTAATTTCTTACTTTCCTATTCTTCCTTTCATGTCTTCTTCTTGTTGTCTTATTGCTCTAATTATGACTTTGAGCGCAATATTGAAGATAAGTGTCAGGTGTGGGCATCCTTGTTTCATTCTTGATTTTAGAAAAGGAAAAGAAGGTCTGTTTTCCTTTATTTAATGCAATGTTGACTGTGGATTTGTCAACTATAGCCTTTATTATTTTGAGATATAATTCATCTAATCCTGCTTTCATCAGAACTTTAATCATGAAAGCAAGCTGGATTTGGTTGGATGCCTTTTCTGCATCAATTGAGATGATGGTACAATTTTTTTGCTTAAGCTTATTTATATAATGGATAACATTTACTGATTTACATATGGTAAACCAACCTTGCATCATTGAAATGTAGAAAACTTGGTCATGATGTATAAAATTATTAAGGTATTCTTCAACTAAGTCTGTGATAATTTTATTGAGAATTTTGGTTTCTATGTTAAATAGGGAAATTGGTCTACAATTTTCTTTTAGTTGTATGTTTGTACAGTTTACAAATCAGGCTACATACAATGAATTTTAAAGTTTCCCTTTCCTTTTTAAAAAAATATCCTTCTTTGCTGATACATAATTCTAGCCTAAAAGACAAAATAAAATCTCTAAGATAATTCATAAAGCTAATAAATATTTTCAGTAAAATTTCAAGATTATCCTGGAGAGATGGCTCAGCAGTTAAAGCTGATTGTTTTTAAAACAGGTGACCCTGATTCAACTCCCCTAGTACCCACACAAACCCAGACACACAAAATGACACATGGGACTAGAGCTTGTTTGCAGTGGCAAGAGGCCCTGGTGTGCCCATTCTCTCTACCTCTCTTTTCTCTCTCTCCCTCTCTTTCTCCACTTGCAAATAAATAAATACAAATATATTTTTAAATAAACAACACAAAATCAACATACAAAAATTGGTAGCTTTCACCTATACTAATAATGAGCCCAAAGAGAAAGAAATCAAGAAAGAAAAAAAAAAAAAAAGACATTCACAGTAGCTGCAAAAAGAAAACAAGACCTATGAATAAACCTAACCAAAAATGTTAAAGGCCTCTATAATGAAAATCTGAAGACAATAAAAAAATTCAAAGAGGATACTATATTATGGAAAGACCTTCCATGCTCTTCAACTGGCAGAATTAATATTATGAAAATGGCTATAATACCAAAAATTGTCTGCAGATTCCCCATAATCCCCATAAAAATTCCAATGATGTTACTCATAGAGCTGGGAAATATAAATCAAGAATTCATATGGTTCCTCAAAGATCATAAATAACTGAAGCAATGCTAAGGAGAAAGACCAAGTTTGAGGTATAAATATACCTAATCACAAATTATACTGCAGGCAATGTGACAAAGTCAACATGGTACCAGAACGAAAATAAACATATAAACCAATGAAAATGAATAGAGAACTCAAAAATAAATTCACACTACTTTAAGCACCTAATATAAGCCAATGGCATCAAAAACATTCAGTGAAAAATGGCACAGCCTAGTCAATGAATGGCACTGGAAAAACTGGATACACACAGAAAGTGAAATTAGATTAGTATATTTCACCCTGCACAAATATCAGTTCAAAATGGATCAAAGAATTCAATATAAATTCTGAAATATGGAAGTTTCTAAAGGACACAAGTAGGGGCAACACTTCAAGATATAGGTATAAACAGGAGTGAGCTTCAATATCATGGAAAATAGCCCCGAAACCTAACTAATGGGATTACATTAAATGGAAATGATTGTGCAAAGCAATAAAAACCATAAGCAAAGTAAAAAGGCAGGCTACAGAACGAGAGAGAATCTTTGCTACATATAATTTAGAGAGGCGGCTGATAATCCAGAATTTACAAAAGACTTCAAAACAAAACAAAACAATAAGCAACAACAACAAAAATACTAAAACTGCAATCTTCAAATGAGCTAACAAAATGAATAGACAATTCACAAAAGAATAAATGCAAATGGCCATCCCTAGCATCCCTAGCGATCAGGGAAATGGAAATTAAAACCTCTTTGAGATGCCATCTTATCCTAGTCAGAATGGCCATGATCAAGAAAACTAGCAACAAATGCTGGACAGAATGTGGGGAAAGAGGAACACTTATTCACTGATGGTGGGAGTATAAACTAGTGTAGTCATGATGGAAATCCATATGGAAATATCTCAAAAAAAACTATAAATAGGGCTTAAGGGATTGCTTAGTGGTTAAGGCATTTGCCTGCAAAGCCAAAGCACCCAGGTTCAATTCCGCAGGACCCACATTAGACAGATGCACAAGGAGGCACATATATATGGAGTTCATCTGCAGTAGCTGGAGGCCCTGGCATGCCCATTCTCTCTCTCTCTCTCCCTCTTTCTCTGTCAAATACATAGATAAATAAAAGAAAAGAAAAGAAATAGAAAAAAATAGAAATAGAATTTCCATCTGACCCAGCTATACCACTCCTGGACATATACCCTAAGGACTCCATATTGTACTATAGAGATACTTGTACATCCATGTTTATTACACTCTATTTATAACAGCTAAAAATTGAAACCAGCCTAGAGGCCCATCAACAGAACAGTGGACAATGAAAATGTGGCCCATGTACACAGTGGTATTCTATTCAGCAGCACTGACAAATGAAACTGAAATTTGCAGGAAAATGGATGGATCTGGAAAGAATTATATTAAGTGAAGTGACCCAAGCTCAGAAATACCAAAGCAACATATTCTGTCTGATATGTGTATCCTAGCTTGCAATATCTATATATATGCATATATAGGGAGCAAATGTGAGTAAAACCTAAAATAGTAGAATAGTAACTAAGAGCAAATATAAAGTGATTAGTATCAGGTGGGGCAAACGAAGGGTTAAAGGACACAAGTGACCTGTGAACAGAATAGAAGAGAAATGAGTGTGCGTGTGGTGGGGGGAGGACGGAAGGGAGAAACAAGTGCTGATAATTAACTAAATCAAATTGGTTTTGAAAACATTAGAATGAATGATACCTAAATCCCTATATGTCAACTAAAAAATAAAATAAGGAAAATAAGAAATAATTCCTTGTAGAAATGTACAAGTATTTTCAAAATAGAAAAAAAGAAAAAGAACAGTTGGGCATTCCTTTAATGCCAGCACTTGGAAAGCAGAGATAGGAGGATTATTGTGAGCTTGAGGCCAGCCTGAGACTACATAGTGAATTCCAGGTCAGCCTGGACTACAGCAAAACCCTACCTCAAAAAATAAAAAAAAAAGAAAAGAAAAGAAAGTAAAAGAAAGAAAGAGAGCAAAAATAGATTTCCTTAACAAAATTATTCACAACATTCTAGGGACAAAGCATGTCTTTGTGAGAGTTCGCAGTCAATACCTAGCTCTTTATTGACTACTCATGTCAGCTTGAACAAGTAAATTTCCTATTCCTCAGTTTATTTCTAAAGTTGAAGTAATCATAGAAATAGTAGCACTTGGGCTGGACAGATAGCTTAGTGATTAAAGTACTTGCCTGCAAAGACAAAGGTCTCAGGTTTCATTCCCCAGTACCCATGTAAACCAGTTGCACAAGATAATGCATGCATTTGGAGTTAGTTTGCAGCAGCTGGATGCCCTGGCATGCTCATTCTCTCCTGCCCTTTCTCTCTCTCTCTTTTTCTCTCTCTCTCACTCCCTTTCCCTCTCCCTGCCCCTTTTTCTCTCTCTCAAATAAATAAATAAAAATAAAAATATTAAAGAAGAAATAGTAGCACTTACCTTAAAGCAGCTATAAGGAAGCTATTTTTTGACCCAATTTGACCCACTACTAGTATAAGCAATATTGTTTATATGGTTCCTGAGTAAATTTCACATAAATGCATTGTCTTTGAATCACCATTGAACTGAAAACCTGGGATGGGATGAACAAGATTATCCTTGAATAAACATTCCAGAAATTCCCACCGGGACCAGATAAAATGTCAATCTGTCATCTGTGTCAAAGGGTGAAAATCTGCATTAGGAGAGATATATCAGTGTTAAAACTTTTGCAAAAGGCTTGGGGTGATTTTATCTTCCCCTTTGCTAAGGTGTGGTTACATTGGTCAGAGATAGCAATTGTTCAGCCAGTTTTGGCTATTCCAAGATTGTTGCATTTAAGATGAGAGTGAATGAAATTATGCTCATAAACGGACTTTAAAAGAAGTAAGACCTTTACATAAAATACAGAGATAGGGCTGAAGAGATGGTTCTCTTCCTGCACAAGCAAGTGAGCCTGGGGAGGCCATTAAATGCCTGAGCTCAGATCTTCAGATACCATGAAAACAACTGCATGTAGCCATAAGCACCTGTGATCTCAATCCCAGAAGGAGGAAGCTGAAACCATGGAATGGCCAAGGCTTGAAAACCATTCTCAGTACAGAGACTCCACCTTAAGAAGTCAGAAGAGCAATGGAGCCCCACTCTTCTACGCCCCCACTGCAGGTAAGGACATGTCGTGCTGCAAGGGCACATGCATGTGCATATACCTCACACTTCACATACCCCCCAAACCACATTGCAAACAAGCAATATATATATATTGCTTATATATATATATATATATATATATACACACACATAGAGAGAGAGAGAGAAATACCCTCATAAAGGAGGTATTAACTTCTAATTGTGGAAGCAGTCAATCTTTCAATCAAATAGTTGTATCAATGAGTTAGAAGGAGTAGAAATAATCTTTTTCTCATGCTTATCAATATAGTCACAAGTGAACATAAACCTGTCAGTGATGAGATTCCATAGAATTAACTAGCATAGTGACCTTATTTATATCATTGAGTAACTATGAAGAATAAGCTACGTGCCTAGTGCTCACCTTCATGCTTGTCTGAGGGTAAGTACTTCATTGTTCATATGCTATCAAAAACAAGTGAATGATAAATGAATAAAATTGAAACTGTCTAGCTTCCCAGGTCAAGTTGAGCTCTTTCAACCTTAGTGGTAAAAAAAGAAAGAGGGCATCAATTTTAATCCAGGCAAGGAGCATAACCTTTACATAATGTAGGATTTCCTCTCCTTCAGTTGATCTCATTAACTTATCCATACCAGGCAGGTGTGCCCTGTACTAATTATTTTGCACTAAGTGATGTAAATGTGCCTAGCATGACTCTCATGTCTTATTTCCATGTCTTCTCCCTGGTTCCAAAATTCTTAATTGCTAAAAAAAGTACCTCATATGAAATATTTATAGGCTGTGCTTCTTTTATCCATGACTTCAATAAATAAATAGTTTCATGTGACATCCTCCATATATACATTTTCTAGTGTACTTGCTAAGTTTGTTTTTTTTTTTTTTTTAGTAGAAAGACCTTAGCATATGCAAGGTATCAAAAAATGTGTCAGATTATTTCTTAAATTATCTGCATGAATGTTTTAAGGGAATTTCTAGCTTCCTTATTGACCACCTCTTACAGCATTCTTCACTGGAAAGGCTTATCAAATAGTTCACAATATGTTCCTTTTACTGAAGGCTGACCTATAAAATAAAAAGTGGATAGCCAAATAGCCAGCATATTGTTTCTAATAGAGTTGTATTCTCTTTAATCAGGTCTTCAATATTCATTGGGAATGAAAATAAATCTGTTTACTCTGCTGTAGAAATTAGGCTCTGAAGAGATTGTTTTAGTTCTCTTTGTTTATGATGATTTGTTAGCTCTCAAGTGCAGAAATAATTTTGTTGTTTACATTAATCTATGGTAGCAGTATTAATTCCACATCGTACATAAATATAATTATTGATCATTACCAGCTGTAATTCAGTGTTAGAATTACAGATTTACATAATTGTGCTATTAAGTATAAACTTGAACTTTATATCTGAGGTCGCAAATAACTGGAGGCAGTGGAAACAGAAATCTCTGATTATATGTCATTCATATTTTAATATACGCTGTTGCAATTTTGATCACTGTTGATGTAAATATTTTCATGTACTTTAGAGCAATGAGATGCTAATGGGTGGAAATTACAGCAATATTGATCTAGCTAATAAAATGTAACACATTAGGAAGGAAGGATATTTATTATTTGCTTCAACTGTTACTATACATCACTTGCCTAAGGAACACAAGGTCTGACAAAAATGGGAAAACAACTTTGAACCAAACACTGAATATCTTCTCTGTAACAACTAGGGGGTTTCTGTTATCATTCCTCCATACTAGTGTGAATTGAAAAGGACACTGCCATTTCTAATGCATGCTGATAGTCTCTCAAGATCAGGAGACTGCATGAAAAAGACTTCATGGTTTTCAACCAAAGAGGAAATAGTGTTTAGAAATATCTTTCTGAGGCTATAAAATAGTATTATTGTCAAAATTCATGTGCTAATCTTATATTATGTTGTAAAATCTAATTTTTAATCTTAAAATTTAGTAGGTTAAAAAACCAAAGTACTTCATAATCACTATTTCAAATGAAGCATTTCAAACACTAAATAGGTTTCTAACATCATAAAACAGTTAGGATTTTTTTGGAGCTTCCTGTCACTTTATAAGAGCAAAGCTAGAATTGGAATTAAGTATTATATCATAATTTAATTTTTACTATATTTATTATTTGAATTTTATGAGATTGTCAAAATTAATCAAATTTTAGTTTTGTTTGACCCAATCTAAATAAATATGTATGCATGTACATGTATGTATGCATGCATGCATTTGTATATAGATTGTCCTGCTTCAACCATCATCTACCATTCCAACCCATCATCTTTCTAGTATGTAATATGTAAGTCTATCTAATAGCATAACTTAATCAACCAAGTATTTTCTTAATGTAAATGCAATATATAAAATAAAGTCAATATACACTCAATGAACCAATTTTTAAAACACAATAAAGATAAAACTAAAACAGGACTTTTAAAATATTTTTCTCTGATCTTCAATTCTTCTGCACTAATTAAGTATTTAATGTCTGCTTGTATTTGCATAAATGGTGCTGTACAATAAATATTATTTTGTACCTTGCTTTTTAAACCTTATCAGACATGTCAATTGTGATAAAATGTATACAACATGATGCATTTTTAAAATTTTGTTGTGAAGTTCATAATTTTAAGTCTATTAAATATTGTAATACAATCTCAAGAAGGCATTTCATCTTTCAAACTGAAACACTTCACTAAAAACATCCTGTATTTATCTTCCTCATAGTTCCAATGAGCACTATTTAAGTATCTATGAATTTGACAGCTCTAGACACCTTATGTAAGTGGATTAATATAATGTCTTTGGTAACCAGCTTATTTCACTTATCATAATGGTATTTATATTGTATCATTAGAGTGTCCTTCCTTTTACAGGATGATAGTAGTCTACTATATGTGCATACCATATTTCCATTATTAGTTTGTCATCTGATGGACTTGTGATTGCAGCCTCCTCTGAGTTATGGTTATTAATAGTGTGCATAGGTATGTACAAATATTCTCAAGACTTCTCTGTTCTTCTGTGTGTATATTCAGAAATGGAGCTGCTAGATCATATGGTAGTTGGACTCTTTGAGTGGATTTTTTTTTGTGTGTGAAAAGGTATTGAAATTTACCAAGTGCTCTGCATAAGGCCAGTCTATTTTACAGTGCTCTTCCATACCCCAGTGACAGGCATCTTGTTTCACAATGGTGAAATGTCATATGCTCATAAAATTTGCAGTGTCCTCAACATCATCAGCTCTTTGGTATCTTCTGGGCCACTGGTATTATTGCTCTTGCCTTGTCCTGGACCTTTTCCATTCTCTGTCAGCAGAGGCCATAGAAAAGAGTGGAGTTATTCTCCTTTCATGCACGGAGTTCCAATGTTCAAGAATCCGTGACATTATGTCACATTCAGGTTTTAATAATTTATCAAATATTATTTTTCCTTTCTTACCAGCATTTATACTGCTTTCCCTTTCCTTCCACACTGGGAAAAAAAAGTGGCAGAATTGGCTTAATTAATCTTCCCATAGATAGACATACATGATCCCTTGTAGTCTCTACCTGGTCTTGTTTCTTTGTGACCTTTCTCCTTGACAGACATGGAGCACATTATGAATCTGTAGAATAGCTTGGTTTTTTTTAGGATCAAAGTACATTCAAAGCAGAAATGGCCACAACTTCATGTATCTATGCTCCCAAAAGGATTTTGTTTGTTTTTAATATATTCTATATTCTGTTACATAATTTGATTTTTTTATATTTTGATAGTTGCATAATATTTTATGTATGTATCAGCATACATAACAATATTGTGATTCAAGTTTGCATTGGGTAGTGACAACTTATTTAGAGAATTGTTAAATTTCTCATTGCAGATAATGCCCCAGTGAATGTCTCATTATATGAATACAACCAAACCTAGTGATACACTGCACTCAATATGTATATATTGTCAATTTTGCTATACTTTGCTAACTATGCTCAAAAACTACTATTGGGAAAATACATTGCAGAACTCTCATTCCAGGCAAATATTCTACTTCTTAGCTCTAGCCCCAGACCGCTCCCCTCTTTAGACTCTTCATATTTTTCTGTTATTTATTTCATGGCTATACTTTCTGTGACCAGATTAGAAAGTTTGCCCTTCTAGAATGTAAATAAACTCAATATTTCATTTAAAATTTATACTTTCCTTTAAAAATCAATGTAAAGTGTTGCAATGATATAACTTTATTTTGTATTCTGTTGCAGTCAGGTTTGCATTGCTGGCAGAAATCACCTGGCCAAGAGCAGATTTGCGGGGACAAAAAAAGGTTTATTTTTGCTTATAGACTGGAGGGGAAGCTCCACGATGGCAGAGAAAACGATGACATGAGCAGAGGGTGGACATCACCTCCTTGCCAACATCAGGTGGTCAACAGCAATAAGAGAATGTACCAAACACTGGCAAAGGAAAACTGGTTATAACACTCATAAGCCTGCCCCCAACAATACACCACCTCCAGGAGGCTTTAATTTCCTATTGCCATCAGCTGAAGAACCTAGCATCCAGAACATCTAAGTTTATGGGGACACCTGAATCAAACCACCACATATTCATATGGCAAACTAGTTGCCCAAAAGTAATTGGCTATATGGTCTATTTTTCTTCCATGTAATAATAAAAATATCCTTCCCTTATCTTAATTTTCATATTTATTTGTTCATTTCTTATCTGGGGCAGAGTATTTATTAAAACTTTCAATTTCCCTTGTTTACTTTTTTCCCAAGGTAAGGTCTCCCTCTAGCTCAGACTAATCTGAAACTCACTCTGTAGTCCCTGACTGGCCTCAAATGCACAGAGATCCTCTCTCCTCTGCCTCCTGAGTGCTGGGATTAAAGGTGTGCTCCAGCATGCTTGGCTTACTGTTTTCTTAATACCACTTCCCAGAGTTTTCTTATATATTGTTCCCCACTCATCCAAACATTCACTTTCCAATTTTCAGTTGCCCATGATCAGTTTGAAAATATTAAGTCTGAAAATATTAAAAGAAAAAAATGTCAAATGTATGTAGTTAGTTGATTGTGTATCAGTCTGCCTGGCATAGTAAAAATGCACATCATTGCAACATCACTCCTGTGATGTGTCATCTCTCTTGTCATTGTATCCACACTGTTCATGCTAATCAACCTTTAGGCATTTTGTAGCTGTGGTGGTTTGAATGTAAAATGTTTTGTACAGACTTGAATAGGCTTTAAGTGGGTACTGGGGAATAGAACAGAGGCCATCAGGACTTTACCACTGAGCCATCTCTCCAGCCCTGGCTCAGGTATGATTAATTACGGCTAAGCTTCCTGCCAGAGCCTCCAGCAGAGTGCTGGAGGAAGTGTCACTCCAGGGAGGGGACGGGGGGCCTGCGGGCCAAGCTTAAGGTGTGTTTGGGGACCGATTTTGATTCTGGCCCAAAGGTGTGCAGAAAGCATTTTGAGCTCTGGCAGTTAGTTTGTTTTTGCTTAGTGCGGTTTCCTCTGCTTGGAACTATGGAAGTAAGCAGCTTTTTCTTCCACTGATAGAACTTCCTCTGGATCTATAAGCCTGAAATCCTTCCTCCTATAAACTGTGTCTGGTTGGAAGTTCATCAAAGCAATGTGGAGCTTACTACAACAGTGCTATATAGCATATACATTTCTCTGCTTAGCTTGTTTTCAAAAGTTTCTTAATTTCATATGCATTTTTTTATTAATTTTACTTCTAGCTACTCTATTGCCATAACTAAACACTCACAATTGAGTGGATTAAACAATTGAAAATTACTTAGCTATAGTCCTGCACGTAATCACAGCAATTTAAATATCAAGGCTCCAACAAAGTTTTTTTTCTGGTAAAGTCTCTATATATGTCAGACAGTCACCCTTCTGTGTCCTCATACGGCAGAGAAGAGCAGGGCAAGCAGAGAAAGTGATTCTGTTTCCTCTTATAAAGATAATAATCCTGTATCATCAGTTCCCCACTATCATCCACATTTAGTTTCTCCCATATTCCAAATAGTCATAGTATGGATTAGAGATACAAGACATCAAATTTGGGGAACACAATTCAGTCCATAGTATATTCATATTTTATATTACTATTTTAATTTCATAGAAAAACCATGAACTATTAGTATTAATTTTATAGTGGAAAAAATTTATATAATATTGCTATTTATTCTTAATATTTAATATTTATCCTTAATATTTAACAGTTACATAATAACTAGTCTAATTTAAATATAAATATAAATATATGTTCTATATATTTATAATTTAAATTTATAGAACATAAAGAGTATATTTAAAAATATTTTATATTATATTTTTTTCTGGTATAATTTTATTACCTGTTATTCTAAAAACATTGTGAAAACATAGTGATGGCAGCTAGTAGTCTTATTTTTTATAAAGAAAAATAAGACCCAGACAAATTTTTCTTCACTCAAGGTTATACATAAGTCTCTTTCCAAAGAATTACTTCGTTATGAGATGTAATTCCTAAATCTCTGTGTTGGTGACAGTATACTATACTTGGAAAGGAGAAGAAAACTTGAGAGAAAGGAGGGAGAGACAGAGGAGAATGAATTAGTTCTTCCCTCATGAGCAACATAAAAATGCTTAGGATAGTTCTAATAGAAGTCTACTTTAGTGAAAGTATTTTGGTTTTTTGTTGTTGCTCTTTTTTTTTTATTTTCTTTTTGGACATCGCTTCTCAATTTCTTCAGTAGTTAGGAGCTCAAAAAGGAAACCTCATTTGAATGCTTATGTCCAATTGCAGGGCAGGTCTCAGAGTGAACTAGTATAATTCCCCTCCTTCTCTACACTTGCACTTTCTCATGAATACCTGCTGGACGGGACATCTTGTCCTAAGGGGAGCTGGCCAGTTCAGCTGTGGCTCACTTTCCTCCACTGCATTTTTTCCAGAAACAAGATGTCAACCAAAGTTTTTGCCCAGCAAGTTACGTGTATGTGGGCATAAAACTTAGGGCAGGATGCTTTCAAGGGTCTTTCAGCTTTATCATAAGTGTAGCATTCCCTGAATTACTTTCACAAGCCTTATTGGCCTGCCTCACAGATATTGTTACATAAAACTATGTTGTCTCTTGCTGCACCTCTGAAATAACATAACTTGGGTTGGGGGGGCCTGCCTATTCAGACTTAGAAAATTTTATAACTGGTACACAGTGAGTGGGCTTTATAATCATAACTCCACTCCCTCAGTCAATAATTTTCTTGTGTTAAACAAAATAACAAAAGATTTTTTTAACTTTTTTTTTAACAACATACTATATTCCATGATCATAGTCCCTTTGCACAATTCTCCTATCTTGCATGTGCCCTTCACTAACCACTTCTTCCCAGCTTCTTCTATTCCTTTTATTGATTTATTCAACAAGTGAATAACTTTTAGGTTATATGTACCCATAGCAAGTATTTCAAACTGCTAAATGCAAATACAAACAAATCTATGGACTGTGAGGACATGAAAATATATTCATTTTTTCTTCTTTTTTAAAAAAATTATTGGAACAAGTTTACCTGTGTGTTCGTGTCTATAGGTGTACCAGGATCTCTTGTGACAGCAAACAAGTGCTCACCTGGCTTTTGCGGGTGGCTGGGGAATTGAACCAAGGCTTGCAGGCCCTTTAACCATTGAGCCATCTTCTTAGTTCCCAGTATTAAACTTTTCTAAAGCTTGCTGTATAAAAAACTGGCATGAAATAGCCTAGAACAGAAGTTCATGTTATATAAGGTAGTTAATATCTAATTTTTAAATACTTTTCAAATTTATTACATACTATCATATGCATTTTGAAGCTTTATATAATACAGTGGATATCTAGTGTTTTGTTAGTTTTTCTTTGCTCTGTTTTCAGTATTTATCAATTGATCACTTGATCTACACATTTTAAGAAAGAAAATGGGAAAATAAGGACAGAATCAAATAAAGGGTAATATAGGAGAAAAAAAATTGCTAATATTGCCATTGTTTGATTTTTTTGGCTTGCTTATTATTTAGTTTCCCCATTGTAAGTCAAGTAGAAGCAAGAAGCACATCTCCCAGTCCTTTGCAATTCTCTTTTTCCACCCGTCTACGTGGTAACACCATCTCTCTCAGCCACTGTGTGCCTGTGTACTGGACATCATAATTAAAATGTCCATGTGTTTCTAAATTATCTTTGTATGTAAATTTTACAGTAAATTTTAAATCAAACTGTCCACATTTCAGACTTGTCGAGTTATTTCCAGTGCTCTGAACTGTCTCATATATTCATGTGTTTGCCCACCAGAATTTCTCTGCAGAGTATCTTTTCTTCACACCTTACCCTACCTCATCATATCAATCACACTACAGACTCATCTTTCAATGAACTTAGCTATCCTAAAGTGTTTTGTTCCTATTCTATAACATTACTTAGTAACAGTACCAAATTCAGCTGCTGTATCATTACATTGTCCACAAAACTATGAGTCAGAGAAATAAATATTGACCACCCTTTTCTTCACGAATCATCTGTAAGTTTTTTAGCTCTCTGTTATCACAATGATAATAAGATTTTTGTTTACCCACTAAAATACACAGTACTCTAACATAATGATTTTTATTTCTTTTTATCCACTGTTATGTTCACTAACTTTATGCTTGACAGACAGTACCTAATAAATATTTGTTGGACATTGTTCTAATTTGTTTACACATCTATATCCTTCTACTAAACTGCAAGTCAATTAAGTACAGATGACTTGTGCTATTAATTTTAGGGTCTCCCCAAGAAACTCAAACATAAATAAGTGATTAATTAATGCTTGTTGAGGTTATTTGCTTAAAATAATGTAAAATTATTCCATGATGTTTTGGAAACCCTATTTAATTTGCACCGAGTTTGTGAACTAAAGAGACATCACTGAATTTTCCAACCTCATTAGTCTTTGAAGCTATTATTTCAACTTGCCCTGACATGAATCATTAGAAATGCTTCAGAAAGGGCCAGACCGGGCTTCCTGCTGATAAGGGACCTAGAGCCTTCCAGGAGGCTACTCAAATCACCATTAAGATTCCACACTCAACATCTCATGCTAAAAGATACAATCAGTTTATTATGGGAGACACTACAACAAAACTAAAAAAAAATATTTTCTGTTCTTTCATAGTTTCCTATCTTTCTGAAAATTTATATATGCAGTCACATCTCTAGCTAGTAAGTGGGCTTATTACTCAGCTGTAGGGAGACAAGAGACTATGGCAACAAAGTAAATTGATCTGGATAAAATACAACATCAGGCTTGCACAGGTCATGCAGAGATTTTTAGTCTTAACCTGATTTACTAGCTATGTGCATTGCTGTGTCTTTGCATTTAAAGTTTCTTCATTTGTAAAAGGGGATAATGATGCAGACCTCTTCACAAGATCACTGTGTCACTTAACTAATTAATACTGTAATTATAAAGTACTTAGAAAATATAATGCACTGTACAAATGCCAAGTGTTGTTACTAGAATCATTTGAGTGCTCAGCTCATCAAGATTTACTACTTTAGCAGGGTAAATAATTCTAAACAGTAAGAAAGCTCCAACTATACATACTAATTAATCCAATTTAAACATTTATTATGGACTGTAAATATGCCTTGTTAAAATATGCATATTAGTTAAGGCTTCCATTAAAATCATCAGTACAAGATTGAGTTGAGTTGTTTAAGGTCTGCGTACAATGAACTCTGTGTGGCTCCTTTACCTGACAACCTAGATTACATTTATTTTATAAGTAATTTCATTGCTGTTTTACTTGTTTGTTTGATTGAATGTTGATTGCCAGGGATTTGGTTATTTATTTATTTTTTTGTTTTGTTTTTAAGTGAGAATAGAAGGAGGGAAATTAGCATATTTGCAGTCTCAGTAGTGAAAGATTTGAAAACAGCCACTATACTTTTAACTGCAATGCTGTTGTTTTACTCTAATACCCACTAGGGGACCTCTTCTGGAAAGGAAATGCCCTAGAGTCATAGATGGGAGTTTAATATGTGCTTTAGGGAAAACTTGACTTTGGTGGTGAGAACAACATTCTCTCTATGGGTTAAATCTTCTGAACACCACCCATGTGTGAATCCTTATTGGAACCATACATCAAAAGGTAAAATCAAATGATTAAAGTTTCTTTGAAGAGTTAAGAATTCTGTGATTGTGGTTTTTGTTTGAATGAATAAACAGAAAGAAAAGAAAAAAAAAATAACAGAAGGACTTGTCCCAGGTAACATTACTTTAGCCACTACAGTCAAAAGCTGAATCCTGTATTCATTTTTTTTTAATTACAATACAATAATGCAATCTAACTGCTTAGTGGGATGAATACTTAAACCTTTATTCCAAGAACTCAGAGTCAAATTGCTATCACACAGTTTGAAATACATTCACCCAGTGGAATACTATCTTCCAGTAGTTGTAAGGATCCTGATTTGTCAAAGACTTAAAAACATACACTAATCACTATAAAATACTACTAGGGCCACTCCTGCTGCTGCTGCTGCCATTTATTTATTTATTTTTTATTAAAAGGAATGATGGTACCTTTCTGTGCTTTCCTTATATTAACAAGTATCACCACTAAACACTTTGTAAGGTTACTGAGTGCACTAAATTTCCCAAGGCAGACTACACAACTGATCATATATTTTTTTTCATTGAAAACTATAAATAGGCCAATAAGTAAAATTATTTATCCAACTCCTGATTCTTCTCAGCAAATACTGCCCTTCCATGCAAATAAACACCCATTGGGAAGGTCACACACTCTACACCCATAAAGCAGACCCAGCACTAGAGGCATCAGAATACGTATGTGGAACACTAACTTCAAGGGTGGAACACACTTCTTTGTCTCAGTCACAAACCCATCAGAAAATTTCTAGTCTCTAAATCACCTCAACTTTCTTCCTATTCTGACTTACAAATGAAATGTATTTTTGAGACTCACAGATAATATGTTAGAAAATGTACTAAAAAGAAATATATTTTAGGGAAATTAATTGTGATTCCAAAGTAATAGACTCAGTATATTGAGGTAATTCTTCTTAGAATATTTCAAAGGGAAAAACCAAAATATTCTGAAACATATTTACATTTCTCTTTCAAACTTTTCTCTAACTCATTATATTTCATTTTTTAAGAGAAACTAAATATAATTGAGTTAAGATTGTTCTTGAGTTAATAAAACAGGTAAAAACTATTGCCACACATGCATTCTTTTATAAATTTAATTTGTTCTGCATATGATATATGCATGTGCATATAAGCATATAGATTAGATATGCACATCTGTACACCTACAATGTGTATGCTTGTGAAGGCTAGAGAACATCAGGTGTCATTCTCTTATCACTGAAGTCTATAATTGCATGAGACTGAGACAGGATCTCTCCCTCAGCCCACAGTTGCCATTTATTTTCATCAGGAAGCCCCAGTGATTGATTTACTGGTCTTTGTCCACAAAAAGACTGAGGATACAGATACATGTGGTCATACCCAGCTTTTTACATGGGTTCTGGGGACTTGAACTCAGTAGCCTCCAGCCCGAGAGTCCCTCATGCTTAAAAGGCAAGTGCTTTTAAATGCTAGCTGTCTCCCCGTCACCACACATACATTCTTAAATGTATTTTAAAACTTAATTTTAAAAGCAAAACCATTGGCTATAGACTTGGTACAGCCTTGAAGTTACTGAAATTCATTTTTATATTTTATTATTTTTAAACACAAGCCAATGTACCACTCTCCCATACAGCTTACATTCATTCAAAGGGCACCTTATATAGCATTTTAAATGGAAAAAAAAGAAAATATCTGACTAGTATTTTTCAGCAACATACACATCACCCATAATGGTCATGCACTTCATATGATAAGTAATATCTAAGTATGTAAAGTATTCATTATCAAAGTTGACTTGTACAAACTGTTTAGTAAAAAGCAAACATTGTCATTTAATAATGAATATTATAGGATTTCCAGTTAAGGTGGTGGCATAGGAACCACTTCAAAGGAGCCTAAGGGAGAAAAAGCCAAAAAAAAAAAAAAAACAGCAAAATAAACTCTTCTACTAAAAAATGAGTAGTATAAGAATTTATCAACTATAGCAGAGAAGTAGGAGAGATCCATAGTATATAGAGCCCACAGAAGCAGGCAGAAGTGGCTCCGGCAGCAGAAGCACCAGGTCTGGATGGCCACAGCCCTAAGGTTTGGCCTGAGCTGCAGGAAAAGCCAGGTGAGGGGATTCTCCACTCATACCAGAGCTCCTGGCAAACTCACGAAATGTGAAGGGAGGACAGCAGGGAAGAACGGAGCAGCTTGTGAGGAAGAGGATCACATGGACCAGCAAAAGAACTTCAGCCACCATCCACAGCTTCCCCTTCCCCACCACCAGCACAAATGCCAGCAAGCAACAGAGTCCTGGGAAAGGAATGTCACCTACAAAGCACCTGGCACAGGAGATCAGAGCAGCACCCAGAGACCCAGCCAGCCTACCTGAGCCCACAGCACAGCAAAGCGGGACCCAAGTAGAAGCACAGCACAATTGAGATCAAAACCATCCCAAAAGGTAACTGGGATTACACCAGATCAGTACCTGCCAAAAAAAAGCCTGGTATATAGGCTTGAATTACACCTGCCATGTCAGGGTAAATTATGTGTTAAATCCGATGGATGGTCAGATTTGTCATTCTTAAATAAGCTATATTTGGGGCTTGTCATTATTTGCTCCCTGATTTATAGTGCCTTTGTTTCCTCTTCTGTCCTTCATTGGGGAAGGGTCTCACTTGGTCACAAGCTGACTTAGAATCCTCAACTGACCAGAAATCTTAGCCAGTTGACAGGATTAATGGTGGGTGTGGGGCAACACACGTCCTTAGGGACTGTGATTTTGTTAGGGGACCTGGTTGTCATAATATCCACTCTTACATAAATACTCTGTGCTATTTTTCATTGAATGTGTACATTGTTTTGCTAAATTTCAGAACCTGCCTGTATTTTGTTCCACTCAGCCTACTTGAATACTCTCACAGCAGGCAGACCCAACTTCTAGGGTCACTTTTGTAGTTACTTGGAGAGTCCTAATAGCCACAGCTAGCACCTTAAGCTCCTACCCTGAAGATATATAACATCAGATTGATTGATATATCTAATAATACTGCAGCCAATGAGACAATACAAGCATTAACTTAATCCAAGATGCAAAAATATGTACATTATAACACAAGAAACACAGAAAAATCGAGACAATATAAATCCACCAAAAAGTATTAATGCATCAGAAATCACCTCCAGTGAAACTGATTTAGAGGAAATGCCTGAGAAAGATTTCAAAAGAATGATTATAAATATGTCCAAAGAAATCAAAGGAATCAAAGAAGACACAGGAAAACAATTTAATGAAATAAGGAGGTCAATAAAAGACATAAATAAGGAAATAGAAATAATAAAGAAAAACCAGTCAGAATTACTAGCAATGAAGAACAGAGTCAATAAAATAAAAAACTCATTAGAAAATCTCACTAGTAGAATGGATGAAGGAGAGGACGGAATATCTAAACTAGAAGACCAGGTGGTAGATCTAATCCAGTCCAACAAAGGGAAATACAAACTAATAGGAAAGTATGAATGGGAATTTCAAGTATTTGGGATACTATGAAAAGATCAAACATAAGAACTCAAGGTATAGTAGGGGAAGAATTCCACTCCAAAGGCATAGTAGGCATTTTCAATAAAATCATAGAAGAAAATTTTCCCCAAATTGCGAAAGAGATGCCAATGCAGATACCTTTAGATTCTAATGGAAGCCCTTAGAACACCAAACAGACAAAAGCTGGAAAGAACCTCTCCTCACCATGTTAAAATTAAACTACCAAACATACAACCAAATAAAATATATTGAAAGCTGTGACAGACAAAATCAAGTCACATAGAAAGGCAAGATCCATAAGGATCACAGCAGATTACACAGCACAAACTTTAAAAGCCAGAAGGGCTTGGAATGATGTATTCCAAGTACTGAAGGATAACAACTGTCAACCAAGGTTACTTTATCCGACAAAGCTATCCATTCAAATAGGTGGTGAAATAAAGATTCCACAACAAAGGCAGGCTAAAGGAATATTTGAAGGCAGAACCTGCTCTACAGAAGATACTTAAAAGGATCCTCCACGCTGAAGAGAAAGAAAAGCACACATATAAGGCACCTTGGAAAAACAAACCACATTCAAATACTACTTAATACAGAGAGCAAAGGTACAACTGGAAGAACTACAAAACAAGAAAAATGGCAAGAATAAATTCACACCTTTCAGTAATAACCCTTAATATCAACGGCCTCAATGCCCCAACCAAAAGACATAGGTTTGCAGACTGGGTTAAACAGCAGGATCCTTCAATTTGTTACTTCAAAGAAACTCACCTTTCTATAAAAGATGGACACTATCTTAGGGTGAAAGGTTGGAAAACAGTGTTTCAAGCAAATGGGCCTAGAAAACAAGCAGGGGTTGCTATCCTAATATCTGAAAAGGTAGACTTCAGTCCAACCTTAGTTAGGAAAGATGAGGAATGTCACTTTATATTTATTAAAGGCACACTCCAACAGGAAGACATTATAATCGTAAACATGTAAGCACCTAACGTGGGGGCCCCCAACATCATCAAACAAACATATTAGAACTAAGGTCACAGATAACACCAAACATAGTTGTAGTGGGTGAATTCAACACCCCACTCTCATCAATTGACAGGTCAACCTGGCAAAAAATAAACAGAGATACATCTGGATTAAATGAGGTCATAGAACAAATGGACCTAACAGATATGTACAGGATATTCCATCCAAATGCTTTAGAATACACATTCTTTTCAGCAGCACATGGAACATTCTCTAAAATAGACCATATCAGGGCACAAAACAAATCTTAAGAAATGAAGAAATCAAGAAGGAAATTAAAAAATTCATAGAGTCAAACGATAATGAGAACACAACATACCAAAGCCTTTGGAACACAATGAAGGCAGTCCTAAGAGGGAAATTTATAGCCTTAAGTGCATATATTAAGGCAATAAAACCACAAATTAACCACTGGGACCTCATGAAATTGCAAAGCTTTTGTATGGCCAAGATACTATGAATAGAGCAAAGAGGCAACCTATAGAATGGGAGAAAATCTTTGCCAGCTGTACATCTGATAGAGGATTAATATCTGGGATATACAAAGAACTAAAAAAATTAAATAAGAAATTAAACAAGCCAATTAATAAAAGGGCTATGAGGCTGAGTGTAGTGGTACACGCCTTTAATCTCAGCACATGGTAGGAAGAGGTAGGAGGATTGCCAATAGTTCAAGGCCAGCCTGAGACTACATAGTGAATTCCAAGTCAGCCTGAGCTAGAGTGAGACCCTACCTTGGAAAACCAAAAAAAAAAAAAAAAAAAAAAAAAAAAAAAAAAAATTAATTAATTAATTAAGGGCTATGGAACTAAATAGAGAGTTCTCAAAGGAAGAAATACAGTTGGCACATAAACATCTAAAAAAAATATTCTCCATCCCTAGTCATCAGGGAAATACAGATTAAAACTATGTTGAGATTCCATCTCACTCCTGTCTTATTGGCTACCATCATGAAAACAAATAACCATAAATGCTGGCAAAGATGTGGAAAAAGAGAAACCTGTCTACACTGTTGGTGGGAATGCAATCTGGTCGAGCCATTGTGGAAATCAGTGTGAAGGTTCCTGAGACAGCTAAAAATAGATCTACCATATGACCCAGCTATAGCACTCCTAGGCATATATCCTAAGGACTCATCTCACTACCTTAGAGATGCTTGCTCAATCATGTTTATTGTCACTCTATTCACAATAGCTAGGAAAACTGATGAGTGGATAAGGAAGATATGGCACATTTATACAATGGAGGTCTAATCAGCAGTAAAGAAAAATGAAATTATTAAATTTGCAGGAAAATGGCTGGATCTGGAAAGGATTATACTAAGTGAGGAAACCCAGGCCCAGAAAAACAGATGTCACATTTTCTCTTTCAATGTGGAACCTAGCTACAAATGATTGGACTTCTATTTGAGTAGAAAGAAAACTCAGTAGCACAGGCAAGTAAGCTAAAAATGAGATATAAAGGGAATCAAAATGGAGGGAAGAGGGGATTTAATAGGATGGTATTGTATATATGTAAGTACAAGAACAGATTAATGGGGTGAAAAGGCCTAAGTGAGGTCAGGGGAAGAGATTGAGTAAAAGAAAGGAAGAGGGAGGGCTAATCAAAATCTAAGAGGATATAAGTAAGTCATATGGAAACCTACTTTTTTGGACAATGAAATGCACAGGAGCCATAGATTGTTATTAGAAAATTTTCAGTGCCAGGGGTGGGATACCTTCCAGTGAATTGTTGGCCAGAGAGGGCCCTGATGCCCCCAAACTATCATAGGCCATTGCTGAGGGCCTTGGTTTCCTACCAGGAATATATGGTAAGACCCTATTGTTGAAGACTCCACATACTTGGGATACAAGGTCACTGAAGAAATCTTGCTGGAGCTGAGCTGAAAACCTCCTCCATGTAGACCAGGTGACAGAAAGCTGGAAGAAACCACGCTGCATGCAGTTCAATAGGACAGAGAGAAATCACCAGTGAAGATACTCAACAGTGGACACTGCAAGCCTTACATTTGGCCAGCCAGGTCTGTTAAGGGGCAAACCAACCACCGTCTAATTTGACTGAAGGTCCACACCATGATAGGGAATACCTCCCTGATACTGAAAACCTACAACAGGGGTAGTCATGAGTCCTGGGGGTGTAACATCTGCTGCTGTCTGTTATATGTATACACTATGGTCACCAAACTGCCATGTAAGCACTACTCTTAATGTTCATATCCATACATTAATGCTACTCTCACTTTTGGTTAAAGAACCTTCTCTTTTCAGGTGGCAGTGACCTTGAGATGACTCAGAAGGCACCATAGTGCTGAGAAGATAAGAAAGAGGAGTGTTCAGCACTGAAATATCTCTATCACACCTTCCAAGGCTCAGGGACCACTGTGGAAGAGGTGGTAGAAAGAATGTAAGAGCCAAAGGAAGGGTAAGAGTCCTTACAATGTGCTCCTCCAGACACAAAATGGCCTGGATATCCATGACCTCACAGTGCCTGACACTACCTACACAAGACCATCGTAATAGGAAGAAAAGGTCAGGACATCAAAACAAAGGAAAGACTAATTGAGATGGGGAGGGGATATGATGAAGAGTGGAGTTTCAATGGGGAAAGTTGGGGGAGGTAGGGAATTACCAGGGGATATTGTTCATAATCATGGAAGTTGTCAATAAAAATAAAAATAAATTAATTAAAAAATAATAAATATTATAATAGTACATAAGTAATGCACTAGTCTCTTTCATTTCTACTGTGATAACTGACCACATGTGAAATGGGTTTCATCCACAATCTCAGCTCTTTCACAGCCTCTTGCCATCGTTAAGCCCTGTTTTAGACACTCTCTGCTCCTGAGCTCTCCCTGCTACTCTTTATCCATCCACTACTGCTGTTGTGTGTGCCTGGAGCTGACAGTTTTAGGATTGTCTTCTCTCCTATTTCCAACTCAACCCTCTTGACCCATCATAAATTTCATAGCAGTAATAAGACCATTTAACCAGGTATGGTAACACAGGGTGGCTGTGCACAGCACGAAGGACCATCATATTGACCTGACGAGTGAGCAGAAGACTGCTGACTTAGCACCACACAAGTACACAGCCTCTGTTTTGCCTGCTACAAAAGTTTTCTTAGTGAAGCAGGTGTACTAGACATGATTATTTCAGCTGTCATGGCTGGGAGTCCATCCTCCTGCCTGGCCTAATTGAATACATTGACGCTTTTCTATTTCTGTTCGCACAGAACTTATGGACAGGATATCAGGGTATCAGCCAAAGCTGTCATGAAACCAGCAAAGCCTGCCTATGACACTGTGGATGACATGCATGATGCAGAGTGTTACAGTTACATTCTTGTTGCTGGACAAACACCTGAAGCAGCTTAAGGGAGGAAAGGGTTTATTTTGGGCTTAGAGAATCCAGGGGTAACACCATCAATGGCAGAAGAAGCTGGCTCACTTCTGCAGGTCCAATCACAGTGACACCACCAAACAGCCAGGAAACAGGAACAGCCGGAATTCAAACTGTTCTAACAAACGTTGAGGGCTGGACTACCAGATCCATCCCCAGTGACACCTCCTCCTGCAAAGCTTAGTGTAATGGAGACTGGAGTGCCAGGTTAATTAAAAATACCACAGGTTATGTAGGACGTACATTCACATTCAAATACCACATAGTGGTACCCATGACTGGCATGAAATCTCTTTGAGTTTCTGCAACTGATTTGATCCAAGTCTGTGTGAGCAACTGTGATGTCTTCAAAGCAGTGACCACTGTCGTGAAGACAGCCCGGTGGCTGGTCAGTTCAAAGCTTCCTTGGTTTGTAAGGATGTACATGGCTGAAGCTGGGATTGCCAACATTCTCAGGAGCATCACCAATGAATCTCACCGTGCTCCCAGACAAGACAATGGATACAGCTGTGGTAAGCTTCCCTCTACCCCTGCCTGACAGTGTGGGTCCTTTCCTATAGGGGAAGAGTCTAATGGCTGTTAAGTAGCCAGACTGCTTGTATGTGACAGCTTCAGACATTTAAATGGAAATAGCAGTTTAAAAAAATGAAGATAATAAAGATTAAATATGAAGCTAACATTCCAGCTTGCATGAGGATAGATGCCTATAATCACAGTACTCATGATGCTGAAGCAGGAAGATCATGAGTTTGAGTCCAGCTTGGCTATACAGTAGTATTCTATCTCAAAACAAACACATCAAAGTAGCATTCTTCGTGGTGAAATGGATCAAACAGTGCTTGACCCCACAAAATTCCTGTAAGAAAAGTTGGAGTCCTAATTTGTCTCCTTGGACTAATTATGGTGCTGATAACATTCTTATCCCACCCTTCTTTCAGAATCTCTGGTATTTTGGCAGGCATAGACACATTTTTATTTCTGTCAAGTTTCCTCCCTAAATAAGTTTATTATTAGTGAATTCTCCTGTTAACAAAAATTGTTCTGCTGGCATTGATTTCTACCTTCCTAGTTAGAATCCTCAAGATTCATAAAATATATGGTATTTAGCATGCAGGAGTAAGGCTGTGCTGAAATGAAGCACAAAGAGAGGAAGAGAAGGGTGTGGACAGATAGGTGACAAAGACAAAACCACTACATGAAAAGGAAAATTAAACACCATATAATGGCAGCCTGGTGGCTAAGACAGCCTAGATTTTAATTTCTAGAATATTGTTAGGACAGACCCAAAACAATTCTAGGGATTAACCCTGAAATTCTCTTGAATACTTCCAGGCTTTTTCCAAGAAACCCATAATTATTCCTACCTCTGTAAATCTCAGGAACTTCACGGCAGGTGATATCATAGGACAGAAATGTTACAAATGAAGTGGGCTGTTGGAAAGCGAGGTAGATTACAGATACCTCAGACTTCTGGAAATTGATTTTCTAATACCAAGAATGCATATAGCATGATCCTTCTTCAAAACAAAATGTTGTCAAAAATATAAGAAAGGGGAGATCATTGTGATGTTTTCACTTTATTTTTTTTTCTATACACTCAACAGCAAATATCAAATACTAAATAAACTTTGATATGTTTCTCAAAAGTACACCAAAAACCCATGTGTAGCATAAATATCCTTGGGCAAACACTTTTTTAACTAATAATACATATAGTCTAGTACTGCTTATGATATAACCAGGTCTTGCATTTCAAGGATGTGTTTTCCTGCAGGCATGTTCTTTGTGAAAGGGCGAGACTGCCTTCTGAGCTCATAAACTCTGGCCTTGAGAGCCTCTATTTTTCAGTGAAGATTTAAGATGTAAACAACTCCTTTCTCCATCTCATTTGAAATTCTATGAAAGCTGCCATATCACACTGGTTGCTCTTTCTTTTTCTTTTTTTTTTTTTTTTTGTTATTTTTATTTATTTATTTGAGAGCGACAGACAGAGAGAGAAAGAAGCAGAGAGAGAGAGAGAGAGAGCCTCCAGCCACTGAAAACAAACTCCAGACATGTGCGCCCCCTTGTGCATCTGGCTAACGTGGGTCCTGGGGAGTCGAACCTCGAACCAGGGTCCTTAGGCTTCACAGGCAAGCGCTTAACCGCTAAGCCATCTCTCCAGCCCTGCTCTTTCTTTAAAAATCATGAAGGATTATTGTAGGATTGCCCAGATACACTGGTCCAGAGATAGAAGCATTATAGAATCAGTTAAGGACATTTCCATGACAAGTCAGCTAAATGTTTTCTAGAAATTTGAGCCAACTTCATTTTGGGTCAACATTTATTCTATAAAAAAAATATTTAGACTATGTAAATCAGGTTCCTTTGGGCTAATAGCAAAATAGCAGTAGTAATAATACCAAAAAAAAAAGTACATTCTGCGGTTCCTTATGGTACGTTAATTCAACATTTTGTTTACTCTCCCAGTATTCCTGAATGTTACTATTACGATGATTTTAAAAATAAGAAAGCTCAGTTTCAGGTAAATTAGTAGCCCAAACTAATATATTAACTGTCAAAACACTAAAAGTTACAAGCTATATTGCCAACTTCCTACTTATGACCTTACATAATTTTCATCTATACCTCTAATTTAGTAAAGAGTGTATTGAGTTTTACAATAATAAAGACTTTGGCATCTATAGAAAATAGTATAATCCATTATGTATATATATCTTAGAATGATTGTATGCTGAGTGTAAACAAAATCTTTATGAGAATTCAATAACTTAATAAGTATTTAGTATTTCTTTACCTTATATGACATTCTACATTGGATGTTGAGTTATATAAAAATTTAGATAGATCAAGAAAGATATGAAAGCGCAAAATGTAGAATAAGTTACTTATTGATTAATGATAGTTAAACATAAGCAAGCAAATAGAATTCTCAAAAGAGGGAATGTATTGTAGCAGAGTTAAGAGGCCAAACACCGTGAGAAGTCACAGATAACAGACAAGGCGAAAAGAACCAAGAATATGAAGCAGCTAATAAATTAACTCAGTAGTCTCAGGGGGGCCTTGAACTCACAGTGATCCTCCTAACTCTGCCTCCCAAGTGCTGAGATTAAAGATATGTGCCACCACTCCTGGCCTTAGATATCCAGTTTTAAATGCATTGTTGTTGGTACTCTGTCTAGCACTTAGCTAAGTAAAATAAGACCATAGACTCATTAAGAAGAACTAATCACCAGTATACTCCAGTTTATTAGACATAATTGTTCAATCTTCTGGTACCTGAGAAATCACTGCTTTCATTTTTTTTTCTTTTTCTCTGAAGTTCTTAGAAACTTCCCTTTTATATTAAAGTAATTAGGAAACACATTTGATGTCATTTCTATTTACAGTAATTTGTACCATATGTAATACTTTCTCTGATAACATGGAACATTTGTGTCACAATATGTGTGACATGTGTAGACACCAAGATCTTTGGAAGAGTCTACTTCAGCATTCAATTTTGCTTCCTACATAATTGTTGAATAGTCTCTTTACAAGCTATTATATGAAGCGAAAAGCAGTAAACAAATTTTTTACACATTTTTCCTCTTAGTACTTAACCAAATACTGGAAAGTATGTCAATGGTGATGAGACAGAGATAACTGTATCTCAAGGCCCTCACTTTTTCACTTCAGAAACTGAAGCAGAGGTACTTACATGTAAAACCTGGTAGAGAATATAAAGTTAATACCTGTAAAAATGCATTTTTAAAAACTAAGTGTGAAACATGATATTCAATGTGTATGTAATATGTAGAATGTTGGGAATCATGGAATGTTTAAGCTAAAAGTCTTTTCTCAGTAAGAATTTAGTACTTTAAAAGCAGGTACAAGCATTAGAGAAGCCCATCACATACGCCACCACAGTTAATGGGCTTTACTTCCAGAATGCACATACTATTTCCTTGGAAAATCTATATCCAAGAACATGGGAAGTATAAACGAAGAGGAGCTTATTATGCAGAACAATTCTTTAGCAGATGGTGACTTAAGAACATGATTTTCTTGTGTTCTAGGAATTGGGCTTTCAAGGAATTTCTGAAACAAATATTTTGAAGTTTTATTAAGTAGATGATGACAGCATAAATTTATTTCTTTAATTCTAACAGTAACTATTGGGCATAAAAATGAGTCTACTAGTTGTTCTTTCCAAAATACATAAGTTCTGAAAGGCAAAAGTTAGCCAACAGGAATCCTTGCCCCGTTTTGAGCTATAGTTGTCCCATGTGCAAACTTTAAAGAAAAAAGAGCTAAGAAAAGTTTTGTATGATAGATACTCTTGTCAAATATTTTAATGAGAACCAAACAAAAATAGATTTTGTTATCCTCTTCGTGGTGAGTTCCACTGAAGGGCAAGTTCAGAACTGCAAACCAACATCCCTTTGTCTCCTCTCATCTAAGGAACAATATGTGCTTCTGTCAAAGCATGATGACTCCATCTGCAAACATCATGCAATGCAAATTCTTCACATAAGCACTTTAATCTTCCCTTGATGCTACCACATTGCCTTGTTGTGTAAAGATGACTCTTGAAACAATTTTTTAAAGTCACAGAAATTACCGCATATTTGTTCCTGGTGGTAATTCTAATATTAATATAGTAGTTAGCACACCTGTTCTCACTATAAAGAAAACAACTCAGAATTTAGCTATCTGTGTATTTATCTTCTGGTGAATAATTTGCAAATGTCTATCAATAAAATTAGGTAATTACTAGTGGGAAAGATAAATAGATAGAAAAATAAATAGATAATGCATTCAGCATTAGATGGAAAGATGTATTCCAAAAGATCTTTGAATATGCAACTCACAACTTAGATTTATCATCATGAAATCAAAAATTATACTTTGTAGTGAAATATGAACTGTCTTCAAAAGCTTAAACAATGGAAAACATTAAAATTCCAACTTACAAAAATAATTCAGAAATAAAGCAAGCAGACCCATACCCTAGAAGAAAAACACTCAGCATAATATTTATTGAACATATTACTTATTGAACATTAGATTTTGATTTCATAAGTGAAATACATAACAGATTCTGAGCAAATGCTGTATAAGTGAGCTTGTGTTCATTTTTACAAGACATAATTAAACCAGTTACTATTTCAGAAATAATTCTTATATATTGTTAAATTCTGTCATCAGAGGTTTCTGTGGTGGTTGTTTGTTTTCTTTTGCATTAACTCCAAAACATAGGATTATGTGCAATTGAAAACATCTGGGTAAATGTTATTAGTACATTCTATTACATTATGACATTCTATGCTATCCTAGATAAACAAAGAACAACTAGAGACAATATTCTTTTTCATTGAATCCAATATTTATAATACCATCATAAAATTAAGATTTACATTTTTTCAATAAAAATCTTGAAGAGCAGATATAAAATATAAATTTTAGTTTAGCATTCACTGAGTAAATTATCAATAGTAAGTCTGATGCAACATTTTTTCTATCTTTTTCTCATATTGCACATTGTTTTACACACTGTTAACTTCCAAAAAAAATGAAGTAGTTTGCAATTAATGCATTTCATATATAACATATGTTTTCTTATCCAATAGCTAAAACATCTTTGAGTTCATGTTTTTTTTTCTCACTCAGCTATTATTTTTTTGTTTCTCTGTGCATGAATTTACTGATTGAATGATTGATTGATAAGTGGTCTATGTACCTTAGGCTGAACTGAAACTCAATCTTCCTTCCACAGCCTCCACACTATTGGGATTACAGACCACTACTCTGAGTTATGCTCGAGCATTTGAATTTAGTTCATTCTTTCTTATTAATGTTGTAATACAGTTAGCTTGTCTACCTGTTCCATATTAAAAACGGCTTGAAAGGTGTTACATACAAAACAAGTTTTACAAATTAATGTAATGAACTGCTTAATGATAATGACTAGGAAAACGACTAATATTTTTCACAGAATTTCATCCCACTAACAGTGAAATTCCAATGAGAACAATGATAACAATATAATCAGAATCATCTGGATTGTCATATTGTGACTAGTTTATCTATCTTGTTATCTTGGTTTCCAGGATATATGATCATGATACATTAGTTTGGATTATGTTTCTCAATCCAATCATTTACTTACTCTACCTTAGTTTATACCAAAACTGAATTTTCATTACCTTGCTGAATAATATTTATTCTTTCCCCTTGGAATGAACTCTTTCCCCAGTGATGGAGAAAATATTGCACATGTTCTACTTTCAGTTGTTGTTCAGGACATATGCACCCACCCCCCCCCTTTAAATTCCAATCATATCACAAAGGAAGCCCTTGAAAATGCTAAAACAAAGAACTGGATGAACATAAAGTATAGTGATAAATATTCAGTGATTGACTTACTCCATTAATGTAATATTAATGGAGTGTTTACTGCACATTAGATAGTGACTTTTGAGAACTGCTAGCGATCGATTAAGAAGTGGGGAAGTGGCAGGGCAGACTTCCGTCTGGTGTGGAGCCTGGAGACCAGTGGCTGGTCACTTTGGAGGGGAGATCGTGCTGGGTGCTGTGGGACATCAGCCTAGGTAACATGTGGCAAATAAATGCCACAGGGGAGCCACTACTCCTCCTGTCTGGGGACCTGGGATTGGTTAACTAGTGACCCGTGTCCCAGCTCACACCTTCACACCTTCACACCAGGCCACCTTCCTTCCATCCACTCCTGGGACCTCACCATGTGGGGGTGGCCGGGGGGGGGGGGCGTAGTCACGAAGAAAACCTTCATCAAAAATAACTTCAATCAGAAGACCAAGAAAAAGCCCAAGGAAGAATGAACTATGAAGAAAGAGGCTGGTGAACGGGACAGAGACAGTCAGCCTGAGGGGCATGCACAGGGCGAAGCAGCACACAAGTGACTTAGGCTCACTCTATCTCTAGCAGGGTCCTGCAAAAGTAATGAAGAAAAAATAAAAGTGAGATAAAACAGTGGATATGTCAGACGTAGGACCCTCTCATGTCATCAACATAAAGAGAGAGAGAGAGAGAGAGAGAGAGGGTGATGGAGAGACAGAGAGTCAGAGAAGGGGGAAACAGATGAAGAAAACAAACAGATAAGCATGATGTAGGATGATTCCATCCATGACCCTCGGCTGAAGAATGACACACGGACATGCCAGGGTAGCTGACACTAGCTCACTCAGGGTGGCTTTACAAGCAGGATAATGAAGAGCCAGATGTTAATTAAGCCTCTGCCAGCTGGCTTCCAGGAAGAGGTTACGGAGGTGTACGTACCTGCTTCAGAAACAAAAGAGGAGCTAAGGAGATGAGGAGGAGGAGATCCAAATGAAGGTCCCTTCCGAAGCAGCCAGGAAGACCCCAGGCCAATGAAAGGACATGTGTGTGGCCGAGGTGCGCAGGGAACTCAGCCTCACCAAGGAAGAGGAGTTGTTGTTCCTCCAGCTGCCAGACACACTCCCTGGCTACCACCCACCCCTGACATCAAGCCTATCAAGACATAAGTACAGAACGAGGGTGGACAAGTGGTGGTCACAAAAGCAGGAGGAAGATAGGGAAGCTAGGTGTGTGGTGGGGGGGCAATGGAGGTGTGGTGGGGGGGACACTGGAGGTGTGGTGCTGGGGGGCACTGTGGGTTTATTTGTCTAGCTTGAGTGCTAGCTCACTTTCTTGTTTCCTTCCAGCTGCTTTGGTGAGATGTGTTGTCTAGCCTCTGCTATGATATTTATCCCTGCTGTGATGATGCTTTCCCTCCAGACTAAAAGCTGAAACAAATCCTTTCCTCCCGTCAGATGCTTTTGGAACAGAGTTTTGTCAAAATAACTAGAAGTTAACTGCTACAATGTTCAGCACAAGAACAACAAGGCTTTGTTCCAGAAGTCAGATCAGTAGGTAATGACATTGAGACCTGGGTTAAAGCACAATATATTTTCTTAAACATCAAGGGCTTACTTTTTGTCATAGATTATTATGAAAATAAGCAGGACAATTAACGAACACCAGCAGGACTAGTTTACATAATATGGCCAAATATGATTGCTTTGTGAAAATAATGTCAAGCTTAGATGTGAAGAATACTGTCTTAAAGAGCTTAGAAAATAGCCCATTAGACAAATGTCAATGCAAATAACATAAGAGCAAAAGGTTGGACATGTGTGGGAATTAGAAAGGACAAAGCAGGTCTGGAAAAGTGAGGGGAATGGAAGGGAGAATGGCATATGAGAAAAGCAAGGAAAACAGTCATTTAGGTTGTGTGGAGGGGTTTGAATTGTTTTTTAAAAGCAAATGGAAAGCATGAAGAAGCTCTAAGTGTGTTGTATGGAATAATTAATTAAGTGCCTTTCTCTTAGGCTTAACCCCAAGGGTTGTAGTGCTAAGTGGTTCAATTGTGTAACCTCACAAATTTCCATGTTGAAGCTCTCATCTTCTGTGTTTCAGAAATTAAACACATTTGGAAATAGTATCATCTTACCCCAGTCACCATCTATGGCATTGGAAAGACTGTGTGTGTTGTAGTTACCTTCTCGTTGCTGGGATTAAATAAATATAAAAATAAAAAACCTGAGCAAAAGCAGCTGGTGGAAGAAAAGGGTTTGTTTTGCTTTACAGTCTGGGGGGTCGAGGGCTTCATGGTGACACAGGACAGCATGGCGTGGACAGAGGCTGACGTCACCTCTGCCATAACTGGTGGCAAGCAGCATCAGGAGAGTGAGCTAGCGAGGGGGAGCATGCTATTGTATACCAAAGATTGCCCCCCAAAACATGTCTTTGTTAGTACGGGTCTACTGCTGCCACTTGGGGTTCAAACATTCAGAACACATGAGTTTATTTGTGACACCTAATAAAAATCACAACCATGGGGTTAAAACACCATATATATATATGAAAATGCAATTTAAGATATCCACTGTGGAAATCAGTATGGCACTTCCAGAAAAAAAAAATACACTAAACTAAAAATAGAACTACCATGTTTCTGTTATTCTAAAGACTAAGTCAGTATACAACAAAGACAGCTGCACAATTTTTGTTTTTGCAGCATTATTCACAATAGCTAATTTGTGAATTCAGTCTAGATGCCCATCAGTTGATCATGGATAAAGAAAATGTGTCACATACTCACAATGGAGTTTTATTCACAATGGAGCCACTAGGATCAAACATGCAATTTTCAGGGAAATGGATGGAACTTGGGATCAACATGTTAAGCAAAACAAGCCTGGTAGCCAGTCGTGGTGGCACAACGCCTTTAATTCCAGCACTCGGGAAGCAGAGGTAGGAGGATCGCTATGAGTTCAAGGCCACCCTGAGATTACATAATGAATTCCAGGTCAGCCTGGGCTACAGTGAGACCGTACCTCAAAAAAACAAAAAAAGTAAGAAAATTAAAACAAAACATGCTTCAGAAAGGCAAATATATGATTCCTCTCATGTGCTGAATCTAGATTTAATATATATATATATATATGTATGTATGTATAAATTTAGACATATAAATATATATTTAAATATGTATACATATATTGGCAAAGCACTTTACTTCTACTTTTTACTTTTAGTATTCATATATACTTAAAATATATATGCTGAAGTATATATGAGATATTTATTCATGTATATATAAATTTATATATACACACACATATATGGGAATATAAATTATATATATATATATATTTATGTGTATGTGTACATATATACACACATTTACTTGACAGTTAAATAGACTAGAGATTGTTTGGGAGAATAGGTTAGGGAAAGAGAAACTGAACAAAGTATATAATAGACCCATATGAATGTGCAATAATAAAACCCAACAATCATTTTGCACAATGAATACAAATTGCTTTTGAAAGACAAAGTGGTTAAGTAAAAATGGGATATTTTGTGCTGTGTGCCCCATGTTTTCATTCGCCACCCATCAGTTGGTAGACTCTAGACTTATTCTTTTTCCTGTTTATTATGAATAGAGCAGCAATAAACAGGGATGAGAAAATATCTGTGTAGTAGAATGTAGAGTCCTTTATTACATGCCTAGGAGTGGTATAACTACAGCTTTTATATTTTTATTTATTTATTTTTATTTATTTATTTGAAAGTGACAGACAGAGAAAGAGGCAGAGAGAGAGAGAGAGAGAGAATGGGCATGCCAGGGCCTCCAGCTACTGCAAACGAACTCCAGACGTGTGCGCCCCCTTGTGCATCTGGCTAACGTGGGTCCTGGGGAATCGAGCCTCGAACTGGGGTCCTTAGGCTTCACAGGCAAGCGCTTAACCACTAAGCCATCTCTTCAGCCCTAACTACCGCTTTTATAGCTTGAGAAAATGAAATTAGGACTCAGCGATGTAGAGAAGGGAGGTCACGTGGAGACATGAGAAGAGAGCCAAGAACAAATAAGGGGAGTGTCATGCCGACACCACAGCCTCAGACTTCCAGCTTCCAGACTGCAAATTATGCTTCTAGTATTTAAGCCATTTAGACTCTGATAATTGCTTACACCCCTATTTTATCCACTTAATGTTGAGTTACCTGTACAGTATCCTTTAATGTGCAAACTTCTGCAATCGATGCTATATGTCCATTGAATCAATGTCTTATTTTGTTTAAAAAACAAAAAGTCATTGTAGTTAACAGTATCATAAGACATCACTTCTCTATGTGTCAAGTCTTTAACCAAAAAGGTTGTCACAAGATGGTGAATATAAGTCTTCTAACTCTAAAGTTATGGTGTAGGACTTATCATGAGGACCATTAGAACTGGAATTCCAAAAGACAAGTCTGTATTTATCTGTATTTATGATGTGTCTTTACTCCAAGGAATTCAAAAAACTTCAAAGACATTTTCACATCAGTTCTCAAACACCCTTGGAAGCATGTAGGTGGGAAATACTATCACTATTATTTGACATTTCCATACACCAACTCACTTGATAATAAGATCATTTTAACTGAATATGTAACTTTCTCAGGGAAAAGAATACATGCTCAGATTTTTTTAAATGTTCAAAGTAAAAGTAGTATGATTCGTTCCCCATACCCATACATCAGCGTCTATGAAATAGAACCACCATGCACAGACCCCCTCAGTGAGGCCTGAAACTGTTTCTTTGTTCCTTCAACTAGCTGGACCCCTACCATGGCAAATTTAAAACACTCAAGAGGGAAACTAAAGAAGACACAATAAGATGGAAAGACTTCCTATGCTCATGACTTAGAAGAATCATTATTATAAACATGGTTGTCCTACCAAAAGCAGTCTATAGATGTAATGCAATTTCCACCAAAATTGCAACATCATTCTTCACAGAAATAGAAAAAAAAAATCTTAAGATTCATTTGGCAGCATAAAATACCTTAAATAAAATGAATCCTAAGCAAAGTAAATTAATAAGTAAAGCTGAAAGTATTATCTTACCTGGTTACAAAATATATCACAGATCCATAGAAACAAAAATGACATTCACCAAAGAAACAGAATTGAAGATTGAAATATCAACCCACCCAGCCATAGCCATCTGATTACTGACAAAGATACAAGAACATTCCTTAGGAAAATATGACCTCTTTAACATACAATGTTGGAAAAAAAACTGGATTTCTATATGTAAAAGAAACTGCATCATTACCTCTCACCAGGCACAAAAATCAACTTTAAATGAATCAAAGTCCATAACCCTTTAAGGCCCAAAGAAGGAAAAGCACTCAAAGATACAGGAATAGGTTGAGACTTTCTGAACAGCACTGTGGTAACTCTGGTAAATAAAGTCCACATCTATTGTCTATCAAATGGAACCTCATGAACTTAAAAATGCTTTTATATACAAAGATAATTGTTATTCATGCTAAGAGACAGCCTCCAGAATGGAAGAAAATCTTTACAAGCCACACATCTGACAGGCAGTTAATATCTAGAATAAACAAAGAATCCAGAAAACTAAATATCAAGAAAACAAACAATCCAAGCAGAAACTAAGGCAATCAAACTGAACATAGGTTCATAGGTTTCAAAAGAAGAAATTCACATAACTGATAAATATTTTTTAAAAGCGTTAAACATCTTAAACCATCAGGGAAATGTAAATTTAAAATAATTTGTGATTTTTTTTTCTTACCCAATGAGAATGACTATGATCAAGAAAGCAATTGACAACTAATGCCAGTGAGGATGAGGGAAAGGGCAAAATTTATTCAGTCTTGGTCAGAGTATATAAAGTGACACAGTCACGATGGATAAAGGTTTCTCAAAAATCTCCAAATGTGACTACCATATGATAAAGTTATACCACTCCTAGAGATATACTTAAAAGACTCTACCTTCTACTATACAGATATTTTCTCATCCCTGTTTATTGCTGCTCTGTTCTTAATAAATAGGAAAGGCAATCAGCCTAGAATCTATCAGCGGATGCGTGGGTAATGAGAAAATGGTATATAACATAATGGAATTTTATTTATTTGTATAGAAACATGAAATTTTCCGGGAAAGGGGTGGAGCCAGAAAATATTATATTGTGGTAACTGAGGCTCGGAAGGACAAACACAACTGAATCTCTACATATGTGGATCCTAGCTTCACAATTTTAGTTAGATGTTTCGTTTTGAGTGTCTGTAGAGACCAGTAAGCTAGAAAAGGGCCCCTGGGGTGTCAAAGCAGTGAGACAGTACAGCACATGTGATATGAAAACAGAGGGCAAATACTGGGAGGGGAATGGTTTAAGCAGGGATGGGGGTGGGGATATTGGAGGGGTTAATTAAAACAAAGAATTTGGGCTGGAGAGATGGCTTACTGGTTAAGGCACATGCCTATGAAGCCTAAGGACCCAGGATCAATTGTCCAGGTCCTTGTAAGCCAGATTCACATGGTGTCGCCCCTGGAGTTCATTTGCAGTGGTTAGAAGCCCTGACACACCAATTTTCTCTCTCTCTCTCTCTCCCTCCTCTATCTCAACTAACTAAATAAATAACAAAGAATTTATGAAAAAGACATATAGAAACCAAATTCTTTGCAATAGTTTATTCAGAGGTACCCTGTGTGGGTGGGCAATTCCAATACTAGATGTCAGATACCCTTCTACAAGTTTCTGGTCAGGGAGGTCCTTGAGATCCCCAAACTAATATGGGCTATTATGACCACTCTTGATTGCCTACCAGAAACAGATGGTGAGACCCTCTTGCTGAAGACATCACAAGGCTCAGTTGCAGGACATAAGGAAATCAAGCTTGAAACAACATGAAAGTTTCCTCTTCACAGCTAACTTTGATAGTGCTTGAAGGCACTATTCAGTCCGTGAGCCGAGAAAACCTACCAACACTTGCTTGTGGACCTTGCTTGTTATCCAACCTGCCAATAAAGGTGTAAAACAGTGACAAAACGGTTATGGGAGTGACCAGCAGCTTTCTGGTGAGAGTTGAGGCTCATTCTACAGAAGGGATACCATGCCAAGATTGTCATAAAGTCCTGGCTAAAGAGGTCATAGTTCCTGCAAGGGAAGCTAATGCTGTTGTTTTACATAATGGACATATTGTGTCTATAGTACTGTATTCAAAATATATTATATATTTTATCCTTTTTTTTTTTTTTTTGGTAGGGTTTCACTCTAGTCTAGGCTGGCCTGGAATTCACTCTGAATTCTCAGGGTGGCCTCAAACTCACGACGATCCTCCTACCCCTCCTACCTCTGCCTCCCGAGTGCTGGGATTGAAGGTGTGTACCACCACGCCCTGCTAAAATATCTTATCTTTTGATGACTAAAGATGTGGTGGAGTAGGCAAAGTGTTTTCCTAGCATGCATGAAGCCATGGGTTGGTATGATGGTTAAGGTGTTGTCAACTTGATCTGTTGAGGTTGCTTCCAGGAAGGATTAACTGAAGAAGGAAATCCTTCCCCCAGGTGAGCCCTTCCCCCAGAGCAGGTGGCCCCTCTCAGAGGGGGACTTTATATAAGGAAGCAAGGGGTGAAAAGAGCTTGACTGTATTCACTGAGTGCAAAATGAATTAAAAAGAGAGAGAGAGAGAGAGAGAGAGAGAGAGAGAGAAGAAGAAAGAAAGAAAGAAAGAAAGAAAGAAAGAAAGAAAGAAAGAAAGAAAAAATAAAAGAGTCCCTTTCTTCCTTTCTTCCATCCTTCCACTTGGCTGCCAGAGCTGCTTGCTGTCTTCCAGCATGGATTGAAGACCAGCGTGGACTAAAGACCTGTGTCAACTGAACACCCATGTGGATCAAAACCCAGTGGCTCATCAGGAAGCCTCTAGGCCTTCAGTGCCGGATTGGGACTGCTGAGGCATCTGGCCACATGGACTGAGCAGCTACCTGGTTCCTTGATTCTCAGGCCTGCAACTGCTATTAGACTGTCGTAAACTAATCCAATAAATTCCCTTTTTAATATAATCCACTTGAGTGGTTCTGTTCCTCTACAGAATCCTGACTAATACAGTTGGATTCGAGTATCACAGAGAACTGTGAGTACATATGCCTATAATACCAGCACATGAAGGAGCATGGAGGGGAGCAGGAATACCACACAGGAGTTCAAAGTTATCCTCAGCTACACAGAGAGTTTGAGGAAAGCTTGGGAAACATGAGATTTTTGTCTTGAAAAATATGTTTTAGTTCATGGATTTGTGTTGGTCTCAGCTTTGCTCATAGAAGATTCTTCTTACAGTTGGTGGCTGTAACCTGCAGAAACTGAAAACTAATCATAGTTTTCAGCTTTGATAACTTATTTTCCTGACACCTGCTGAGAACAAGTCCTAGAATTGTGAGACAGAGAATAAGAGCCGGGGAAGGGCTTGCTGGACATGACTGGCCACAACTATGTGCCTAACTCCTCAGCAAATGGAGATATGCCAAGATGGTTTATTGTCCCAGAAAGAAAATTACGGCAAGTTGATTTTCAAAATAAAAAACTGGGTCAAGGTTTTCAGAGTATAAGTAGATACATTGGAGTAGTACAAAAAAACTGTTTAAGTATGTTATTTATTATTATTATTATTATTATTGATAACTTAAACATATAAACAAATTGGTCACATTCCCATTGGTTATATTAATATGTTCCATTCCCCCATTCAAATGAGGGCCTCCTTGGTGGGGCTATCAGTAATCACTGTGGGGTCATGGATGCACCAGAGGTCTTTGTAGTGAGATGACAATGATTCAGAGTGCACCTTCTCACTTTTGGCCCTAACATTTTTTTTTAATATTTTGTTTTTCTTTACTTATTTGAGAGAGAGAAATAGGCAGGGAAAGAGAGAGAGAGGGAGAGAATGGGTATGCCAGGGCTTCCAGCTGCTGCAAATGAATTACGGATGCATGTGCCCCCTTGTGCATCTGGCTTTACATGGGTCCTGGGTAACTGAACCAAGGTCCTCTGGCTTTGCAGGCAAGTGCCTTAATGGCTAAGCCATCCCTCCAGCCCCGTAACATTCTTTATGTCCCCTCTTCCACTATGTTCCTGAGCCTTGGAGGGCATGTTATAAGTCTCCTTGAGTGTGAGATTTGTCAGCCTCTAATTTTCTGCTTTGTTGAATTTTGAGTCTCCTCAGTATCTATTCCCATATCCCTGGAACAAGCTTTCAGGATACCTGTGAAAGCAGCACTTGTGTTTAATCTGTTACTGCCTCTTAAATGTCTCCTGAGACCTGGCAGATGTGAAAGAAATGATTCCTCTTGTGGTAAACTAGGCAATCAACTTTCCTTTCTTGTCATTTTAATGGGTCATATGTCTCTCCAGTATTTGCAGCCATCTGTAAAATCAGATTCACTAGGCAAGTATGAGAACATCATGGACCAAAGGGGATGATCAACATGGACATTTAGGCAGCTTTTTGATTAGCATAGCTACTCCTTTTAGATAAGCAACAGTGAAAACTTCCTTCTAGGGTCTACAAACTTCTAATCCAGAGGTTTCGGATTTGCTTCTCAGTACCATGTATGAATTCCCTCACTGAATGAGCCTCATATCTAATCAGGAAACAGCTGATTACCCCTATAACCTATGTTCTACTGTTGGAAGATACACCTTCCATGGATGTTTGACTTTTGTAGCTTGCAGGCTCTATTGCTTATCTACTCTGTTGGAGACTTTTAATACCCAGTAGCTCACATACCACTTTCTGATACTATGAAGGCTAGCCAACAGGGAGCTGGCTTCCATCTCAGTTTCTCAATGATCACACAATGTCCTGTGGCCACAGTGTGAGGTGTCCTCAACAATATGGTCTTACCATCTAGTTCTGGTGAGTAAGCAAGTGATTTGGCAATGGCCAGCATTGTTTAGGGGTCTCATGGGCCTCCATGACCAACAGTTCAAGGTTGTGGGTTAACCCAATTCTGGCCCTGGGAATTATCAGCAATAGCACAAGTTTTTTGTTAATGCTTTAATTGACAACTTCCATAATTGTAAACAATGTCCCATGGTAATTTCCTCCCTCCCCTGACTTTCCCCTTTGAAACTCTAAAACATTTTTTTTTATTGACAACTTCTATAATTAGACAATAAACCATGATAATTCCCTCCCCTCCCCCACTTTTGCCTTCACCAATCCACTCTCTATCATAACCCCATCCTCTCTTAATTACTCTTTCATTTATTTTAATGACTTTCCTCCTGTTATGAGAGTTATGTGAAGGTAGTGCTAGTCACTGTAAGGTCATGGATATCATGGCCAATTTGTTTATGAATGATTGCATTGTAAGCAGTCCCACCCTTCCTTTCTCTCTTACATTCTTCCTGCCACCTGTTCCACAATGGATCCTGAGCCTTGGAAGGCATGATAGAGATGCTTCAGTGCTGAATACTCCGGTTCCTTCTTCTGAGCACTGTGGTGACATTTGCATCATCTAGGTGGTCACTACCATATAAAAAGAGAAGCTTCTCTGCCCAAAAGTGACACTAGCATTAGTATATGTGTATAAATGTTACAAAATGGTGCTTACAGCTTAGTTTGGTCAGCATAATATATGCATTTAGCCAGACAAAAGCAGACATTACACTCCTAGCAGCCCATGGTTTTAAGGTAAAGATTTCTTTACCCCTGAAGAGTACTTCAGCCAAATTATCCCTCTTCAGCTCTAGCTTTCTTTTTAAGAGAGTTATAGCTTTCATTAGCTAACAAAGAGAAGGGTTTCTATGGTATTGATTGATGCCACCTTCAGTTTGGTGGCTCTCCCTACTCCCTGCCCTCACTTACCCCTGTCACCCTGCCAGATCCTTTCACCTCTTGCATTCTGACCTTCCACTTTCATGTCTACTATGTACTCCTCCTCCAATCTCTCCCCTCTCCTCTCTCACAGCCTCATCATACCTTCCATACCAGGACTAATAAAGTCTACAAACACTTGGAAACAAAATTATTTCATGTTAGGATCTGCGTATGAGAGGGAATATGTGTCATTTGTATTTCTGAGCCTGGATAACCTCACTCAGTACAATGTTTTCAGGCCCATGCATTTTCCTGCAAATTTCATAATTTCATTTTTCCTTGCTGATAAGTATGATTCCACTGTACATATGTACTATGTTGTTATTCATCAGTTTATGCACATCTGGGATGTTTCCATTTTTAGCTACTGTGAATAAAGCAGCAACAAACATGGCTGAATAAGTACGTCTACAGTAAAAAGCAAAGTCTTGAGGAAATATGCCGAGGGGTGTTATACTTGGGTCAAATGGCAGGTCTATTTTTTAGATTTTTGAGGAACCTCCATATTGATTTCCATAATGGCTTTAAAAGTTTTCACTCTCACCAACAGAGAATGAGAGCTCCTCTTTCTCCAAACGTTTGCCAGCCTTTCTAGTCATGTAATGGTTTTCATGATATCCATTCTGACCAGAGTGAATCTCAAAGTCACTTTAATTTGCATTTCCCTGGTGGATAAAGATGTTAATCACCTTTTTAGAAGTTTATTGGCCATTTGTATTCCTTCCTTTAGGAACTCTCTTTCCAGTTCCCTATCCCATTTTTTGAATGGTTTGATCAAATTTTATTGCTTAGGGGGTTTTTGGTAGATCTTTCTATATAATAGATATTGCATCTCTGTCAGATGTATAGCTGGAAAAGATTTTCTGATAATATGGGTTATCTTTTGACTGTGTTGATTTGCTTAGGTGTACAATAGCTTTTCAGTTTCATGAGATGCCAACAGTTGAATGTTTGTCTTATGGTTACTGGGGTTATATTCAGAAAGACTTTCACAGAGCATACTTCTTAGAAGGCTCTTTCTTCTTTTGTCTTCTGGAAATTTCAGTTTCAGACCCTAACACTGAAGTGCTTCCTTCATCTGGGGTGAATTTTGGTTCAAGGTGAGATAAGAGAGTCTAGATTCACCCTCTCACATGTGCTTCTTCAGTTTTTCCAAGAATGTTTGTTTAAAAGGCCACCTTTCCTCCAGTGTGCATTTTTGGCCTCTTTGTGAAAGATCAAGTGACTGTACGAGTGTACGCCTTGACCCTTGGTGGTACTCAGTGCCCAGGAAGTCTGCACAGAGGTCTGGGCTGAGGGGTGTGATCAGCTCTGGAAAGCAATGATCTAGTCATCCCTACTAAGATTGGTGCCATTTTTCAGGTCAGAGAACAGGGTGAGTACTACATGCTCCTGATTGTCAATCTGAACATACATCTGCCCAGCTTGTACCCACATGACTGGGGTACACTCCTTTGATCTTGGGTGGTCTACATACTGACCAAGTAGTCTCCAAATTAGCCTGGGCTGGGATGGGGCTAATCAAATCATCCCTACTCCACTACTCATTTTATTTTTTTTTTGAGAATAAGTGGCTATTGAGTCCTCTGCCCCATCGGGGGCATCTATGTCGCATCCTTCAAGGCTCAGAGAACACTGTGGCAGAGGAAGCAACAATGAGGTAACAGTTGAATGGATAGACGGGGCTGTGGAATGCTATCCGTGGGAAATGGCATGGCCATTGTATTTTCTTTGGTGGTGTAGCCACTGGTGAGTTACCTATGCTTGCATAAACAATGTCCTACCCGTGCTCATGCAAGCAACCCTAATTTAACATGAGGGCTCACCAAAAACAATACCAAAGTTGATGAAAATGGGTGCGATAATTGAGGAGATGAAGGAGTCCAGCAAGAGTGGGAGGGGACACAAGAAGGCAAGAAGGATAAATAAGTGATATCAAAATATATTATATGCATATTTAAAAATAAAAAAATAGTACAATCTTAGACTATAATCAGTTTGCATTAAATGACCTGAACATTTGTTTATGAATACAATGACTGTTGAGCTCTTCATTTAGATATTTTCTCTGTCCATATAATATTCACTTGAGGGAAAAAAATGTAGGAAAAGCTAACAAAATGGTAGCTAAATAATTTCCAGTGCCACCAAACTAATGGCAGTTAGTCTATTTTTTTCCCTAACAATCAGAAGATGATATTTACTTATATTTAAGAAAACTTAAATACTCTGAGCATCAAATAGGTAGAAATAGCAATTTTTTTCCTTCGAGTACAGGGAAAGTATGTTTTATGATTTGTAATGAATAGATTATTATTTGACAAGTTAATTTTACAAAATGAAAATTGAAATTTATAATACTGAAACTCACTCTACATTAGCTGGAATTTTTTTTAAGCTTTTACTGTTATTTATTTATTCGAGCCAGAGAGAGGGAAAGAAAGAGAGAGAGAAAGAGAGGGAATGGGCAGAGCAGGGCCTGTAACCACTGCAAACAAACTCCAGATGCAGGCACCACCATGTTTACCTGGGTTACATGTGACCTCCAGATTCAAACCTGGGTCCTTAGTCTTCACAAGCAAGTGCTTTAACTGCTAAGCCATCTCTCAAGCCTTGGAAATGGTGACCTTGAAGTAGATAAAGATAAATACGTCAGTGCAGGAGCCTTCTTTAGTTTAGTGCTTTGTCTTAGGTCACTTACTCTCATGTTTCCCATGTGTCAAGTGCACTGAACAATAAATGCTCACTCAACACTGTAAGCCACAGAGGGGAAAAAAAAATACTGAGTAAGACTAAAGATCCTCCTTTCATGAAGCAACATCTGTACTAGGAAAATAAGTAAACGAATGAGTAACTCATTTCAATATTCTAATAGATGCTTCAGAATTGCAAGCAGCAATGCAGATGGAGGTAACTAAGCAGACAGGATTTCTTTAGAAACTGTATTTGAGGAACATTGCTCTGGGAAGAAACTTTTACTAAGTTCATAAGGAAATGAAACCGTTGTTTGAAGAGTTAATAACTAAAAGCAGAAAATACCCTCAAATCTCATATCCCTAATGCTGAAGTGACAAAGTAGGTCATCTGGACTGCTACTGAAGTTTTGGGGCTATGCAAAATAAACATGTAAGATTGCTGATAAGGACATTATTAAAGATTTCGAAATGATGGTGATAAATCACTGCACACAGCATTGCCTGTGTGAGCAAGACAGCTTACACTTCCAGGAAGCTGGGTCTGAAGAACACAAAGCAGCGTGGACTGGAAGTCCCTACGGAGTAGAGCTTTGTGGAGTGGAAGCCCCAGCCCTTTAGATAGGACACATCAGAGTGTGTCTGCTTGGTCTGATAACAAAAGGCCTACGTGCCCAGAGCTTCCACACATTTGATGCAAAGGAAGGCATTTCCAGGAGTGGGCCCTCAGTAGGATGAAGGCAGGTCAGGCTCCAGGATGCAGACTCTGGTGCCTGCCCCTGTGCCCAAATTCTGGGAGTTTGTAGAAATATACTCTTCTCCATCTCCTTGTTTTCTCCTTCTCTTCTTTCTCCTTCTCGTTCTTCTCGTCCTCCTCTCTTCCTTCTTCTTTGCTTGCTTGCTTCAAAACTTTTGTAAATCTGGATTAATCCCCACCTTGCTTCCTAGCTTCATCCTGACAATGAGCTACAGGGAAGCTAAGGACTAAATGCAATTTATTTATCCACTTAACACATAGTAGATTTGCGACTGTTCTTTGACTTACCCAGTCATAGCAAAATGTCTTGAAAATTCTGGACGAAATATAGTCAGTAATATATGGAAACATTTACACATGTACTTTTGTTTTGGAAAGACTAAATTATACATTGTCACATCTTTTGTAAATTTTTAAAAGTGTAGGAATAAACATATTTGGCATCATAAAGGAAGATAGCATCAAATACCAAACTGATTCTTAGTACCAAAAACTCTAGGAGGTTCCTAGTCCTCATGGTTTGAGTCGTTTTTCTAAGAATAAGGCAGTTAGTAATTAGCTGAGATTATAAAAATATTCCACAAGTACACTCAAAGCTATTAAAATATGATGACAGATCACTGTCCCAATTTAACATTTTTCATGTAATTTAATCAGAGAAAAGCAAGTCACTTAGAACATCTGCTTAAAATTATATAGTTAGGCCAGTGAGTGCCCAAATCATTCTTCTCTTGAACTGCGCAAATAACTTAAGAGTATTCAGAATTTGGGACTTAAGTTATATTAGCCTTCCACACTACCATTAGTAACACAGTCATTGACTTACCTTCAAGCCCTACATTGTATTGCCTTAATACAAAATACCCACAGAAAAAGAAAATGATTTATAATATATGTGTGTGGAATTCTTTGCCCATACATAATAGGAAAAAGGACTCAAGTTCAAGGCATAATTTAGAGCTGTTGTTCAAATATGTCTGAGAATACTACTGGGATGGCTGTCTTAAAATATTCAGATTACCAATCCTCTACTTGAAGATTCAGATTCAGGGGGAAAATGTTTGTTTGTTTTATGAGTTTACAAGAGTTACTATAACTAGGAAACTTGGGGAAATAGTTTGGCATTTCAAAACCAGCAAACAAAGATGATCTCATGCTGAAAGGAGACCTAATATGAATGCACAGTTTCATCTGCTTTTGATTGTGGAATAAAGGAATACACTAGAAAAAAAAAATCTTGTTCATCTGTGAAATGACTTCAATAACTATCATTTGTTTATCCTTGGAAAGGTTCTTTTTTTTCTAATATGCTTTGTAATTTTTTAATCTTTGGTCAGTAGATGACTGGGTTCAAGCCTGAGCTAGCGTGAGACACTACCTCAAAAAAAAAAAAAAAAAACAAAATTCTATGGTGAATTTCTGTGTACTGGCTGCACAGACTGCAGCATTTATTCTAAGTTAAGTTCTATTTCTTCTGCTCCTAAGCACTTTTCTCTGGACTTGACAGCCTAAAATGCTGTGGTGGCTTGATAGGAAACATCATCTACAAACTCACCTTGAACACTGGGTACCCAGCTGGTGGCACTGTGTGGGGCGACTGTGCAACCTGAACCTCTTTCTCATTTGTTTTCTTTTTGCCCCTTCTAACAAATAAATACATTAAAATATTCTTTAAAAGTCCAATAATATTTGTTTACTAACATTTCATGTTAATCCATATTACCAAGTGAAGTCTTTGGCTCAGAATTATTTTCCAATATGCTTTCCTAAAATTCCCAGCATCTTGCATTCCCACATTGGACAAGACCCAAAAGAGCTAGAGAGTAATAGTAATTAATATTCATGTTTTATGCATCCATTATCAATGGAAATGAAGCCAGAATAAACCCCCAAACTAAAAGCCTCCTTCCAGTAATATCCTCCCCACTGCCAGTTCAGTCACCAATCACAAAAACTTCATTAGACAGATTCAACCTAGCTAATATTTCATAGAAAAAATGGACAATAATTAAATGGTTTGTCATGTAACAATTATTGGTGAACTGGTATTTATGACTTAGAGGTCCCCAGGTTTCCAGTATGTAACTTAACAACTATATGCCTCTTCCCTTTTTTGTATTGCCTGTCACATGTGGGTGGTATGCCTGAACCTCTGGAATAAAATCAATGCATTTAACCTTCAAAGACAGACAGTCTCATCTTGTCCCCCTCCCTGTGTTTCCATTTTTGAAAATGCACTACAGTCTTTCCCTACAATTTCTTTTCCCTCCATTCTAACAGGAAAGGCTGCACATGGGCATTAGGGTTTGATATGTTCAAAAGCAAAATGGAAATCCACCTCCCTTCATCTCTCTCAGGGTAGAAACTCGGATTTCAAAATTAGATGTGTCAATTTCACCAAAAAAAAAACCTCTCCCAATTCACTGCAGATGAACATAAGGTAAATTGTCTCTTATTGAAAAATTATATTAATTACATTTCTGGCTTTTTATTGTGTATATTTAGAGCTCATGAAAGAACTAGATGGACAGCTTGTTGGGATGAATCGTCCCTCTATGAAAAGACAAGGGAGAAAGTTTCTTCATGTTCTATCTCTGAAAATCTTCTTCCTAAAACTTTCAGCAAAATTGAAATGATAGAAAATCATGAATGCCAAGTTTCCACTACGTATATGTTTGGAAGGGAGAGCTATTATGCTAACAGCATCTTAAGTTTTTTTTTTAATTTTTAATTTTATTTATTTACTTGACAGAGAGAGAGAAAGGCAGAGAGCAAGAGAAAAGGAGAGAGAGAATGGGTGCACAGAGACTTCTAGCCACTGCAAACAAACTCCAATCATGTGAGCCACCCTGTTTGCATCTGCCTCACATGGGTACTGGGGACTCAAAACTGGGTCCTTCAGCTTGGCAGGCAAGCACCCACCTTAACCACCAAGCAATCTCTCCAGCCCACATCCTAAGTTTTAAACAAGTTACTGACTGCCTTTTTTTTTTTTTAAACATTTAAAGATAAATGCACTCTCATGAAACTACATACATCATATAAATTTAAATCTTTTTAGAATGGCATACAGTAAAACTAACATTTTGCATATAATTCTTGCTCTAAAAATTCTAATGTATCATGCTACTTGTAATTCATTTTTTAGGAATAACATACTTGACAACTAGAAATATATAATCAATGTTTGATTTGTCTATATTAAACATTTACTAAACACTCACTCTTTGACAGCCTGGTGCAACATGTTGGTAGAATGATAAAATAACAAGACATAATTCATAAAATATCGGCATTGATATTGTAGTGTAAAGTGCAGACAAGCCAATACTGGGAATAATATAAAATGCTGAGATATCAAATTAAGAAGATAACTAATTCAGATTTGAGCATCAGAGAACATCAAAAGGGTAGATATGGAAATTAGAGCATTTCTAAGTAGTTGACTCAGCAAAACAAGCTCAGATAATGACTGGTAGTCAGATCTGGAGAAGGTTTTAAGTTAGTTGGTTGAACTTATTTTGTATTAAAACTCAGAAATGCATAGTGTAACTTCATTCACAGGGTAGTGCTAAGAAATGAATAGCAGTAAATCATTACATATAATCTATGATATGAAACTCACTAAAGCCTAAGGGAACAGTTTCACTACCATGCAATAAAATCTTTATTTATTTTAATTTTTACATTGCATTTCATATAAATTATAACACGTTATATTTTTTTAAAGGTAATTTTATCTATTTATTTCAAAGCGGAAAGTGATAAAAGAAAGACAGAGGAAATGGGAATGGCAGGGCCTCCAGCCACTGCAAATGAACTTCAGATCCACGTGACTCTTTGTGCATCTGGCTTTGTGTGGGTGCAGGGAATCCAACCAAGGTCCGTAGAATTGCAGGACAGCACCTTCACCACTGATCCATCTCTCCAGCCCAGGTTATACTCTTTTTTTTTCCCTGTTCCCAGTTCTCTTAGGAGCCTTTGAGGCCCTTCTCAGGGACATTATGGTAATCACTCTGGGGTCATGAAGGCCCCAGGCCAGTGCCTGGGGGACAATAGAATACTGCGCCTCAGGGGATTCCTGCCACTTTGTGGCTCTTTCAATCTTTCTTCACCCTTTTCTGCAATGTTCCCTGAGTCATGGCAGAACTGTTGGCAGTCTGATTTAATAGTTGGTTCTCTGTTGCCTCTAGATTTCTGTTCTGATAGGTTTTGTTTGATCTCTGTCTTTGTCACCATTACCCTGGAACCGGTTGTCAGGCTATCTGTAAGAGCAATAGTCATGTTGCCATTTCCTCTGCAATTTCTCCTGGGTCATGGAAGATGTGGTAGAAGTGGCATGTCTTGTGGTGGGCACTTGGCTGTCTTCCTGTCTTATCACTGGATCTTGGCTCTCCTCCATTTTCTCTGCATTTGTAAAATAAAGCAGATTATCCATAGAATTATACAAGTGTGCATATTTTGACCTGGTTGATTTTGTAATCTGCGGGGTCCCCTGCTTAGTCATGCTGTTAGTGACCGTTGTCCTCCAGGTGCTCCCATAGGGCTTTTCCAACACTATGAGAGCTAATCAGGTGGGAGCACATTTCCCTTTCAGTTCCAGCATGGCATGATATCCCGATGTCCCAGAACCATAGTCTATGGTCCCTTCAGCAATAAGGTCTTCACTTTTACCTATGGCAGTTAATTCATTGTCTTGGCAATGACCTACATTATTTTGATGATATCATGGGTCTCCCTGGCCAACAGCTTACTGTGGAAGGCCACCCAATTCTGTGCCTGGGTTTTACTAGCCAGACTGTATGGTTAAAAGTTAATTTTTTTCCACCTTCTGTCTGGATTATCTCTCCTGCCCCTTTATTAGAGGTTATAATTACAGAATGTTAGCTAGAATGAAGATTTCTTTTTTTTTTTTTTTTTGGTTTTTCAAGGTAGGGTCTCACTCTAGCCCAGGCTGACCTGGAATTCACCATGGAGTCTCAGGGTGGCCTCGAACTCACGGCGATCCTCCTACCTCTGCCTCCCGAGTGCTGGGATTAAAGGCGTGCGCCACCACGCCCGGCTAGAATGAAGATTTCTATGGAACTGATTCATGTTGTCTTTTGTGTAATTCCCTCCCCACCCCCATGTTCTGTCCCTCCCTGCCTGTCAGGTGACTCCTCGTCTCTCCCTATGTCTTCTCTCTCCTGGTCTCATTCTAGTTTCATACCCATATTCCTGTTGCTTACCACCATTTGCACTCATCTCCAATTGGCCCCAGTTAGAAAGCACAGATGAGAGAGTACATGTGGCAGTTGCCTTTCTGTGCAGAATGCAGTATAATCTTTTAAAACTGCAGTAATGGGGCTGGAGAGAATGTTAAGTGGTTAAGGTACTCCCCTGCAAACTTCGATGACCTGGGTTCGATTCCCCAGTATCCATGTAAAGCTAGATACATCAGAAATTTAATTGTAGATGCTAGAGGCCCTGGCACACCCATTCTCTCATATATATGTATATACCTATATGTGTGTGTGTGTGTGTGTGTGTGTGTGTGTGATATATATCCTTGCAAATAAACAAAACATTTATCAAGAATGCAGTGATGCTGGACATTTGCTTATGCCTTACAAGTCAGTGTTGAGTGTAGTGGCCCCTCCTTCAGCTTCCTTTATTGTTATTGTTTATCTTGAGATTATTATTTAGGTTTTTGGAAACATATTGACTTTGGGTACAATCTAACCAGAAGAAAACTGCAAAATAAAACCAAAGACCAGGCTTTTAGATAAATGTCTTGGTTTATTAATCTTACAATAAAACAGATCTGCTAGCTGTATAAATCCTATTAGTTTAACTTACTTGATGAAAGTTCTGTTGCCATGTTTGGCTAATTACCAAGATGAGTTGAATCTAATACTTGGTTCTCGGGTATTGACAAAGTGCTTAATTGGCCATTTGGTGATATTCTGCTGTGTGCATCCCCTGGGGACTGGAAACAGAATGTTTGTACTTGTTATTCTATCTTTGCTTTATAGCAAGGCTGAAAATCTTTGTTCTTAAATGGCAGCTTTTAAAGTGAAGTCTTAAATAAAATTAATTATGCCATAGATATCATTTAATAATTAGTCCGATTTATACTTCTATGAATTACTTTCTCTGAAGTGATACAACTTTCTTCAGCACGGACTTGAGATGAGGCAGCATGAAAATTAGTTTTCAGATGGCAAAGGCTTACACTGACTTCTGACATATGCTTTAATTCTGAAAGGTGTTTCATGTAATATCTGTTCAGTTAAGTGGATTTCCATGGTATTCAGTATAGAAATGTATGCTCCACTTGTGCCGATTTCAGCATCATCTCAGAACTTTGCTTTTCCTGAAATGAAGATTCTGTTCTGCAGAGTCCTAAAGTCCATGAACTTTTGGTTCAGGTCATCACGACCGGACACAGAGTGAGCTCACATAAATGTTCCCTGTGTTTATTATTCACATAAGTGGCTGGTCAATCAAAGTCTGTGCATACAAGATTTCGAGTCACAAGTCTTTATTTTGAGCTTTCATTCTGAAGCCAAAAATGGTAAGAATTTGTTTTTAATGTTGGGAAAACTCATTTGTACTGAGTTTGGCATTTTAAGCATATGTTCCAATTTTAAATTTGATTCTCATAGTCATTATGTGAGAAAGGTAGTTTAGAGTTTACTAAATTTTAATTTTAATAATTTTATTTATTTATTTGAGAGAGAAAGAGACACACACACAAAGAGAGAGAGAGAGAGGAGAGAGAGAGAGAGAGAATGGCCATGCCATGGTCTCTATCCACTGCCACAAAACTCCAGACATATGTGCCGCCTTGTGCATCTGGCTTTATGTGGGTACTCGAGAATTGAACCTGAGTCCTTAGGCTTTGCCAGCAAGTGCCTTAACTTCCAAGACATTTCTCTAACCCTGGATTTTTGAAACACTTGAAATTTTAGTTTGTATCATAGTCTAAGAACACAAAACCATCGGACAGGCAGAGTTGGGAATCACTGGACCCTTTGGAGAAAGTCACTGTATTGTTAAAGGACTTAGAGTTGGTTACAGAAGGCTTGAAGTTCTTCTCAACTCTGTCTTAACATGTGTGACCACTTTGGCAAGGTAGCTAAGCTCTTGGTGCTTCAATGGGCTGAGCCATTTGAGAATCAAAGATGGTAACATTTTTGATTACTTACATTGGAGCCTACCAACAGTAAAGAATTGCTATGAGTATTTATTATTTATAGACAACAATCTTCCCTACCTCGGGTTAGAAAGACAATGCTTTCTTCAAAATTTCCTTAATAATTTACCTTCAAATATTATACATGCTTTATGATACATCTCAAAACCTGACAATATATACATGCTGTTTCTGTTATATTTACATTCTACCATTTTTATGTTGGTTGATTACATTTCATGAGCATTTCTATACTGATATGTAATTTAAAATGTCCAGTAGAAAAGGACTATTAAATAGAATCCACTCCAAATAAATGATGAAGCAGAATTTAAGAGGCATAACAAGCTTGAGGGCATTGTATCTGTTCCATCAGATACCTCACTGTCAACATTCATGGGTAGGGACCAGGTTTCTACTTCGCCTCTCAAGTAAGACAATTTATTGTAATTTTAAAAGATGTTGTTGATATCTGATAGTTACAAAGTTATTTGTTAAGAACAAGGGAATCATGCCAAAAAATTATAGTACTTATATACTTTAAATAAATAGCCATCTATTACTTCAGAATGATACATACTAACTTCAAACTAGATCAGGGAGAACTTGAGTCATTATTGCTAAAATTGAAATGTCTTAAATGTAAATGCCAAACTCTGAATTTACCAAACTGGATTTAAAGCTAAACACCATATAAATATTTTAAAATTGAAACAAAATAAGTACTGGAAATGCATGCTATTTTTTCGTTAATAATCTTGGAGAGAGGAGATATTCTAAGCATAGTATTCAAAAGGTGAACCAATAAGGAAAATCTGATAAACTTGATTATATAAAATTGTAACCTTTTATATACAAAAAAAAAAATTAGGGATCGAGAGATGGCTCAGGTGTTAAGGCACTTGCCTGCAAAGCCAAAGGACCCAGCTTCAATTGCCCAGGACCGACGTAAGCCAGATGCACAAGAGGGTGCATGCACTTATCTGGAATTCATTTGCAGTGGCTGAAGACCCTGGCACATCCATTCTCTCTCTCTTCCTGCCAATTTTGTCTCTCCCCCTTTCTCAAATAAATTTTAAAAATTGAATAAAAATTAAATTGAAATGAGAACAAGGGGCTATGTAGAGAGCTTGTTGGGTAAAGTGCTTGCTGTGTAAGCGTGAGTGCCAAATTTCCGATCCACAGCACTCACATCAATAACCTGTGGACATGGCAATCCACCTATAATCACTGCAAAAAAAAAAAAGAAATGCTGAGGAAGAGCCAGGTAATCTATGCAACAAGATGGCTAGTTAGACTAGCTGAATTGGAGAGCTCTGGGCTAAAGTGAGAGACCCTGCCTCAGAAAATAACATAAAGAGATGTAGAGGGAGACATCTGATATCAACCTCTGTCCTCCACACACACAGACAGACAAACACATTGCACATGCACACATATATGCACCTATAAACATGTAAATACATGCACAGCATACGCACATACACATGCATAATTTTATAATATATTTTCAAACTGCAGAATGAAATTTAATATAATTGATAAATAAGTCTGATTAAGTAATAAATTAGGGCATTTCAACTGAAAATATAACAAAAGGATTATATAGATGAACATATTTATAATGAGTCGTGGAATGTGTAACATAATACAATATACTCTGTAGGAACATAAAAATAGAAATGTGAAATAGAGAATTATTCATAACATCACTGGCAACTTGATGCAATGAGCCTGTTTTGTTTGAATAAGTCTGTTGTATTGCATTGTTATTTTTTTTATTGGTTTTTCAAGGTAGGGTTTCACTGTAGTCCATGCTGACCTGGAATTCACTACATGGTCTCAAGGTGGCCTAAAACTCACAATGACCCTCTTACATCTGCCTCCCAAATCCTGGGATTAAAGGTATGTGCCACCACACCCAGCAATACCAGCTTATAAAAACTTATACCACACCGGCTTATAAAAACTCAGTTACATTTCTAATCTACCAATATACATCCATCACATTCCCATTAACTCTGGGCATGAGATCACATAGATTTTACTCTTATTAGAGAACTTTAGACAGATAAGTACATAAAAATTTCACTTTCAAAAAGGCAAGTTACAGTTAAACAATGACAAAAATTAGCAAGACTTAATTAGCTACCACTTGGTTTGTGTGGTACTTCCAGCCACAGAAATCTAATTTATACAGAATGCATCCTCTGAATTAATATATCATTTGAAATTTGGGGAAGTGGTTTCTTCTTGTTGTTAAAATCTTACTAAATCACGTAGCCCTGACCTAGACATCACTGGAACCTCCTGAAACATACATTACTAACCAGTGTTTTTTTTTTTAATTTTTTATTTATTTATTTGAGAGCGTCAGACAGAGAGAGAGGAGGGGAAAGAGAGAGAGACAATGGGTGCACCAGGGCCTCCAGCCACCGAAAATGAACTCCAGATGCGTGCACCCCCTTGTGCATCTCGCTAACGGTGGGTCCTGGGGAATCGAGCCTCGAATCAGGGTCCTTCTGCTTCACAGGCAAGCGCTTAACCGCTAAGTCATCTCTCCAGCCCCAGTGTTTTTTAACTATAAAAGTTGGGCAATTATGCAATCCTTATTTGGCCCTTATGTGAAGTAGAAGTTCCTACCGGTATATGAGGAATATCCTTTCTCTGGCAGCTAGTGCTACCAATGACACCTCACTCTGAAAGTCTTCCAAACTTGTCGAAACGCACAGGCGCATTCTGCATGTGTTATGTTCACTGATGCCTGGGCAGTACAGTGAAGTGAGGTGAGCTCTTGCCCTCGAGAACTTTGGAAAGTTACACTCTGTGTGGTTATCCGAAGACAATGTGCACCTTAGAATCAAGTACATGCTTCAGTATGCGCAAATCAGTGATGAAGATTTGTAAACCACAATCAGTGTTCATCAGTACCACAATTAGAAAGGCTCTTACATATTTATGCCAATTCTGTGTTAGCAAACTCTGGGGGTGTTCCCTGGATAAGACAGTATTCTACTGCTTCACAAAGAGTACATCGGAAATACCGTTCTTATTGGTATCATCATTTTCTTCTAATTGCCTAAATTGGTACTGTGATGTTTAATCTTAATTGTCAACATGATGGGATTTAGAACCACCAAGAAACAAACATCTGAACATGTGTCACACTTTCTAGATTAGGTTAGTTGACGTGGGAAGAGCTACTCTAAATGTGGGGAGAGGGTACAATTCCATGGGTTATCGTCCCAGACCGTATATAAAAGAGAATGCAAGCTGAACACCAGTGTTCATATTTCTCTGCTTCTAGACGAATTGAAGTATCACCAGTTGCTTCTCACCCTTCACCACACCTTCCCCAAAACAAGCTGATTGGTGTCATGCATATTTTTGCAGCAACAAGAAAAGTAAATCCTGGATTTCTAATAGCCTACCTGTTGGGAGAGGTAAGACATTAAAGGAGACAAATTATAAAGCCTTCAACACAGTTGCTGTTAATGTTTTGAATGCTCAGGAAATGCTTCTAATCTATTGTCATAGAGCTCATTGTAATGGTATTGTTGAATCCTCAAAGGAATCCGTTCAGTGTATATTAGAACATTATATGCTACGGAGATAGGGAAACAGCCAAACAGGTTATTTGTGTGTATGTGAGAGAGAGAGAGAGTGTGTGTGTGTGTGTTCAGGTGTGCACAGGCTACCATGTATGTGTGGAGGTTGAACGACCACCTTGGTTGTTGTTTGCATCAACCTTGTTTGATACGGGGTCTCTTTGTTGCTGCTTCCATACATCAAGCTTCCTTTTGAGCTTCTGATTCTCCTGGCTCTGTCTTGCATCTCACCACCGTGCTGGGATTTCAGACACACCTACTTCATCCTGCTTTTACATTGGTGCTAAGAATCCAAACTCCAGTTCTCATACTTGTGCACTAAGGGCTTTAGCCACTGACCCATCTCCCCAGCATCCCAAACACTTTTTTGAGAATATGTTATATGGAGTTTGGGTAGTTTTGTAGTTTCATTCATAAAATTGCTATTCTATCTGAAAATTTTCATACTCATATAGATCAAAAGTTTACAGACAGCTAACATAACAATCAAACAGAATGTAAACCTCTCTAAAGTTATAAAATTAAAATAAAAATTTAGGAATTGGATTACACAAAAATGTTTAAACATAGTCCCTGGATACATTTATTTGTTTATCATTTAGATTATTTTCTTTATGTTGTATATTTGCTGGCTGCTTAGTGAAAACAGAATGTGTAAAATATGCTCCAGTTGTCTAGTTAACATATCAATAAATAGTCTTATTTAGGTTCACAAGAACCTACATACACTCGAAAGAATCTTTAAGCATACATTTCTGAGACTTTCTTAATTATTATATTGAACATAAGTTTAATGAAGTATCAAAACCATAACACTATGCAATTAACTATAATACAGAAACTTTTATTTCACCAAATTTTGAACATATTCACTTTTTTGTTTTTGTGTATAATTATATAACCTCCTTCCCCATCAAAGTGCAAAATCATGTCATTTCTTGTGCTAGGCTTTATAACCTTGGCTTTCTACTCCCACAGCCCCTGATAACCACTCTCTGTTCTGCATCATTTTGACTACATTCTCACACCTCCCATTAATTCCCTTTGTTCACCTAGACAAATGCACTTTTACTTTCAGCTAATATATGCATGTATGATTTTATTTTTCTAAAATGTATAACACAAATAAGGAAAACACAAGCACACACATGCATGCATGTACGCACATGCACGCACACACATACACACACTGACACAAGTTAAAACAATAAACACAATGTTTTCAAAGTAAAAAAATCAGACAATATTTGCTTGAAGTTTAAAAATATGGTTTCAAGCTCCTTTTCAATCGCAAATTTGAAATTAATTTAAACAAGTTACAGGCTGGAGAGATGGCTTAGCAATTAAGGCACTTACCTGCAAAGCCAAAGGACCCATGTAAGCCAGATGCACAAGGGGGCGCATGCATCTGAAGTTCATTGGCAGTGGCTGTAAGCCCTGGCATCTTTCTCTCTCTCTCTCTCTTTCTCTCTCTCTCTCTCCCTGCCTATTTCTGTATCTCCCTCTCTAATAAATAAATAAATAAAATTAATTTAAGCAAGTTACTATACTGCTCTGGTTTAATTCCCTTGTCTGTAAAGAAGTAATATAGGGCAGAACTATAAGTATTAGACAAATATGAACCAATTGTCTAGTGTCTCCTGTTTGCTGAATAAATAGCACTGTAATTTTTTAAAACTTTATTTTTTGTCTAAATGAAGTTGCCCTCCCATTAATGAAAATTTTAATTCCTAAGAGTAAGTTTCTATCAGAGTCTCTTATATTGTAAAAGAACCCGAAGAGAGAGACCTAGTATCATATCCATGACCTTAGTTTATATCACATAAATTCGTTAGCTGCGAATTCAGCTGTAAAATTGAACTAATAGCCGGATGTGTGGTGGTAGGAGACAGGAATGTTAGAGAGGTACACAGCATGTGAAAGACAATTTAGTGCTTCCTCCTAGCCTGCATTTCATGTTACCCTTTGCTGTCTGAGGACTATTCATCAGCATTACCATTCATGGAAATCCCCTTTGAAATTTTAATCAATTTAACATTGGTGTATCTATAGATTAGATGAAATAACTTTCCCTGTCTCCTCCAAGCACCTTTGTCATATGAATGGCTCACAGCCCTCATATTTCTCAATATGAATTTGTAGATATCCTTCTACTTCAATCTTGTTTTCAAAGGACAAGGTGGAAGATGACAATAGTAATGAAGATTAACTGAAAGACTAATTATTTAGTCACTGGTGGGGGGATGAGGCATACAGCTAAATCTTTCTGTCACGAATATTCATAACTACTTCAGTTTAAATGCCAGATTTATGAGAGCAAGTGATCCATCTCTATCATATGCAGGATGCTTTATTTAGGATAGTTTCAAAAGAATCTAAATTTTTATTGCAAAGCTATTCACTGTATATCAACCCTAAAAGATTGTTCTTGACACTCTCCTATTTATTTTATCTTGTATATAACCACAGGCAATTAAATTGAGTTTTGAGTGGTTTATTGCATACCAGAATTTTCTGTTTTTCCAACATTCACAAAATTATTTATTTAATTTGGCTATAAGGATTATGTAATTAGTTAATAAGATTGTATACCATAAGCCAAATATGAATGGATATATTTGTAGATCTAACTGCATTTATACCTATGAACATTTTGATACCATGAGTATTTCAATCATAGAATATATCTAGTAATAAATTAATATAGAATTTAAGGGCTGAAATTACCATAGAAAACTAACAAAAAATATTTCTAGAAAGCCTTATTGCCAATGTGTCTTTCATCAAATGTGTGTGATTATAACCAAGGCAAATATCATGAATACCTTAATTTAGAGGATATCTTTCTTCTTCTAGCTAGATAATATTGTGATGTTTCCCACATTAATAAAATAATACCTAAAAAATGAATCAAGGGAATATTTAACTTACATATAAATATGATAGAAAATGAAATGATTTAATCTTTGAGGGTAAATGTCTGTTGCTTTAAAATGCATTTTAAACTCTAAAATTCCTTAGAGGTATGAGCTTTACAGGTAGGAAACATTGTGACCTGACAGCAAAAGGAAGTACCCTCATCTTTCCTTCTAGATAATGTTGACGATTGCTATAATCATAAAATGGAACATCTGATAAATCATTCCCACAAATATTGTTCTCAATTATTTCTTAAATAATGGCAGGGGAATTGTTTTTCTTATACCTAATGAGGGCCTTTTAAATATAATTCTAAGTCCCTAACTGTGCAACAGAACTCTTATTATTTCTGTGACCACGTGCTTTTCAAGTTTGATAAGCAAATTGAGTCATAATTTTGGATAGTCCCTATCCATCTTCTCTGCACAAAGAAATCTTACCAGGTATGAATTATGGTCTATTATTTGAAGGCACAAGAAGAACTATTCTAATTCATTGTTAAATGCACATTTTTTATTAAGTTGAAACTTTTTACGGATATATCAAGTGTTGATACCATCATTCCCCTCCTTCCCTGCCCCCACTCCATTGAGAACCTTCTTTAGTGGGATTGCTGGTATTCACCAGGGAGTGGTGGGTTATGCGTTGCAAGAGCAGCAGTCATTGTGGGGGATGGGACAATGTCTCTGGTTACTCCCTCCCACCCTGTGGCTCTTACATTCTTTCCACCCCCTCTTCTGCAAACTTCCCTGAGCCACAGTGGGTGTGCTTTAAGTCTACTTTAGTGTTGAGCTCTCCGCAGCTTCTAGATTCCTACTTGGGTGCATTTTAAATTTCCTCAGTGTCTGTCTCCATGACCCTGGCTCAGGTTGTCAGGCTCACCATGACAGCAGCATTCTTGCTCATCTCACCAATTCCTTTGTAAATACACATCCTTGCGCAGATCATAAGGTTCAGAACAACTCATGTCACTGTGATCCCCTAAAAAGATGTCTGCTAAAAGGGAGCATCGCTGCACCCATCCTTTGGATATCTTTTTCCACCCCATTTCCCAATGCCTACAAATCTATTTATGAACCCTGAAAGTTTCCAATGAATCAATTCCTCTTCACCTCTCTAAATTCAACCTCCTTCTCTCTCTTTTCAACATAGATTTAAGAGTTTTCTTTCTCTCTCTTGTTCAACATGTATTTAAATTTTTTTCATGATGTGTATCCATTATTCACCTTAAGTGACCTGATAGTAGACAAGCAGAAGGTTGTTAGCAAGCAGTGTTTGATAGTTGAGTATTTCTCAAGACTTTGGTTAAAAATAAAGTTCAATGAAATGTATGTTATACAAATGCTCCAAATATATTATGGAACATAAAAAGTTAGAACATTTTTTTGCAAAGACTTTGTTTTGTGATTATATATTAATTTCCTGTTGCTTTAGTGGCAAAGTACCAGAAATGTAATAGTCTGAACATGTAGTTTATCTTCTTACAGTTTTGGAAGTCAGAAGTCTGCATTGACTTTCACCTGTCTAAAATCAAAATGTTGCCAAGGTTGCATTCACTATGGGAGTTCTATAAGATGATCTGTTCCCTTGCCTTTTCTGGCTTCTTGAGCCACCTACATTCCTTCACTTAAAATCTTTTTGTTACATTTTCAAAGCCAGTAAGGATAAGTGGAGTTCTTCTCATAGCTACTTCCACTGCCTTCTCTTTCATTTATAAGGACCCTGGTGATTGCACTGTATTTTGTAGGATAGTCTAATGTAATCTCCCCACCATAAAATCCTGATTTTTATCACATTTGCAAAAAGCCATTTGGCCACATAAAGCACATAATCACAGGTCTAGTAATTAGTACAAGGACACCTTTGGGAGCCACTTCAGTACCTACCACACACATCCATGCAGAACAAAACCAGAGGGAAAAAAAATCTTGATGAGAGAGCTTTACTTCAGTCAACTTTTAAACTACCTGTCTTTCTAGGTGTTTTTTTTTTTTTTCTACAAATATAGGATAGTGTTTGAAAGCAGAGGAAGGGCAAAATATGTTTGGCTTACACCAAATACTTCCTATCATTTTACCAGTCATGTGTCCTTCCAGGCTAAGTGACTGATGCTCTCTGAATTTCAGTGTTTCACATGTGGAAAGGGGATGACTCTCTCTCTCCCTCTTAAATATATAATTCATACAAATAAGAATATTAATTACAATTCATATAATACAAATACATATTATTTAGATTATATATAACATGTGTCATAATTATCATAATACTAGCCAATCAGTATCCGTTTAGCTAACTAAAGCCTTTGGCATTCATGTTGCGGCTTATTTCACTATGACACTTTTTATATGGCATGTTGTTCCAGTAAGAATTCTTTGTTTTCACATTCATAATTCATATTTTAAATTGGATGAAAGAAAATTAGCACCTCTATGGAACCAAAGCAAAGCCAATAGAGAGAGAGAAATGAAAGCTTTACTTATACCTAGCAGTTTAGGGACTTTTTTTTTTTCTTAGTTGTTGTTGCTGTTGTTGATTTCAAGGTATAGTCTCATTCTTTCCCAGGTTGACATAGAACTTATTCTGTAGTCCCAGGCTGGCCTGGAACTCATAGCATTCCTCCAATCTCTGCCTCCAGAGTGCGGGGACTAAAGGTGTGTGCCACCACGCCTGGCAGTGTGACTTTTGAAACTGAACATATCTTTTACTTTTTATCTGAAGCTTGAATTAAATATATCCAATAGCTTCAAATCACATTTTAGAATATGGAACCTGATCTAATTTCACTTTATGCTTTACTCGTCAGTACAAAATGCCAATGCAAGAAAATGCAAAGGACACAGGGGAAGAGGCCAGTAAGGGCATAAGTCAAGCAATTACAAGGAACAGCTCTATAAGATAATATAATGGAATTTCTGAAACAAACGTGGACCCAACCCAAGTCCATCCAACTAAGCACCCTATTGCCTTCACTGTTCTTCTCTAGACATCAGCAAATCTCACCATGCTGCTTTTAGTTCACGGTTCCTTTTCCAGTGTTACCAATAGTCTGAATTAATTTTATTTGCTTAAAAACAGTGAAAATACAATAGTACTGGATTGTTGAAGGACAAGAAGCCAATCTGTCCGGTTTCAAAATTTTTCTTTGAAAAAATTGCAAACGTATTTCATCCTGCAATTAGAATAGAGGATGTGACACTAACACATTTTAGACTTAAGAAGAAAATTTTAGATTTTACTTTTTCCATTTTATTTTGCTGACAATATTGCCCTAACATAAAAAAATGAGATTGAAAATATTTTTGCTGACATATATATATGATATATTTTAGATGGAAATACTATTAAGGAGGCTTTGCTAGGGATACAATTATGCTCATAACTTTAGATAGCCAATTGCTATTAGTTCTTACCATCCAAAGTAAAGATGTTAAATCCCAGACATTTAACCTGAATTCCAAGAAATCAAATATACCCAAATTATTTTCAAATTGATTATATTTGACCCTGGTGGATGCAATATTTTAAGGCTAATGGAAATATGCTTCAAATGGAAAATCTAGCATATGCCAGTTAGGACAGAATGCAAGTTAAATATAAATAGGCTGACTTAAGTTTACTCATATTAATAAAACTATCAGTATAGTTACTGGAAATTAGGGAATATTTTATCCATTAGGATGAATTAAAATTAAGGTGAAGTTATTTATATAAATAATATATAATATTGAAGTGATCAATATTATAATTAATGGTATCAATAATTAAATGATGTATAAATTAATTAATTTGATTTTTTATGATTTTATGCTTGTAATATGATTATACATATTCTTAAATTCCCTCTAACTCCTTCTGAACCTTTTCCTACCACTTATGAGTGGCTATACCACTACCTACAGCAACAATTAATTTCCATTAGGTCTCAGAGAGAAATATGGCCTCATGATTGTGAGTTCAAGTCAGCTTGGGTGCTGCATGTTCATGAGCACAGTGGCCATGTTATGGTCAGGGAGTTAAGTTCCATGGTGGTACTTGCCATCCTCCTGCTCTTGAGTTCCTTTACGTCCCCAATTCCACAGTGTCCCTGAGCCTTGGGATGTGGGAGGGGAATGTGATACAGATGTCTGGTATAGGACTGAGTACCTGAGTCAGCGAACCCGAGCCACTTATTTTCAGCATTCTGATCAGTTATTTGTCTGTGCAATAATCTCTGCTCACAACCAAAAAACAAGTGGGTGTTCCTCACCAAGACTGAGAGTAGCCCTTGCCTGTGGGTATGAACACACATATTTGGAAGGCGATTTTACAATATATCTGTTCAGCGAGCATCAGTGGTAGGATTCCCCTCTAGAAACATACACCTCTAGAAGTGTGTTTGAGGACATTTCTAGAGATTTAACTCAGAGCATAATAATCTCCTAAAGAAGCTTATCACATCCATGGAGACTGAAAAGATAATCAACAAGCTCCCCAAAAAGAAAAGCCCAAGACCAGATGGCTTCCCAGATGAATTCTACCAAACCTTCAAGGAGTAAATGAAACCATTTTTTTCTCAAACTGTTCTGACTAATCAAAGACCAGGGAATCCTCCCTGACTCTTTCTATGAAGCTAGCATCACTCTAATACCAAAACCATCAGAGATGCAACAAGAAAAGAAAACCATAGGCCTATATCCCTACTGAATTTAGATGCAATGATCCTAAACTCCTTGCACTGAATTCAACAACACATCAAAAGCATTATCTACAAATTTTCTTGTGGTATATATGACACCTCCTCTCCCTTGCTTTAAGTTACACAACAGAGCTCCTATGATACAACCACAGATCATAGAGGTGGAAGAGATGAGAAAATATAGACTCTATCCGAGGAAGAGAACAAAAGGCAACAACCACATAACGAGAGGGATTTGAGACCCTTGATACTAATAACTACACAACATTTTAAGTACCCAAACTCCAAGTTAAATTAGCATATTCACATAAAATCCTATTTGTCTCAATTCCTATTCCTTAATTTAAAAAAAATATTTTTATTTATTTATTTAAGAGAGAGATACAGAAATAGGCAGGGGGAGAGAGAGAGAGAATAGGTGTGCCAGGGCCGTCAGTCAGTGTAAATGAACTCCAGACACATGTGCCACCTTGTGCATTTGGCTTATGTGGGTCCTAGAGAATCGAACCTGGGTCCTTTGGCTTTGCAGGCAAGCACCTTAACTGCTACCGCATTCTCCAGGCCCCATTTCTTAAGTTTTAAAGAAGCTAAAGAGCATATTAACATACAAGACCAACTCTGAACAGAAAAATCAGTCATTAGAGGGGAATAATTAAGATATAATACACATGGTGGCACATGCCTTAATCCTAGCACTTGAGAAGCAGAAGTAGGAGGATTACCAGGAGTGTGAGGCCACTCAGAGTGCAGAGCGAATTCCAGGTGAGCGTGGGATAGAGTGAGCCCCTACCTCAGAAAAAACAAAACTAAAAATAAGACAAAAAAAACTTCAAATTAACTAATATTGCCATGTGAAGACACGAATATAAAAACACATGCAAAGAGAGGCCATCATATAACTAGGCATGCAAACATTCTAAAGGGGGGAAAGCGAATATAGTAGAAAAATACTCCACAATAGTACAGATAAGAAGTGCTTTTGAAAGCTACAAAATGGTTCAGAGATAAAACATCACAAAATTTGAACTTAGGCCCACCAAAACTGCACATCAAAATCATGAGAGAAAACAAAACAAAACAAAACAAACCAAAAAAAACTTCTCAAGCCGGGCGTGGTGGCGCACGCCTTTAATCCCAGCACTCGGGAGGCAGAGGTAGGAGGATCGCCGTGAGTTCGAGGCCACCCTGAGACTCCATAGTGAATTCCAGGTCAGCCTGGGCTAGAGTGAGACCCTACCTCGAAAAACCAAAAAAAAAAAAAAAAAAAAAAAAAAACTTCTCACACTGAAATCCAAGAGACAGAAGAATGGAGACAGAAAATAAAACACACCTGAGAATATTTTACAATTTTAAAAGGTATAACATAATTATAATTATAAAACAAGAAGAGAAAGAAACAGAAAATACAGAAGAGTAAATATTTGAAATAATTATGGCTGAATACTTTCCAAAATTCACAACAGGCACAAAACAACAGATATAGAAGCTCTGAATATACCAAGTAGATGAAATTCAAAACCAAACAATTCATGCTAAATAAATTCTGCATTCCACCACTCCCTTCCCAAAAAAAGAAAATGGAACAAAAAGGAAAAATAAATGTTACATAAAACTGAAAATGTGACACGCAAGTTAAATAGCTTGCCTGTGGGAGAACAAGCCTTGTAACTCAAGCACTTCTGAAAAGAAACCATGCAAGCAAGAACAGGATGAGTGAAATATTGGAATCTGAAAAAAATAGCAACCAACCTAGAATTTTAGGAAAAATCATCTTTCAATATAGGGACACAAAGACTTTTTATAATGAAACACGGTAAAGGTATTCAGTTCCAGAAGACCAGTTATAAGGAAGCATAAAGGGCTTTCTTCATGCTATAGCAAAATTGTATAGGTTAAAATGTGGACAATATTTGAAAAAATTAAAATGGCAGAGATGAAGAAAAATAAGTTAGTCTCATTATTCATATATAACCTAAATAAGCTATTTTAAAATAAATTATGATAACTATGTATCTGATAATTATAAGTCCAGGACAAGAAAAAAAACTAACATAATTTCACAAAGAATTTGAGAAAGTAGTTGAAAATACATTCTTACACGTACCTGCACTATGTTTGAAGGCATACAGTATTATTTGAAAATTGATATAGCTTAATTAAACATATGTATTTTAACTTCTAAAACAACAGTGAACATGAAAAACCCTATAATTGATAAACTCTGAGAGGAGATATAATGGGATCATATAATTACTGTAAGTGCAGATATGAAAATATGCGGATTAAGGAAGTGAATGAACATAACTTACAAGTGAGGCACGTATCACACCAAGTATATTCATAATCACTTAAAATGTAAATGGTCAAAACACCAGTAGTAAAGCTTGATTTAATGGATTAAAATATGATAGAGATAATTTTAAATTGGGTGAAAGACACCCCAATTTACTTTGAAAGTAAAAGGATTCACAAAGACATATCAAAGGGATAATTATCAAGGGAATGCTGAAGCATCTATGTGTCAAGGTAGAATCAGAGCAAGGGAGTTCATGAAAGGAACAGTATTCATTGCATCATGCTAATATTATCTTTCAAGAACATGTAAAAACCCTATACATGTACACACCTACCAGACTGTCAAACTCCATGAACCAAAATAAAATTGGAAATACAGGTATAAATAGACAATTAAGTATTACATATACACACTCATACACTCCTTTACCAGTAACTGACAGATAAAGCAGGAACCATATCAGTAAGTACATGGCACAGAAATAACATTTATAGCATGTTTCATTTAACAGAAGGAGAATATACTCTTCAAGTTCTCATAAAAAATTAACCTAAACATTTCCCATTCTGATTAAAAACATAGTTAACCTGAAAATAATGAAAACATAATTAATTACAAATATATTTTCATTTGTGATTATCAAATAATATATATAATGTTAAATTTTTATTTATTTATTTGAGATACAGAGGGCGAGAGACAGGGATAAAAAGAGAAAGAGAGGGAGGGAGACAAAGAAAGAGAATGGGTTCACCAGGGACGCATTCCAATGAACTCCAGACACATGTACCACTTTGTGCACCTGGCTGTGGATTTACATGAGTGCTGGGAAATCAAGTCCAGGTCATCATGCTTTGCAAGCAAGTGTCTTTAATCACTGACTCATCTTTCTAAATAAAAAATGATATGATTTTTTTTTCAAGGTAGGGTCTCTCTCTAGCCCAGGCTGACCTGGAATTCACTATGTAGTCTCAGGGTGGCCTCGAACTCATGGTGATCCTCCTACCTTTGCCTCCCCAATGCTGGGATTAAAAGTGAGTGCCACCACGCCCGGCTGTGAAAAATGATATAATTTTTGAGACAAGATTTTCTGCTTCAACTTCCTAACTGCTGAGATTATAAATGCATGCTATCCCAGTTGGTTTGCTAATACAATTTTTAAAAATATTTTTATTTGCTTATTTGAGAGAGAGAGAGATAAAGGGAGAGTGTAAAAGGCAGATAGGGGGAGAGAATGGGTGCTCCAGAGCCTCCAGCAATAGCAAACAAACTCCAGACACATGAGCCACCTTGTGCATCTGGCTTACGTGGGCCCTGGGAATTGAGACTGGGTCCTTTGGCTTTGCAGGCAAATGCCTTAGCCACTAAGCCATCTCTTAATACCATTTTTTAAAATTTAATCCAGAAACTAGTATCAGAAGAAACAATTCCTCTTTTTAAGACAGAATTACTCTATAATCAAATCCAAACAGAGATACTGCAAGGAAAGAAAAGTATAGAATGCATCTCTCATAAATATAAAAGCAGAATACTTCGCCAAAGATGTGAAAATGTAATCTAACATTGCATGGAAACAATTACATAGTATATATAAATAATATTTATTCTGCATAAACAAAGATAGTAACTGATTAAATTAATTCAGGTAATCACATCAAATTAAAAATTATATAATCATATCAGTTGATTCAAAAAGAATTGGTAAAATTCAACATCCACTCATGGTTTAAAAATATCCTAAAAAGTTTAAAAGAGAGGACCTTTTACACTGTGGTTTAAAAAATACACACAAAAGCCATATATATAGTATAAGTGATGATTTCATGCATAATGTTTTGCTCTTGAGATAAGGATATAGTTCTAATAATTACTTGTTAGCATCATGCATGAAACCTGACATATGTAATGAGATGAGAAACAGAACTATAAGTTGGGAAACGAATCAAATATTTTGTAGCTTACTTATTTATATGAAAAAGCCTCTAAATCCTCCAAATAAATGCCTGGAATTTAGTTCACATAGCAAAGTTGTAGGCTAAAAGGTGAAATAATTAAGTCAGTTGCTTTTCTATATATGACCAATTAGAAAGTTGGTATATTAAATTCCCAAAACCACAACTAGATCCATAATGCAGTTCATAAGTATAAATACATTCACATGTGTACATGTTCTCCATGTGGAAATCTACATACTAATAACTGAAATAATCAACTAAAAATTGAATGAATAAAAATATGTGCCATAGTTCATGGACTGGAAGATTCTAAATTGTTAAAAAAAAAAAAAAAGATTCTTGCCAACTTGACACAGAGCAACAAGGCAACCTTACTGAAAAGCTTTGCTAGACAAGGTGTAGATGGCAGCAAAGAAATGCTTACAGGGAAATCCAGAGCTTCCTGGACAGCCAACAGTACACCATGGAACAAAGCTGGAATGCCCACCAAATACATGGATCCAAACTTCCTACAAAATAAAGCAGACATATAATAACAAATATGGCAGAGTGCTCAGAAATAGACTGACACATATATTTTCAACAAGAATCTCTCAAGTCTGTTTTTCACTCTCTCCTTGAAAATAAATCAATAAAATATTTCAATCCCCCAAATATGGCTCTTTAAAAAAGTAAGCTAATGAACTTTATTAAAATGAATGTCATGAAAAAAGATAAGCGCACATATGTACGAAAACAGTTGCATGCATGTGCCTTGTAAGCATCTCATGTGTAAATGCAATATAAAAGGCCTTAAGAATAAGCAAAAAATAAATAAATAAGTGGAGAAAGATACCTGAAAAACATATCACTAAGTAAGAATTAAAAATGTACCATAGATATATAAAAAATATTGATATCATTTTTATTAGAGAAGGATAAAAAAACAATGAGATGTCATTATACAACTAATTAAATGGCGCAACTCCAAAAATAGGACAAGTCAATGGGAGAAAATGCAGAGGAATAGGAATTCTCCTTCAGTCAGCAGGAATATACAATGTTACAAACATGAGAAAACTCTTTGAAGTTTTCTCAGTTAACACAGTATTACCCCTCAATCCTGTAATTTCTCACTCCTAGGAATTTACTGAACTGATTTGTAAATATATTACACAAAAATCTGGCCATAAATATTTATACCATTTTAACTCATCATTACTAAAAACTAAATGCTATCAAGGAGTCCAGTAGATATATGAATAAACTATTTTTATTACATACATACAGTGGGATAATATTACCCAATAATAATACCTTACACCTCTGTTAGGGAAGTTCATCTATTATTTCTTCATATAGATAGACAGACTGATACATAGATAGATAGCCAGATATAAATATTGATAGACATATCAATATTTTATTCACATAAAATTTCTCTCTTCTTCTGAGAGTACAATGATATAAATATTTAACTTTTTATTTTTCACTCACATACCATTGAGGCTCTCTCTTGCTTCCTTCCCTCTCCATTCTCTCTCTGCTACCCTTATAAGATTATCATATTTGGGGGCTGGAGAAGATGGCTTAGCAGTTAAAGCATTTGCCTGCCAAGACAAAGGACCCCAGCTCAATTCCCCAGGTTCCACAAAAGCCAGATGCCCAAGGTGGCACATGCATCTGGAGCTTGTTTGCAGTGGCTGGAGGCCTAGATGCGCCCATTCTCTTTCTCTCTCTCTCTCTCTATATCTATCTATCTATCTATCTCAACTTCTCTGCCTCCCTCTGTCTCTCTCAAATAAATAAATAAAATACATTTTAAAAAAGATTATCATATTTGATAATTTGCATTGATCTACTTCAAATTTTTTGAGTTTCTTCTGTCATCTTTACTGCTGAGTCCACATAACAAGTTTTTAAAAATATTTTTACTAGTTTATTTGAGAGAAAGAGGAGAGAAAGGGAGAGAGAAGAGAGAGAATAAATGGATACACCATGGCTACAAATGAAATTCAAAAGCATGTGACACTTAGTCTGGCTCCACGTAGGCACTGGGGAATTGAACCCAGGCTGGCAAGCTTTGCAAACAGTCTCTAACCACTGACTCATCTCTCTAGCCTTAATTGAGGGGTTTTGTTGTTGTTTTAGATTTTTATATTATAAAATTTTCAAATGTATCTACCTTTAAATGATTTACTCAGGTATAATTTAACATATTATATAACTTGCCTGCAGCATATACATATCCAATTAAGTAGTTTCGGTAGATTTTTAGTTGTGTACTCAATACCACAAACTGGTTAAATGACTTTTTATCCCCTCAAAAAGAACCTTGATTCCATTAGGAATTATTTCTTTCCTCCTACAGCCCTCCAGGCCTAGTAAACCTCTAATCAACTTTCTGTACCTATACAATTATACATGATAGCCTTTTTATTGGTTCCTTTCACAGAGCACAGTCTTCACAAAGAATATTCAAGCCCAGGCAGGTCTCTATGATTCACTCCCATTTAATACTAAATAATATTTAATCTCACAATTATACCATATTATGTGAATTCATCAGATGACAGAAATTTTATATTTCTATGTTTTACTATTATGCATAATGCTTCTAATAATGTTTGTGTGCAAAATAGTGAGAACTTATTCTTCATTTCTTTTCAGTACACATTCAGGAGTAGAATTGAGTCAAATGTCTGTTTCTCTTTCTGAGAAACTGCTAAACTGTTCCCCCAAAACTGCAACATAGTAGCATCTATATAACTGTGTGAGGAATTAATTTTCTTTAATCGTCAATTATTAATCCTCACCATAACTTACTATTGTCTATATTTTTTAATATGCACACCCTCATGTGTGCAACATGGTAACTTTCTTCATGTGCATATTGGCCATTTGTACATTTTGGAGTGATACCTACACAAATACTTTACCCACTTTTAATTAAAATTGCTTGTATTTTTTATATCAAGTGGCATGAACCTTTATGCATTTATGATTCAAATTGTTTATATATGATATATATGACATATATGATTTTCTAATATTTTCTCATCATCTGAATAATTCTGTGTCAATTGTAGCACATCATTTTAATTTTAAGGTAATTATATTTTATTTTTCTTTTTTGTAGGTATTTGGTATGATTTTTTCAAATGCAGAATCCAAGTTTACAAAGATAATTTCTATGTTTTTCTTTACATTTTTAGAGACTTAACACTTATACTTAGGTCAGTGGTCCATAAATTAATTTTTGTGCCTGTTGTAGGGTTAAGAGTCTAAATTCATTCTTTCCATTCACGTAGATATCTAATAGTCTCATCACCATTTGCAAAGATTTTTTCCAGTGAGTTGTACTGAAATTCGTGCCTAAGGCTAACTGACCATCCATGAAGGGCTAATCCCTTTCCTCCCAATTGTGTTCTTTTTTTTTTTTTTTTTTTTTTTTTTGGTTTTTCGAGGTAGGGTCTCACTCTAGCTCAGGCTGACCTGGAATTCACTATGTAGTCTCAGGGTGGCCTTGAACTCATGGAGATCCTCCTACCTCTGCCTCCCGAGTGCTGGGATTAAAGGCGTGCGCCACCACGCCCGGCCACACCCAATTGTGTTCTGTTGATAGGTATGTCTAATCTTACATGAGCTCCACATCCTCTTGATCACAACAGCTTACTAAGAAACTTTTATATCAGACACTATGCATATCCCAAATTTTATCTTTTAAAAATAAATTTTGGGGGGTGGAGAAGAGGTCTTAGTGTTTAAGGAGCTTGCCTGCAAAGCCAAAGGAGCCTGATTTGATTCCCCAGGACCCGTGTAAGCCAGATGCACAAGGTGGTGCATGCATCTGGAGTTTGTTTGCAGTGGCTAGAGGCCCTGGTGTGCCCAGTTTTTCTCTACTTCTTTCTCTCTTAATATAAAATAAATAAATAAATAAAATAAATATATAAAATATATAAAACATAACTGTCATATATTCAATCTGTATATCAATTTGGGCACCATTCCCATCATAACAATATTAAATATTTTAACACTTACCAGGATATGTCATACTATTTATTTAGATATTAATTTATTTTGTCAATTGTTTTTGATATATATGTATCAAAGTTTATAAGTTTATATTTTATATGCATATATAGAAAATGATTGACAAAATAAGGATGTGCATAAAACTTATTCAATAGCCACTTATTTTTACACTACTATAGATGTAATTATTTATTTTGGAAATGATTACTTCCAATGTGTAGAAATATAGTTAAGTTTAAAATTTACATATTGGGCTTTAAATTTTTTAATCCATTAATAAGTTGTAATAACTTTGATTACATTGCCTAGAATTTTCTCCATATAAGACCCAGGCCACCTATCCCTAAAGAAGGCTTTTTCCTTTTCTTTTCTAACTAGATTCTTTTTGCTTCTATTTCTTTCCTTGTTGCTCAACTAGAATCTTCAGCTCAACATTATAGAGGAGAGATACTACAGAGGCAAATGCCTTCTTATCATTACAGATGATGTTACTTGGGAATTTTCTAGATGTCCTTTAGTGGTTTGAGGAAATTCCCTTCTATTTATAATTTATTATTTTTTATAATCATGAAAAGGCACAGGATGTTGCCAAATGTGTTTTCTCTATCCACTGCCATACTTAGGCTTTCTTCTCTAATTTTAATTAAGGAGGTTTGTTTAATTATTTGATTTTTAATTGGTAATCCTACTTGACGTTCCTGGGATAATCCCAATTGGATATGGTGTATAATCTTAAAAGTGTAACCGATTTGGTTTACTTGAGATTTTGTTAAGGAATTTTTAGATTTATAATCAAAAGGATATTTATCTGTAGTTTTTATGTGAGGTTTCTCAAGTTTTGGTAATGCTGGCCCCAGAGAGTTAAAATAACTGTTGTATTTTTTTAAAAGAAAACTGTAAAGAATTGATGTTATATTTTAAAGGTTCATAGAATACATCTTCAAAGCTCCCTGGGCTTGCACTATTTGTATAAAGCTTTTACATCATGACTCCAACTTTTCTGTCTTTGTAGGAACATACATGATTTTCTATTCATTTTTGACATTTTCATGATGTATAACAAGGCTTTTTGATCACGCTTCTCCCGTTCCCCATTTCTCCTGCCACTAAAACTTTTCTTCTTCCCAACATGGACCCCATCTTGTTTCATGCCTCTTTTGAGTATTTAATTTTTGGCTCAATGATTTAAATTAGGGTCTGGTGTATAATCCCATGTGGGAGGTTATTTACTGGATAAAGTACAATCCTCCAATAGCTACACCACTAAAGGACATGACACCTTCTCTCAGCCATCATTGATTGCTACTCAGGCAAGTGAAAGGTCTCATGGAAACTTATCTTCCCTATGGTGTGCAGGAAACTCCATCTGCTATGGGTTTATAAATACAGTGGACTTGTCACATCCAGAAGACAGCATTCCACAGCCCCACTTCCCATCTTCCTGCCCCTATTCCTTGAGGTTCCCTGAGCTTTGCGAGGTGTGGGCCTTTGAACTGATATCCCCCATGAACTCATGTGTTTTGAATGCTTGGTCCCCAGCTGGTGGCAGTTTGGTAGGTAGAGCCTTGCTGTAGGAGATGTGCCACTGGGGACAGCATTTGAGGCGTATTGGCCCCAGTTTTCCAGTGTTAATGCAGCTCATGCTTGGTCAGCTCACTATCTTGCAGCGATTTCCCACCTGCTTTGGAAAGATTGTGATTTCCAGCTTCTGTTGTACCATGTTTTCCTGCAATCATGAAGCTTCCCCTCCAGAATGTAAGCCAAAATAAACTCTCCTCCCATGACCTACTTCTGGTAATGTGTTTTGTCCCAGCAATGAGGGGCCAACAGAGTCACAAACAAGTTGATTATTCTTCATAACTGCCATCTGCGTGATTTTTGTACTCAACTTTACCTCTTGCATAAGGAAACTTTTCTGTGTGAGGCTGAAAGGAGTACCAGTCTATGGGGAAAAAAAAAGCACAGATATTTAGAAGGCAGTTTTACATTATATGATTAAGTTTACCACAGTCATGTATTTCCCCAAAAGGCTCAAGTCTTTTGTGACAAACATTAGGTCAGATTGACAGTATGAGAAATGATTATTTCTCTTCTGTGGAGCCGTGACTCAAATCCAATCAAAGAGCAATTGGATACTCCTATAATTCTTATGCCATTGTTGTACCAGTGGACTCATCTTGCCTCACAGGTCAGTTGTGAAGTATAGAGGGTCCATAACTACATTGGACTGTTGGTGAATTCTCTCCCAGCATCTTGCACAGCACCTTCTGGTATAAATAAAGCTGGCTTGTAGGAAGGAAGCTTTGAACTTTGTTCCAGCTTTGTTTCTTACTATTTTGCATCAAAAATGTGTGTGTGTCATTGGCTATATAGACTTACCATCTATGGAAATGATAATGGCCAATATTGTTTTAGGTGCTTCTGTGTCCTCCCTACCAAACAGCTCCTTGGGAGGTGTCTCATCCCTGGCTATGATAGTTTTGCATAGTACCCTATGGCTTATGGGACCAACTTTATCCACCCATGTAGGGGACCCTCATTTAAACACTTTTTGTTTTTAAATTTGTGTTTTAAGTTGGATTACCAAGTAGTAGGTTTCAATATGCCTTATTCATGTTTCCTTAATTTTAGCTCACTCTCCGACAATCCTTGCCCCACTCTGATCCCTCACTGCTATTCTGACTAAAACCTTTCCTTCCCACTATCACCACCATTACATTCATGACCCATGTGTTATCCTGTCCTCCTGCATAATGAGTTCTCCCCAAGCCCCCAATGGCCCTGTTCTAGTTTATTGGCATCTGTAGATACTTATCCCAACTTAAAGCCACCAGTCTAGAAATCTGAAGCCAGAATTCACACATGAGAGATGCCACGTGGTACTATTGCTTCTGAGTATGGAGTACTTCATTCAATATGATCTTTTACAGTTATATCAGCTTTTCTAATTAATTTCATTTTTATTTTCCAGTGAGTAACACTCTATTGTGTAGATGTACAACTTCGTTATCCATTCACCAGTTTAAGGAAGTCATGGCTGGTTCCATTTCCTAGATATTTTAAGCAGAGCAGAAATAAGCATGGTTATTTCTGAAGTAGAGTGCAGAGTCCATAGTGTATATGCCCTTGAGTGGTACAGACTGGTTCATATGGTAGAACTATTTTCAGCTATTTGAGAAACCTCCACACTGATTTCCACAGTGGCTGCACCAGCTAGCATTCCCAGCAACAGGGAATAGGTGTCCCTGTTTCCCCACACACTTTGCAGGATTTGTCATTTGATCTTTTCTCATGCTAACCATTAAGACTGGGGTGAGAAGGAATCTTAGGGTAGCATTGATTTGCACTTCCCTAGGGAGGGCTGGTGAATATTTTTAAGGCATTTATTAGCCATTTGTATTTCTTCTTTTGAAAATGCCTTGTTCCTTTCCATAGCCCACATTTTGAAAGGGTTGTTCATATTCTGAATGTATAGTTGTTTGAGTTCTTGGTATATTCAGGGATTAATTCTTTATCACATGTGTAGCTGGTGAATATTTGCTTATATTATGATGGCTGTCTCTTCACTCAGTTGATCATATTCTATGGTATTAAAAACCTTTGTAGTGGAGCTGAAGAGATGGCTTTGTGGTTAAGGCACTTACCAGTGAAGCCTAAGGACCAACCAAAGTTCGATTCCCTAGTACCCATGTAAGTCAGATGCACAACATGGCACCTGCCTCTCGTGTTTCTTTACAGTGGCTGGAGGTCCAGGTGTGTCCTCTCTCAATCTCTCTCTCTCTCTCTCTCTCTCTCTCTCTCTCTCTCTCTTTCTCTCTCTCTAATATATAAATAATATATAAATTTTTAAAAATCCTTTGTAAATTCATGTGGCTCCATTTGTCAATCACTGACCTCATTCTCTGTGCAAGCACGGTCCCAGTAAGAAAATATTGGCCTATACCTGTATTTTGTCATGTGCTCCCTACTTTTTTTTTGCTTTTCCCCCTGTAGATATGGGTCTCAGATTCTGGGGTTGATTTTTGTGAAAAGGTAAGGGCCCCAGTTTCATTGTTCTACATTTACCTATTTGTTTGCATTAAGAGACCATTCATTGTTTTTCTTAATATCCTTTTAGAATTCAGGTGTCCATTAAATTCTTTCAGTTTTTGTACTTTCTTGGATTACATTCATCTTTTTGTTCATATTGTCTTGAAGATTATTTTATATATTTATCATCTTCATGCTATTGATTTCATTATTTCATTTTCTGAAATTTCTCATGTAAGCTACTCTGGGGTGCCTCCACTATGGGGTCAGACATTCTTGGCAGGAATATGTTGCCTTCACATTTTGTGTTACTTGTTTCACATTGGGCATTGCCCATCTGAAGCCATCCTGCTTGTCAAAACTGCCGGGGCTCACTCAATGTAGTAATAAAGTTGTCCTAAGAGGAAGTGAGTGGTGTGGGGCTGGGTTTGCATGCGGAATGCCCATGCAGGCATTGTGGAAGAAGTACCTTAGAGGGAACTGTGTGGTCTTATAAGGTAGACTTATAAAGAGAAGAGTGGAGTGATGGGATTCAACTTCTCATGGCTGGGACCAAACACATGAGCAGAAGCTGCTGGTAGGAAGAATGTGTTTATGTCCGGCTTTAGAGTTTGGAGTTGAAATTTCATCAAGGCAGAGGAAGCATAGCACAAGCAAGACATCAGAAGAAGGAAGTGTTCTGAGTAAGCTAGCTTTGGCAAGGGGGAGCTGGACCCTGATACCTCAGAGCCTAATCCTATCAACACACCTCTTCCAGCAAGCTGCTCCTGCCAAAGGCTCCACCACCTACGAGACTTAATCACAAACACACGAGGCTATGGGGAATATTTCACACTCAAACCACCGCATTACACTTCTTGACTCACAGACTCATAACCATCTTATGAAACAAAATGCATTCAGTCAAAATTCCCTTTTTCTTTACTAGTCCCAACACTGTGAAAATGTCCAGAGTCCTAAGTCTCATGTGAGACAGTCACTTAATTGTAACCCCTATAAAATTAAAATGCAAGTTACATACTTACAACACATAATGACACAGAGTAACATTCCCATTGCAAAATATAACAAAATAAAGCATAGCAAGGAAATATTGCACCAATGCAAAATGTAAAACTAGTAGAGCAAACATTACATCATGCTTCTCCATGTCTGGCTTCTGAGACCAATAACAAAATCTCTGGGTTCCAACATTCGCTATTCTAATCTTGGCTTCTTTTCCAGGCATGTCCACACAAACCAGAGTGAGCAGCTTTCTTGGGCACCTGTCACAAAGTCCCAGCATCTCCAAAGTTGTGGGCTCTCCACTACACCCAAAGTTCGTCTTCGCTGCCACATGAGTCCATGGACATGCAGAGCCTCCATACAGCCCGCTGACCCTGTCCAGAACTATGTGCAATCCCTGAGCCCTCATTCCTGCATTCATAGCACTTTCAAAATAAGTACCAATTGGGCTATCAAATTCCTTATTGAGAGCCAAATGAAGCCAACTCTGAGAGGGAAATGCCTTTAGAATTCTTCCTTCAGTCCCCCTCCTTTCAAGAGAATCAGCACTCCTCCTGCAGTTGCAATACCAATGCCTCAATGGTGAATCAAACAATTCACGTTAAGCCAGGCTGTAGTGTCCAGCACAAAGCTTTCATTTCTTTCTGTGTCAAACTTTGTACCTATCATAATACTTCTCATCTATGATTTTCCTCCACTGAGCATACCAGTCCATTACAAATTCAATTCGTTTTAATTCTCAGGATTCTGTAAAATTTCTGACAGAATATCACATGAACTGCCTGTAGCACAGTTTTGACAAAATCCTTTTTCCCCTCTGAAATCTCTACAAGATTTTCCCCTCTAAAGCCTTGACAACTAAGTTTTTTTTTTTTTTTTTTCCTAGCATTTAGGTCTTTCAAACATTAACCAGAATATTCCATCAAATTCTTCTGACAAGGAAGTTATCTGAGTGAGTGAGTTCTGGCAAGGGGGAGCTAGGGTATATTTTAATACCCAAAGCCCTTCCCCAGTAACACCCTTCTTCCAGGAAGCTGCACCTCTCAAAGTTCCTGCCAGTTGGGCATTAAGTATGAGGATTAATCACAAACACATGAGGCTGTGGGTGACATGTCACATTCACTCTGCCACAGGTGCCATGCTTGGATAAGTGAATGGGATATGGGTGGGAGGATCTGAGGAATGGGAAACTAACCCATACCACATGGCATGACTTGGAAGGTGGAAGTAATTTGTAGGCCTGGACATAGATGGGGTAGTGCTCTGAGGTATGAGAAACTCACCTATAGTGGCATAGAACTGAGGCAGGTGCAAAGGACGTAGAATGCAGGTAGAGCGGGGAAAGGATGCTGAGGAATCAGGCCAAATTTTCTATTTATTTTCATATTCTTGGAATTGTGGATGTTGTCTAGGTTATCTAACATTTTAGATGTCATTTGTTTTTGAAATTTATTATGCTATTGTTGGGGAAAGCCTGTAATGTCAATATTGAAATTGCCTTCTTCATTTAAGGATTGCAGCTAATAATTTCCATAGTGGCTCTTTTCTTTTCTTAGCCTAGGGACCTAATAGGTTATCATTTCTCCTGACCTTTAAGCAAACCCTTCTTTTGATTTTCTTATTTTTTAATATTTTATTTTTATTTATTTATTCATTCATTTGAGAGAGAGAGTGAGAGAGTGAATGTGCCAGGACCTCTAGCCATGTCAGACAGACTGTAGACACATTTGCCACCATGTGCATTTGGCTTACATGGGCTTTGGAGAGTCAAGCTTAGGTCCTTAGGCTTCGTAGGCAAGCACCTTAATTGCTAAGCCATTTCTCCAACCCTGTTTTCTTAGTTTTAGTTTTTCTATTATCTAGATAACTCAGGTCTAAAATTATTATTTTCTTTATATTTTAGGTTTGCTCTTCTTTTCCTTTTCTATTTTAAGATGAAATTAGTTTATCAATTATAAATATATCATAAAGATTTCTTTCAACAATTTATTCATAATTATTGTTTCAGATTAAACCTAAAGCCAGGAAAGCATTTTTTAACTGATATATCAGTTTAATGAATATATATATATATATCTCCAACCCATTATTCTTCTATTTTTTTCTCTCATTTACTTATTTAGTTTTAAATGAGGATCTCATTAAGTTGATCAAGCTGGACTTAAATCATTTTGTAGTCTAGAATGTTTGATATTGTAATTGTTTTTCCTCAGCCTATCTAGTAGCTAAATTTACATGTCTGTACCACCAGGTGTGACTTTTCTTGGGTTATGAATATACCTTTAACTACTATTCAAACTGCATTCCTAAAATTATGCCTTTGTGTGTGTGTGTGTGTGTGTGTGTGTGTGTGTGTGTGTGTGTTTGTGGATAAGCATGTATGTTTGCTCATGTATAGAGGTAAAAAGACAACTTTGGAACTTCAGGTGTCATTTCTTTAGATGTACCCCATCACTTTTTGTCAGTGTACAGGATTTCTCATTGGCATGGAATTTGCCTAGTGAGCCTAGCCTGGCTAGCCAGCAAGCCCCAGAGCGATTCATGTGACTTGACATACCCAGGGCTGAGACAACAATGCAGGCCACCTGGCTTTTTATGTGGGTTCTGTGGATTAAGTTCATGTCAGCATGCTTGTAAGAGAAGCACATTACCACCTGACCTGACTCTCTAGCCCCCTGCTGTATAGTTTTCATTATTTTTCAAAGCATTTCTAACATACATTGCAATTTTCTCTTTGACCCTTAGGCATCTTAGGACTGTGATTAATTTCCATGTTGTTATGAATTTCACAAATTTCTCAATTTAATTGGTTTTTAAATTCATTCTATTGTGTTTGGATAACGTATTTTGTATTTCTTAATCATTTTAGATTTTTGAGCTTGTTTTATAACTTAGCATATGCTGCAAAATATCCCCTATGCATTTGACAATATTATTGATCCTGTTGCTGCGTGTATCATTCTGTAGAAATTCTGTAGAAATACGTTGGACCTAGCTGCTTTAGCACGTTGTTGAAGTTTTCTCTTTCATTGTGGGCTTCGTTTTACTCTCCACTACTATAAGGGGAATCTCACTTTTTCTCAGCATTGTTATATTATCTATCAAATTCTCTCCCTTTTTGATTCATTGATTTCAGTGCATATCAATTAGATATGTATAAGTTTACATATGTTATTTACCTTTTTTATTATTTCAATATTTATTTAAGTGTTTGCAACCGCCCTTTGAAATGCTTTTTGAACTTCTTTCAAGCTCTTGCTCATTTATTCGACCTCTGTTAACACAACAATCTCTTGATTTCATCTTCTTAGATAAGTTGAAATTTCTGTGATTCTTCATATGCCAAGCCAACTGATTTTTGTTTGTGTTGTGGTCATTTTGGATATAACATCTGAGATGTTGGGAATTACTTATGTCCCAGGGGAAATATTAACAATCGCTTTTATCCTTCTAGATACTATAGTTCCATAGTTATTTTCCACAGCCTTTGCAAGGCTATTTTGTTTCTATCCTGCATATGTTTAACCCAGTAGTTGATCTGAGATCTAACTATAGTTCTACCTATTAGATCATACTCAAAGTCTTTGATATGTTAACTAAGATCTGATTCATATACAGATGCTTCAGAAGCTAACATAGGAATTAAAGTAAAAGTGTTTCCTGTCTTGGTTATATCCCCTCTTAGTGTGGCTGGTTCTTTCCAGTCTACTAGATTTCACATTTTAGTTCTATCTTCTTAAGTTTTCCTCTTATGTGATTGCATAGCCTCCACAATCAAGTGGCAAGACCAAAAGCAAAATTAAACAAAACAAAGAGGAAAAATTTCAACCCTCTTATAGATACAGCTTCACCTGGGGGAAAAGAGGTTGTTTGTCTGTTTGCTTGTTGGTTTTGACTTTTCCTTCCCTTTTCCCTTAGGCTGTTAGCTGCAGGGTTTCATGAGGCTAGGATGCAACAGAACAGAGAAAACGCCCAAGAAAAAACACAAAGATGTTTCCAGTCATACTCTAGGAGTTCGAGAAGGTTCCTTTTCTATTCCTCAAACCAGATCAGTGAGCTACTGCCCAATAATTCTACCTGAGCCACAGTGTTCATGACTAAGTCTTTGATTGCTTTATGTTCAAGTCAAGAGATGCTAGAGGAGAAAAATGTGAACTTGTCCTCTCGGTAAGACTTCATATTTTGGTGCTCTTTTCTTCTGACACCTACTTAGCAGTACTTTGAAATGCTATGTTTGCTATCCATGCAGCTTGGATACCTGCGCCCAATGAGGAAGAAAAGCGAATGTGCTTATTTCTACTGGATCTGTATGAACATCCTTTACAATTAATGCTTTCCAACATTTCAGAACAGTTTTGAGCAATCATTAAACTTTCATAATTTTTTTTATTAAGTAGAAATTTTGTGTGAATATATGGTGTGTTAGTACCACCATTTCCTTCCTCCCTGCCCCCACGCCACTGAAGGCCCTTCTTAGTGTTCCTTTTTACATTTTGGAAAAAGTTTATTGGAGTGGGAGGCTATTGATGGATGTCATTTAATACAGAATAACTTAGATTTCAGCTGATATTAACTGTAAATCTATCTTGTAACTTCATTCCAAATTAATAGAGAATATTTTGTTCTATAAATTGTGTCCTCTAACTTCTTATTTTAACTTCAAAATCCTCATTTGTATGTAGAGTTCATAGATCTCCTCTTACAAACAAATATATTCTGGGAAGAGAAGAACCTATAGGCTTTTGAACTCAGAACATTACTAATTTTCATGCAGAAGAAAAAATGCACAATCACATTAAGCCTCCTTTTCAGCTTTTGCTGTCATTTATTTCAGCTATTTTCCTTTCTTTCAAACTTGATGACAGTTTTAGAAATGCTACTCTTCATAATGGAAGATCTGATAGCCACCAAACTAAAACAGACCCTAACTAGAACCTAATGTCATTTCTTTCACTTGTATCTAAAGTTAGATATCATTAGCCTAAGAAACTCATTAGACATTTTAATTCCAAAGATAACTAGTATGCTTATCACAAGTTTTGTTTTTGTTTAATCATATATAATATTTTGATCCCAGAAAGTATCATAGATTTTATCTAGTCTAATCTAAATTTTATAGGAAATTAGATTTAAGAGGAGTAAACAATGTGGGCTTGAGCTCACAGATAAAAGTAATGAGGGTAGAATTAACTCTTAATCATGTGTTACATAGAAGGCTAGCCTTTTTATCTTTCCATACAGCACCATGTCTCTGAGAAGTTCAGGCTTAAAGGCATTGTTTACAGTTTTTTAGCATCATTTATTTTCTTTGATGAAGGAAGTTATGAGTAGATACTTATGATTTTGATTAGATGTTGGATTATCTTTAGGAATCAAATATGTATGTAGAAAAAAAATGATACAGTGAGCCTGACTCAGGGAAAATGCTAAAAGCTCACGGCTAATCAATAAATACATTAAAGCTTATACTAATCTTTCTCAGGCAAAAAATAATAATAAATTTCATATATACTGATGCTTGACAAAGTCATTTGATGAGTTAAATGAGAGTATACTTTCTAATTTGTTTTTGTATTTAATTATCCATTTATTCTTTTGATTCATAGGCAGTAATTTCATACTGTTCATTCCCTCTTGACCTTGTGCTTGTAACTAAATCTTGAGATCTGGCTTGTGGCCCAGGAATATGTAGAAAATTGTTTATATTAGCAGCAAGCTGCCTTGACTGCAATGCTTTGATTTAACATTATAACTGTACTAAAAGTAGCATCGCTTTCCCATGTAGGCTCTATTCTGCTCAAATCCCTTGTCATTATAACAGATGTTTGGATTATTGTTCTGTAAACTATGTCAGAATTTCAATCTCTAGTATCTGTTTATTATTCTCCAAGGGTGATATTACAAATGTTCTCATGCACAGTTAATACTTATAAAACAGTCTGTCTTATTTCCCATAAAAATTCTCAGCAGAAAGTCTTTTTTTTTTTGTTAATCAGAGTAAATATACCTAATTTTGGGAGGATCATTTTAAGTGTTTATGAACAAGTAATTCCAGCTAAAAATGGACATTTCTGAGGATGTTCCAATCATTTAAAAATATGATATGATAACCTTTATCCTGAGCTTTGTGAAATATTGATTTTTTTCATTTATTAAGTACGTTTTATTATTAAATATTAAATGTCATATTAAATTAGTTTATTATAATAAGGAGAAATAATTTACTTTATGCTAAAACCAGTAAAAGCCATATCAGCTAATAGAGCCACATGGTTTTTATATCTGTTAAACGAATAAAATAAAATATAAGGAACTCAATGAGTGAGAATCCTGATGGGGATAAAGATATCAGGTGTTTGGGGAGCACACCATTGATCAAAGCTTGAAATTTAGTGGAAAAACTTTAAAGGAAATCAAAAAGGTTTACTGGCAGCTTTTTATAAAATGGTTTTTAAAGCCCAAACTATTAGTTTCATTCTATTGTTTTGATGAGTTATAGAGTTTTTGAAAGGATATGAAATAAGCTTTCCTGAGGTGACTTGGTCCAATTGGATGTTGACAAAAAGTGAAATCTCCGAAATATCATTTGTTTTGGCCCTATCGTTTTGTGTTTTAATTCCTGCCTGATCGAGACCTGGTACACACGAAATTGAGTCTATGCCAGAGGAACGAGTGTGGGGTCTCTTATTACAGGAGGTAAACATACTAATGCTCTGAGGAACAATATGGGGCTGCTGGAAAGCAAGGCTTGTATCCTGGCTTGTCTGTACTTGGGACTCTGCAGCAAAATAAGTTGCCTGTTTCATTTATTTTACATGCATTTCTAGCCTCCTTATTGTACCTAAATTTTGTGGACTTCTCTTTTGAATATGAAAATAGTATTTAAGCAAAGTAGGCGGGAGAGAGAAGAGTCAACTCTTTGAAATGGTTTACAAGAAAAATGACATGATTCTTCTGGGAAATAAAAGGATAGAAGAAAGGAGAGTTTAGGGGAAAAGGTCAATTAGCTACCCAATCAGCCCCTTCGAAAAAGGTGTAGCCACTTTTACTGCATTCATTTTCCCCTGAGGAATGGACATAGCTCCAGCCGGGTTTCAAGTCTGCAAGAATACCAATGTGCATTATGTTTGCATTTAGGATTTTAAAAACAAAGGGTGGGGGAGAGAAAAAAAAAAAAAAAACAAGGTCAGCTTCGGAAATGATGAATGCCTTTTTGCTGAAAGCTGTACTGAGCGTCCTTGAGTTTAATCAAAACTATTTGTTTTTAGTCAGCTTGGCTGTTGTCTCTTTTACTCTTGTCCACTGATAGCTTGACATTAATGACATCATAAATCATGTGAAGTGGCGGCTTGGGTTTGGTAGCATTTCAAGTGTTTGTTGAGATGTCCTGGACTATCTGAGTGGCTGGTGCAAGGTTGGATATCATCCCAGACTGATCCCTTAGTTTATGGCATTGCTTGGTCCATAAAAGCACAGAGTGCATTATTACTGGGCAGGGCCTTCATTAAAGAAGGCCGGACTCTTTGTTAGAAGCAGGCTTTATAAAGAGATCACTGAATGGATGGATTTATCTTTACTTCTTTTTCTTAAAGTTTTTAGAACTTGATTTTAAAACTCTGCATTCAAATAAAACATCCCCATTTTTCTGATTTCCTGAGGCCACTTGAAGTAAAAAACACCAGAGTCCATATACGGTGGTCAATTTGCACATTGCACAACTGAGATTTGAACAGTGTGCACAATTTGAAAAATTCCAGCATCATACTTTTAAAGGTTCTTGTTAAGCATACAACATTGTCAGTACTTTGGAAATGCATTGTTTGAAAAAAAAAATGGCTAGCTCTTATCAGTTTTTTTAAAATGTTTTCCCTGAATCATTCTGTGTTTATAGCTGGTTATCTGTGACTGGGATTTTAGAACATGCTTTTCATTATCATTGGACTCTATTGTTAAGAAAGCATTATCATTTAACTATTTATTAATAGTATTTTATATTCCAAATTTATCTATGACACAAAAACGATATGTAAAGCATTTACTCCAATATCAGGTCATTCATGAGTTAGAGATTTCTTTGTTTCATAAGGCAACTGGCAAAGAGAGATGTATTTCCCTCAGCCAGAGATAAGGGCATTGTCTTGAAATGTACACTGAATGCTGTAATAGAGCACTTCTAAAAGTGTAGAGATAGCTCGGATAAAATAAAAAACTAAGTACTTGTCCAAATGCAGTTTTTCACCTATATCCCAAGTGGATTGATTAAATTAAGTCACAGCTGCCCAATCCCAGGACAAGAGTTACATAGAAAGGCTTCAAGATATATCAATCATTTGAAAAGTTGAATAATTTAATCCATTGCTTCTAAACTGTATTTCAGGGTAAATGTTGAATATAAATACAAAATCCTAAAATTACCTCTCTGGCTATTCATTTATCTATTTTTTCTATAGAAATTATTTCTTCTTATAGCAATTGGGATGTAAAAAAAATAGAGAAAGGTGTATCATAAGTGATTGTGGACAATATTTCTTTAGGTTAGCTACTATTGGTAAAGTATATTTCCCCATGACTCATATGCTAGAAATGTAATTATTATAATTTGAACATTACAGCTGAACTTGATGCAATATTGTCTGGAATTTTTTTAGACTATTGTATAACTTTAAGAAATGCTCTAAATATTGTTAAGTGGTTTTGAGGTGATGATCTCACTGTAGAATACTGACAATGCTCTCAAGGAGGAGAAATTATATACCTTTTCTGATCCAAACCTCTACCTCTTTTCTGCTTAAGTGTACTGCTTGCCTTACATTCTTGAAGATCTTGAAGATCAATCTTCAGTAACACTTCCCATCACCAACAGAGACATAGCCTTGTTACTTGGAAAGACTCTGCTTTGGTCAACTCTATATTTGTCTGAGAGAGAGTCAGGTCTCATTTTTCCTTGGATCCTTCCTTAGCTTTAAACATTACTGTGAGCAGCGTACCTAAGAGACCAACTTAAGGGAGCAAAGATTGATTTTAGCTCACAGTTTCACGGATTTCCATTTATGTCATATGCGTCCATGTGCTTGGGCATAGCAAGGAAATATTTTATCTGTAATGAATAGGAAGCAAAGTGAAACAGAAAGAGGCTAAACACAAGTTATCCCTGAGCACATACCTATAGTGGCCTACCTCTAGCTAGTTCACCCTAAAATTTCAGAATCTTCCATAAAAGTACTCCCAGCTCCCAGCATAAGTCCTTTCTAGGACATTTCATATCCAAACCATAGTACTAACTACTTGATAGATGAAATACGTGATTTATATATTTTCTGATCTATAACTACTTTTCCTGACATACCTATACCTGATTATATATGTAAAATATAATTACTTTCACCACAGTAGCAAAAAGAATGAGCTTTGACTTACTCCAAGAACTAGTGCACAGCCCCATGAGACTCAAATTGTTTGGCTCACTTAGCCTACAGAAGGACCATTTCTATGTTTTGTCTAGAAAATTTTATCTTAAACTTCCAAGCGACCTATATTTACTTTAGTCTATCCACGTTTTCTATAAATATTTAATATATCACATGTGTACTTCATAGTTCTTTTCCTCATCAAATAGATCCATTACTTTTTATTTAGAAGAAGATTGGTTTTGTAGAATTTTACTTCCTATACTATTGGCAAAAATACTGGCAGAACTTTGTGGAGAATATGTCTTGTACAGGTCCTCCACTACCACACTCCTTTCCAACAGGAGCACACATATTCATACATGCACACTCCTTCATATCCCATGTTTATTCGTACACAAAATCATAACAAGCTCAATGATACATTCAGTGTGTATTAATTGTTTCATTCATCGTGAAGGTTTTCATTTTTTAAATTATTTTTTATTAGTTATATATACAGCGTATAGAGTCATGTTGGTACCACCGTTAGCCTGCTCCCTGTCCTCCCCCCTCCACAGGGACCCTCCTCACTGGGGAGTCTAGGTCGTACACTGTGGGGTTAGCCAGCAGTTACCTAAGCTCCTATTAGAATCCTGATGAAAAATTATAAGCTATGAATCTATTCCAAGATGAATTAAATGGCTGTCCATATAGAAACAGTGAGCAATGGTAATTTAAGTGAAGAATCTGGGGTGTTATTTATTTCTAAACAATAACCACTGACAGTAGTATATATCAAGTTATTATTTAAAAGAAACCCTGTCTTGATGCTATGATTTATTTTACAGCTAATTTTCTTTTACAGGGAGCATAAAGTAGATAGAATGTTTGATAAGTAAAATCCTCTGACTTGACAAGGGTTGCATTGAAACGATGCATATGTAAAATACTGTGTTATACTGTACCAGCGTTTCAGGATTGTCAAATAAAGTTTTGAAAATTTTCAGTCATTATGATACCCTAGGTAACTTCTTACTTATTTTAAAAATTACATTACTAGAAAAATGCATTAATCACAGTTGCAAAAAAATTTTTTTTAGGTCTGAGGAACATGGCTAATCTTTAAGCTCTGACATAGAATGGCAGTGCAGGTCAACCTAAGGCACAGTAGCCAAGGGTCTTTCAAATCATCCTTCTCATAGAGGTACCCACGTGAGCCAAGTGCAGGAAGTGAGCTTCCATTCTCAGAGTATGTAGAATTTGAAACTGGCAGATGCTTAGCATTTCAATGTACTCTACAGAAAAATTCTTTATCAGAAATTACTTTCCAACTTGTGTTTCTAAATTTGATTAGAGCTGTTTTGGAAACAGGAAATGTGGGACGTTAGTCATTAATGGATAGCAAGTAAGGATGTCCATTCAACTTTAGCTACTTGTGAAAACGTGGTCTGTCACATAAAATAGTACAAGTGGTACATTGTATTGATCCTTAACCATGAGTATGAATGGACACAAAATTTAATATGCACTGGAAAGACATTCTCTTCCTTACATTAGATAAAAACAGACAAAAAGTCCAAGAACACAGGCATGAAGTTTTGTTCTTCTGAAGGCTGTGGCTCTTTAAAATTCTAAATTTACACATATGTATTATCAGGGGCATTTGTATAACAATCTTGGCTCCATTTGTTACAACAAAAGAAAACAAGCTGGGTGTGTTGGCATATGCTTACAGTGCCAGCTCTTCAGGAGGCAAAGGCAGAAGAATCATTTACTTGAACTTATAAGTTTCAGATGTGTCTGGGCAATGCAGGGAGATGTCCCCAACACAAACAACATAAAACAATACAAACCAAAAAAAAAAAAAAAATACTACAGCCAACCCCCAAAGTATGCTTGTGTGAACAAAGCAGGGTCTTTGAATCACACACAGCCAAGAAGTTTTAGAATGTCATCTATAATACCCAATTTCTAAATGACAACTTTTCCTCTTGTTACATCCTCTCTTATCCAGATTGCTTTACTATTCTATAACTATTTGTCTTTGTATGACTATTATCATTCCATGATGGCTAAATCCCTTTCAGTAGTCATGCATCAATGTGTCAACAGCATATACATAATAGGTCTGTTAAAACAAAGACACTTGTTCCTTTATGCTTACACAAGATTTTAAAGTCTGAACTGAGAAAATCTCTGTGGGAGAAGAAACTTTTCAGAATGTGCCTGAAATTTTCAAATTGAGGAACTAAAGGACATGATTTAACCTTATTTCCATAGGTTATTGATGAGCTGATGCTAATCTTGTACTAGGTCAGGGTTAACCCCAAAGAATAAACTATTGAGCTTGGCTAATGTCCTAGTGGTACTTGCCAATAGCAATCTGAATGTGGCTGATTTCTAAGTTCCAGTCTTAAACAGTGTTTTCTATAATAAATAGTACATTATAGACATAAACAACCTCCAAAGCCCTATGCAAGTACTTTTAATTTATTGATTCATTTAATACTGTCTTTGTATAGAGAAGTATTTGAAGTATGGGTAGTGATTAAAAGTTGGTCTTATAGTTGCATCTGCCTTCACCCATCACAAGAAGAAATATCAAGCACCAGGTAATTGAAAATATACTTAGCTTCCAGTAGAACTTCTAGTGACCATCTCTTATATTTAAGGATACGATCACATGGCAGTATTTTTGCTGTTGGAAAAAAAACTGCGTATTTTTATGATTTTATAAAAATTTGGAATCCTTTATGTACTTGCTGTTCTTGAGTGAGCAACAGAAAATTATAAGAGTATATGACATGTGGACTCCAAAGCAGTATTTTATTACAAAAGCATGGAACCCTGCTGGCGTATGTAATTTAATGTGCACCATGCCTCCCCTAATTCAATCAGGTCTCTACATCCCTTCTTTTATATTCCAATTGGATTCCATGTGCTAAAGCCATCAAGATTTTCAGGATGAAATGAATGCTTGTATTAATCCTGCAATTTCCATTTAAAACACAGCATCGATTTGATTAATAAGGTTTGATGCTGAATAATTATATGGCAAATGTGTAGGCTATAGGGAAACCACAGATGTGACCACCAGCAGCAGTCTTGTGGGAAAGGGGGGTCAAAGAGAAGCAATGGCCATGACTGAGGTGATGAATTCTTTGGCTTTTCTTTTATGCAATTAACAAGCAGGGCTTCTATTAATTTGCCACCTCCAGAGCCTTGACTGGTCAGATGCGTCTGGGTCAGGGGTCAAGGGTCAGAGTTGGGGTCAGTATCACAGCAGCCCTGAAAGAAAATGGGAAAACTAAAGAAATCCAAATGGCATGTCTGAATATACATTCTGTCGCACAGAGGGGATAGGGACGAAGTGCTTCTCCTTGATGTTGAGATTGCTGTTTAGAATAATAAAAATGTTCTCTGCACATTTAATTCAAAGTAATCAATCTAAGGTGTAGTAGTTGAGCATCCAATAAAAGAAAATCAATGTGGTCTCTACGAGGGAAGACAAACAATGCTTGCTTTTACTAAAGGGATTATAGGTTAACATTTATTCAGTGTATTGTAATCTGATGTCAAGTGGTATAAAATCAAACCAACAATCCATTACCACCAGTTACCGTCTAAGCACTGATCTCATGCAAATCAACCTCACACAAAGTGTTTAATAATTTCTCTGTTCTATCTACGAAACATTTCTCTACAGCGGATGAAATTCAAAGGTTTTTCTTTTTTTCTTTTTTCTTTTTTTTTTTTTTACTTTTTACTTTGAATGAACTAATATCAAAAAGAAAAAAGAAATATTTAGCATTTCATTTCATAATGAAAAAATTCACAAGCTTCCAGTCATTAATTTGTCATATAAAGTCCACATTATTTTTTGTTTTTGCTCCATTAGAACTAAAGCACTTTTTCATGAAAGTGATCTTGAAATTTTTTCTCTCAAATGCTTGTACTTCGGTATTGCAAAGGTCATTAGGTCTGTTTATCTCCTTTGACAATATTTGGAGCTAAATTACAATGCATCTTCACATATTAAAAGTTCAGATTTATTTAGAATTTGTGAAAGCCAATTAGTGCTTTATCAGCTATAGGTGTGCTGATTGTCTTGAGTTTATCTACGCAAATTAGGTCATATACTTTATATTATAAATATTGTAAGAAAAGCATATCTTTTTTTTCAATGCTAGAAAAAAATATTTATTATAAGTACAAATACCTCAAGGATAAATAGACTAATTCATCAGTATATTAGCCTAGTACCTGGACTATGTCTTGGGCAATAAGGATTTACAGTGATTACCACCATCTAACTATTGAAATGTGGGTATCTTTTGAAGTATTGGAAAAAGTTAGTGATCTCTCATTAAGCTTAATAACAAATGGTTAGCAAACCTGTCAATGTCAACATTTTTCTAAAGTAACCATGCTTGCTGTTAGAATTAGGGCTACTTTTAAGTGTGAGGAAAATCATTACCACATGTCTGAAAATATTGGTGATATTTTGCAGATTGCATTACTCTACAGCCTACTGTGAGTTCAAAATGTTTCAGAATTGCTTGGTAGTAGAAAGGGAAATTGAATTTGACACTATTTTTATTATGAAAGCTAAGTTTAGTTTCACCACCCTCATGGAATCTTGAGCTTTTATTTGAGCAGAAATATCAGCTTGCCTATTCCGAATTCAGTATATAAAATGTAAAACCGATTATTTTAGTCCTTATCTGTAAAGCAAATAGATGTGTGTAAAATATTTTATTATATTATTAAACTATTAATTTTTCAGAATACTGAAATTTACAAGTCATCACAGGAATTATTTCCCCTATCATCTTTCATAGATATTGTGAATTTCCCCTGTTGCTTAGATCAAATTGGATAATTTTGCTTATGTTGCATAATGAAATGAAATAAAAATTTAGTGCCATGTTTGCTGTGCTATGACAAGGCTGGGTTTTGTAATTGCTGCCTTGTTTTGAATTTTAGCTCAATACATGGAATATCTCAAAGACTCCATTAATGCTATCTGTAAAGTTTATGTATCAAACTGAAAATCAAAGTATAACTATTATAAACTAGTTTGTGCCATTAAACAGGTATTTCCATAGGCCAGTTGGCCTTCACAAAATCTGATTTTGGTCAAAGTTACCTATTTACTTGGAACAGTATGAAATGACCAAATTGAAATTTTAGAAATATTAGCCTATATGACCTTGTAACAATTGAGATGGCTGGGCATTTTTGTTTGCATGTTGGAATAGTCAAAAAACATTAAATTCTTGGTACTTAAAATTAAATTTAAATTTAAAAACAAACGAAAAACTAGTAAAGTAAGGAAATATGGTTATTCATATTAAGACTGTACTTGTAAGCCTGGACTTCCTCTAGAGTGGGAATTTTACCACACCTTCCAGGAGCCCTTCATTTACTGTCATTTACAGAGATAAAGCAAGATAGAGACACTGGCCCATTTCTACTGTGCATAAGCTACAGTTTTAATCTGCCTTTCATTCTGTAGAAAAAAGTGCCTAAAATAAATAATCAGATGCTCAAAAAAATGCAAGTGAGCTTTTTGAAAAAAAATAAGGGTTTCTTCATTTTTATTTATAAAAGATTAGCTTGCTTTGGGGCATCCACATAACATGAAATCACTTCCCAACAAAGAACGATGAAGATATGAACTCTAGGCTAACAGTAATGGCAAAAATAATTTCAAACTGAAGGGAAAACCACTTCATTTTGTGTGCAATGCCTGAATGTCTTCCACTGGACTTTAAATAAAAAATGGAAAACATTTTAGCAAATGTAAGGAAGCACTGAGTATATGGCACTGAGAGGAATTTTTGATGTTTTTGCATTTTTGTGCAGAGAGAGCCATAAAAGGTTGCCAACGGGGTATTGTAAAACCACAGTTAACAGTGAATTTTAGATATATGTAACCAGTTAAAGGTGATTGAATATCAAGGGTTGAGTAGTGCTTATTATACCTGCTGTTGGGAGACTTCAATTCATTATTGTAACAGAGTGAAAACAGCATTGCCGCTGTCTGGGACATGCTTGTAGTATTGATTGGGTTTCTCCAAAGTCTTCTCTTAGGATGCAGAGTGCAGTCAAACATGCACGAACATCACTCAGCTCCCTTGATTCTGTCATGTGCTCCTTGTACCTCAAACTAAAGCAGCCTTAAGACACAGGGAAATGTTTCTGTATTTGAAGACAGACAGGGCTCTAAGCCTGGACTCCAGGGGCTATGTAGATGTGGCGACCTTTCTACCAGAGACCAGATTTTACACTCAAATTGTCATTAAAGCTTGTGTTTCCCTAGAGGGTCCCAGTCAACTTGTGTGCTCGCTCCATTAAGGTTAAAAGTCAGAGTGGCACTATGCCCACTACGCATATGAAATGAAATGGGACATAGATAAAAAGGAGACGTGACCCTTCCTCTTGGATTGAGGGCATTATCCCCAGTCCACACGATATTGTAAGGCTTGGTCAAAAGTGCACATAGCTGGGACAAACACTTCAGCCTAAATTTCACAGGATCTCTAGAAATGCATCTGTGAAGGAAGCCATTATTCTCTCCTTTTAATTTTGTTATCAGCAATAACTATTGACTCAGCTTGTGGAAGTCCAAAAAGCCTACATTTTTCTCACACCCTCTGCTCTATTTTTAAGCTTATGATAATTGACAGTTTACAACCACAAGATATAAGCACAGGGATATGTGAATAGTTTACAAAGCAAATGTGGACATTTCTGGGGCCTTTAATAACCAGAATAACAGGGGAGCTATACACATCCCTAGAATCAATGGAAATTAAAAAAAAAAAAAAACACCTATTTCCCCCTTACTCTTGTAGGCCATCTGAGGACAAAATGACCTTAAAAAATGCCAGGTTCCCTCAATCTCATAATGCATTTCTTTTTAAGGTTACCTCACAAATGAAATTCAGAAATAGAAAATTTCTCTAATGTCTCAAATGAGGCAGCTTAACATCTCAAGAATGGGAGCGATGTTTGACCTATTGATATGCCGTGTTTCCCCCCACAGGTCTATGCCAAGAATTATGCCTCTCCAAAGGAGAGGTCTTTCTGCTTAATTAAGTACTTCTTCATTTGAAATGCCAATAAGAAAAACTCCACTTTCTCCTTAAAAGACAAAGAGGAAAAGGAACTAAAATTGTTCATAGAATTAGTTTTTGGGACTTTGAGCAACTCAATTATAGGGAAACTGAGAACCCAGCATGGGTGTATGTTGGTCATATAAGGTTTGTAGTTTGTAATAGCAGAGGTAAGCCTGAAGCTGAAATTATACATCCAAGTATAAGATCTATTCCACTACCTGGATATGACCTGATAAGGTTCATTTCTACCCACATAATTTAGGGTATCCTCTTACTTAAAATTATTTCTTGTGCTGAAGTAATGAAGCTGATGGTATGGTGTTGTGGGAAGATTCACATTGTTTACTGAAGACCTGAGTTCTCAGTTCCCACTTCATTGTTGATGGTATTAGAAAGTCTAATTTGTAAACATTATGCTGCCATGTTTTGAGTACTTCTAAACTTTTCTTCAGAGTAAAATTACCTAATTAATAAAAATTCTTAGGAAGTCATGAAGACAGACAGACAGACAAGACAGATATGGTCTATCTTTAGACCCAAATATTTTAAGTTTGCTCCCTAAAATGTAACTGGCTCAAGATAAGGACAATTTCTCTTGCTAATGTTTAGGCTAGTTGTGGCTTTTGGGATCCCCTTTGTCTTATATTATACTTTGTTCCAAGTTTCCCAGATTTTCTTACGGGATGTCAAACCCGTATTTAATTACATGACTTCCATTTTCAAAGCCATGACCATTGGTTCTTTAACGCCAGCATCACCCTCCCTGGGGCCTCATCTCCAGGTACCAAGCACATCACTGTTCACAGTTACCTAAAGAAAATCAATGTTTCTTTCTTCCCTTTGAAAAGACTATCTGGATTTTAGGATTTGGGTTTCATTATCTGCTATGGACTCTAATCTGTCCAACACTCTGAGCTTTTAGCTTGTCTTTAGTCTGAACCTTTCCTTTTATTTCATAGTAATGGAGCAAAATCTTGACTTTTTCTAATAATGTTACTATTTTGGGTATGTTTGTTGTTTTTTTGCTTTATGAGAGAATTAACTCATAGCTTAAAAGGGGAGGAGCTTAACACTCCAGATGCCACCACAAATTTATCAACCCTATCTCAGGCTGGATGTCATCTTTGAGATTACAGTCAATTTAAGGTTCACCCCACACGTTCCATGTTCCTTGTCCATGCATTTGGAAATAAGTAATTCAAGTCCCCTTTCCTGAAATTGATTCTTTTGACTTTTTCCTGTCTTCAAAAAGCAATTGCATAGGTTGTATAGGGTTTTTATTCAATGTGCATTATAATCCTGTATGTAACTAATCCTGGTGTGTACATTCTTGTCTTACATTTGCTGATTTACTCTCAACATTTCCAACTGTGTTGCTAGGGTATACTGGTTAATATGCCTTTGGGAAAAGAAATTGTTTATTGGTGAGGCTCTGCTATGCCCCAGACCCTTAACACACACACACACACACACACACACACACACACATATATATATATGATTTAGTATCTTCGCTACAAACTAATTTTTCAGGTAAGAAAAATGAGACTTAAAACAGTGAATTAGTATGTTTCTTTTTACTTTCAATAGAATTTTATTTAAATAGAACTAGACAGTTTAAAAAATTGACTTCTTCCATTCTTAACTATTTTTAGATTCATCTATCTTATGAACTCTATCAACAATTCATGTCTTTATATGGGCTGAACAATATTCCACTGTATGGATGTACCACAATTTATTTATTCATAAACCTCTTGGTGGACATGTGGGTTGTTTCTGGCTTTGGACTGTTACAACTAATGCCACCATGGACATTCCTGTATATGCCTGCATGTGACATCATTTAATTTTCCTAGTAGCTAGGTCACATGCTGGTGAATATTCAACATTTCTTTCCCAATTGCATTGCAAAATAATTTTTAAATATTTTTTAAAATTTATTGACATTTTAAATAAAAACTTTTCACACAGAGACGTCCCTCTTCCCCACCCCAATTCTGCTGGGAGTCTTTGGTAGGGTTATTGGTATTCATTGGGGGACCAACAGGCCTTAGTCCATGCAGGGTTGGGGGAAACATGGTGTCTTTGGCTACCCCCACCCACCCTGAGGCTCCTAATACCATGAAGATACTAAGCATCTGAGCTAGCAAGTCTTAAAGATTTAGCTAGGTCATGGTGACTCTGCACAGTTCAGTACATTGACTTCCTCCCCTACCCATTGGCTTTCATCACCACATTTGAGGGAGTTTATTTTATTATAAACCTGTATTTCAGGGATACTCCAGAAACTCACTATTATTTATGTGTTCATTTATAGTAATCTTCTGATTACTTGTACATAATCACATGGAAGCTAAGGGGGAAAACCCAGGACTGTTGGGCAAGTGCTATAATATAAATATTACTATTAAAAATATAGCCTTAGGTTAAAGGTCTTGCTTCGGCTTATAAGCAAAATCCCTGTTAGATTTAAAGACTCAATTCTGTTTCTGTAATCCAAAGAGTAAAGGATCAGATAATGTTATGTATATCAATAGTAACAATAATACTGTAAAATTATTAGCACAAAATTCAATCAAATCACTCAGGATTAAAATGCTAACTTGAGGGGCTAGAGAGATAACTTAGCGATTAAGGCACTTATCTGCAAAACTAAAGGACCCAGTTCAATTTCCCAGGACCAACATAAGCCAGATGCACAAGGTAGCACATGTGTCATGAGTTCATTTGCCACGGCTGGAGGCCCTGGTGTGCCCATTCCCTTTCTCTCTCTCTCTCTCTCTCTCTCTCATAAATAAAAATAAAATGTTTTTTTTTTTTAATTCTACCTCAACGTTTTATCATAGTTGAATCTGATTCCTTTCTTGCAGCTTTATTTTTGCTTAAAGATAGAAAACATCCTAGTCTCATTTTTGGAAAAGGCAGTAAAATTCCAGGTTGCCCAGAAAGCTCCTTACTAGTAGGCAGTTTTGATAGTCCCTCTATCTTCTCTGAGATAAATCTCTTTTAATTTTTATCTTTGGCCTGGTGACCTATGTACCCTCTAGATACCACAGTATAGTATTTGGTGTCAGCTCATCTTGGGAGATGTAGTGCAGCCAGCCCAGGCTTACAGCATTGATCTCAATCCCCAGTGTACCTCCAGCTCATCTCTGTGGCTCTTCATTGGCTTTCAGATACATAGTCCTTCTGGTACTCATGATGTCTCTTTGGACTAGCCCCACCTTGAGCCACTTCTCTGTGCTTCTTGAGAGAAATATCCTGTCATACTGCTCAGGGCAGCGGGAATCGTAGCACACTGGCTCAGGTCCTCTTCTGGAAACATGCCCACTGCTGTTCACATCAGTTCACAAGGATACTGGATCATGTTTTCTGAAATCCTAGATAATCTCTGGAAAGGAAACCATGATTGTCCTGTGTTGCTTAACTTCAGAAATATTCACGGATTATCACATGCACCTCCTCCCAGGAACTCTTTCAGTATCAATTATATCCACCAGTTATTTTAATAAATGTTTACAGAGCACTAATTATTTATAACGCACAGCCATAAGAAAAACTATTATTATTTTTGTCAGTTTATAGATGAGGACATGAGCCAAGGAGAGGCTAGCGAACCTGCTTAAATCACACAACTAGAAAGCTGCAGAGCTGGATCCAATCCTTGGTCATTATTAATGATGGACGGTAAGTCATTCACTTGAAGTATATTAACTGCACCAGAATAATGAGGACTTTAGCAATATGCCATTTATAAAATCCATCCAGATGGTCTCTGAGATGTAACGTGCACACACACACTAGAGGGTTGTGCTTATCTGGACTATATGTGATGTCTGTAAAATTGGTCCTTATGGGTATGGTTATTCATACTTGTCAAAAGAAGCAGGTGAGTCTTTCAAAGTGGGAAATGGTGGATCCATTCCAATTATTTTATAGTCTAGCAGTACTGAGGCTAATAAATGATTTACATTGAAAACATTTATGGTCATATAAGTGACTATACTTAACTCTTTTTAAAGTATATTTCATTCATTCTTTGAAGAGTTTCTTTTAATATATTTTATTTATTTACTTATTTAAGAGAGAGAGAGAGACAGGCAGACAGAGACAGAAATAGAATGGGGGTATCAAGGCCCCTAGTCACTGCAAATGAACTTCAGACACATGTGCCACCTTGTGTACCTGGTTTACATGGGTCTTGGGGAATAGAACCTAGGCCCTTTGGTTTTACAGGCAAGTGCTTGAACTGCTAAGCCATCTCTTCAGCCCTTAAAGTGTTTTTGAAAAGAAGATATAAGAATATTTCAGAACATACATCTAAAATTTCCAGTTAGTTTTCTCCCAGTTCTTTTTCTAAAATTATATATATATATATATATATTTCTTCGACGTAGAGAGAAAAACCTTGAAGGAGAGAGAAAGAGAGAGAGAGAGAAAGGGAAAGAAAGAAAAGGAGAGAATGGACATGCCAGGGCCTCTAGCCACTACAAACAAACTCCAGATACATGTACCTCTTTGTTCATTTGGCTTTATGTGGGTACTGGGGAATAGAACCTCAGTCCTTTGGCTTTGTTGGAAAGTGCCTTAACCATCAAAACATCTCTCCAGCCCTATCTTGTAGTTCTTAAAAAAAATAGTGTCCTATTATTTCAACATTTTATGAAATAATGTTTGAAGTCAATATTATTCTTCAAGATTATCTTTCTTGGCAGATGAAATTTTTTTAAGGAAAATAAAAATGCTAGAAATATGCTTAAATAAGGAAAATATTCTATTATTATATATTAGGGAATGGCTTCATTTTGCTAAAATAAACTTAGCAGGTTCTGATCTACCTTCCTAGTAAAAAGAGAATGAGGTCTATGGTTTATAAGACAATGGAGATCAGTCAAAAACGTTAGTGACTCTTGAAAGACAAGAAACACATGAGGCCAGCTCACTCTATCTATGAGTTCTTGTCCTGTGGCACAGGAAGGGGACGCCTAGGGGAAAATAAGTGCCTGCGCAGAGAGAAAAGGAGATGATGGCAACAAAAAGCCACAGGGAAGAGTGTCACGAAGGTGAGGCTGAACAAAGCAAAAACCCTGGAGATGTATATTCTGTTTTGTGCATTCACTTGGGTATGCGGCAACACATGCACAAACAGAAACTACACAACACTCCCCAGTCTAGGGCTAAGGCACCTAACACCACTTCAGGAACAACAGGAAAGGTTCTGAGGTCATCCATCCAGTAGAGTGGGGAGGAAGTAGCCAGTAGTCAGGCTTCTCACACTGAGAATTGCCCGGGTCCTCTTTGATAAATCTTAAAAGGAAGGCCACGAAATACCAAATTATTTCTTTTCTTTCGTTTTTTGTTTTTTTTTTTGTTTTTTTGAGGTAGGGTCTCACTCTAGCACAGGCTGACCTGGAATTCATCATGGAGTCTCAGGGTGGCGGCAAGCCTCCTACCTCTGCCTCCCGAGTGCTGGAATTAAAGGTGTGCGTCACCATGCCCGGCTCCAAATTATTTCTTAATAACTTAAGAGCATCATGAAATAAGGCACAAAAATACCATTATAAATACAAAACTATCCAGCACTCAACACAGTAGTTAATAATGTCTGGCATCTTATCAAAGATACCAGTCATGCAAACAAACAAGACAATAAGACCCATAAAGAGGAAAAATTCACTCAACTGACATCAACACAGAACTGACACAGATGATAAAATCAGTAAGCAAAAAAAAAAAAAAAAAAAAAAAAAATCAGTAAGCAAAGGTATTAAGAGGTTTTTTTGTTGTTGTTGCGGTTGGTTTTTTTTTTTTTTTTTTTTTTTACAACCAAACAGAGGTAAGAAGATACAAAGAAAACTAAGTCAAACTTATAAAAGTAAGCAATAAAGCAATGAGCAAACATTAGTAACATACAGCATGATGTCAGGTCACATGTAACTAGAGTTCCTAATGGAGAGAAAAGGTACGGATCAGACTAAATGTTGACAGTAATGTCCAGGAGCTGTAATTCTCTCAAAATGTTGCTGGGATTCTACAATGAAGTACTTTGAATGACAATTTCATAATGTACTAGAAAGTGAAATATACATGTACTACACACTGATCCGTGTACACACAGGTACTTATCTGAAAGAAACAAAAGTATGTATCCACACAAAAATATTGTGCATAAATATTTGTAGGAATTTTATTTATAGCAACCCCGAAATGGAAACAATCCGAATGTTTGTAGATGTTTTAGTGGATTAACTTTGGTATGTCAGTGCAAGACACTACTCACACTTCAAAAGGTGTGTGATATTCCTTCCCAGTATGACATAACTAACGCAATATACTTATGCTAATGGAACTAGAAAAACAGCTCATATAATTCCATTAATGTAAATTCTAGGAAAAGTGAAGTTATCTTAAATGTCTTACATTGTCTTAAAATGAGTCATACCACATGTAAAAAGGGAATTGAGGGAAGTTGAACCATGTGTCTCCTAATGCATGTATGAACTGAATTCTGGAAGGTCCGCTGCTGTGGGAATTTCTCCTCAGGAACCGGGTCCTGAAGGGAATGCCTGGTGAGCACAGCCGGCAGGGAGGAGAGCTCTTTGCACAACCCACCAGCACTCTCCTGGTTTGCTTCCGCCCGTATCTCCTCTCCTAACACAGCAAGAACTACTGTTCTGTGCTCCCTTGTTTCCTACAGCACTTGAACATCCATGTTTTCTGTTTAGGCAACAAAAAGAGAGGACACGGCTATGACAGTCAGTGTGGTTGATGGCAGGCTGACGGATATGGCGTTGTCTGAAGGGGTCAGTGCTGTGGGACAAATAGCAGGTAACAGGCTGGGCTGGTGCTTTAGGGCATATCATCCTCTTGGGCAAAACTCGGGGGGAGCTGGGAACATAAAGAGTGATAGCCCAGGTGGACTTTGTTTATTAACTAACACTAATTGCCTGAAGAAAAACAATAACACTTCCGTATTTAAGAATGTGACAGATGTCAAAGTCGCTTGTTTGAAGATTTTGGATTAGGAGGTATGATCATCATAAAATGCATCCCTTCCTCCTCCTCCCCACCCCTGAAAAAAAACTAACATAAGAGAATATGACACATTTCTCCGTCTAACATTATTATTGAAGTTGAGAGAGGTTACATGTGTGTCACTATAGCTTTGCTATTTAATGTATTTTCCACCGCATTTAACTATTATTGGAAATAGAAGCCTTTGAAGTTTTTGACACGCTGTCTATGAATCCAAATGGGTGGGTTTCTAATGCAACCTTTACCAGATAACAGGAACATATCTTTTGAGCATTTAATTTAACTCTCCCAGTTTCAGTTTTGCCAAATCTGAAATGGGAATAAATAATCCCACCTCCACAGTACTATTGAGGGAATTACACAAACTAATAGATGGAAAGTCTGTACATAGTGCCTAGTAAGTACTTTGAGTCAGCTAGTAGGCTGACACATAGAAAACGCTATGTAAATGTTAGCAATTGCTGGTGCTACAAGCTGTCAGAGAAAATTCCACATTCTATATTATTACTTTAAAAACAGTACACTGATGTATCGTCCCAGAGGAGTTTATTCAAGTTTGCCAGATAAATGTCTAAACATACTTACTCATCTAACCAAACATGGATTTATCCTGCAAGTTGAAGAGAAACACACTGAAAATTAGCCATTTTATTTTTTAACAGGAAATTGTCTAAATTTAGTAAGCTGATATAAAATTGAAATACTTTATAAAAACATTTGGAATTTTCATATTGGTCAACTACAGAAATCATGTGATAACAAAATAAAGTGATCATTTGATGAATTATTGATTCATTAGGTAAGCCATTACTAGTTGCCTGACTCTGTTCAGAGGTTTTAAGAAGGCAGAAAAAAATAGATGGGTTGCCTTCCTTCTTAGAATGGTAACTCAGCAAAGAACAATTAGGTAACACATAACTTTAAATATGTTGTCATACTGAGAAATACAGTTAAATATGAAAAGGTATGAAGCATACAGAAAATAGATATTTGCATGTGGAAAGGGCACCTATGGACAGTTAAGTCTGGTTATTCTTAGCTTTAATTTGACTCTCTGGTATAACCATAACAATTTATGGTATCAATATTCTCTCTTATTCTTACCCATAAATGTTTTTCAGCTAAGACTGTGGAAAAATATAGCAATAAACAAATAGGTTTTACTCTAAAACAGAAAACTACAAAGTATTCATATTTAGTAGTAGAAATTTAATTCTATCAACAAATGCCTGGCGAAAACAATGTTTTTAACCTTTGCCTGCTAACCTCAAGGCAGACCTGTAGGATAATCATGTGAGAACACGTCTCCATGACTTTTTATTTATTTGGGCTAATGTGGGCAGGTAATTAGTGACCTACAAATTCAGGAAGACACTCTACAAGATGACAACAGAGAACATTTTTGTGTTCCTTTTTAAGCTCCGTTATACTGCCACTTAGGCCTGGGTAGGCTGAGAAGCAAGTTTCTTCTCTTTCTCCTTCAGTGTTATCTAGTTCTGATAAAAAAAAACCTTTTATTTATCTATTTTTAAAGAAAGTCTATTGTAAGAAAGAAATTAAAAAAAAAAAAAAACTGAAACTTGGGCCTGGGAAGATGGCTCAGTGGGTGAAAGTACTTGATGTGAAAGTGTAAGGGCTGAGTTCATAGCCACAGAATCCACATCAAGCCAGACACAGACTTGAATGTCTGTAATCCTAGTCCTCCAATGGCAAGGTGAGAGATGGAAACGTGAGAATCCCCAGAAGCTCCCAGGCTAGCTAGCCTGACAGCCAACTGCAGCAGTGGACAATGAGGCAGCCTGACTCAAACGAGGTAGAAGGAGTTTGAAAAGAATCAACAAAGAAATCGGACAAAATAGAAGAGATTTAAACAAGAAAATGACACCTGCATTTAGATTGGAAAATCAAACCCCATGACTATTTCTTATCTTCACACGTTCACTGGGGTGTGTTTGTACTTTTTGTCTTTCTTGCTTTCTCTCACTCACAAACAATGTTTAAAAAACAAAATTATAACATAACTTGGGCAACAATACAATATTTCTTATAATATAGAATGCCCTCTATAGTTTAGTAAATTTGGTTACATGTGAAACACACAATGTTTGATATCCAATAGTTTCAAAGTATAATGTGGACAACTGATCTACCCAGTCATATATATATATATATATATATATATATATATATATATATATACACACACACACACACACATGTATCCACACTCTTGTAAGTTTTAGCTTTGGCACATCTTCAGATGCTCTAACTGACATTTGCACACTGAGATAATTGTAGAGATGGACTTCCTAGAGATTCACAGGAAGTCCTGAGGAACACCTGCCATAACTGCCTCATCTTAATGCAGTCATTGTTTCAATAGCTCAAATTATAGACATCACACAGCAATCGCCTTCCATATATTGTTAGAAGACACAGTTCAAACAGAGGTTTAACCCATGACAACAAAAGAATATAAAATTCAAAGAAAAAATTTCACAAGAAATGGGAAAATTTTAAATAAGAAAAATGTACATTCACAAAGAAAGACATAAAATTACCCGGCCTCATTCCAAACACCAAGTATATTTCTTGTTACTATTTTAATGTTTCAATACATTTATCTAAGTACTTGTTTTATATAGCTAAAACGTTTTAAGTTGATGTCATAATTGCTCTTAAATTTCCATCACTCTTTTTAAAGTCAGAATCTTATTCTGTTTATTTCACCTGAATGTTGATTTCTAAAAACAACACCTTAAATGGCTACGTGATATCCCTCCATCAGACTGAGATTCTACAACAGGTTTAACCATTATCTTGTTAGATAAAAAAATATTTCTGTCTATATTATTAGAAATAAAATGATGAAGAATAGCATAGTCAGAGCATTGTTTAATTTCTAGAGAATGGTTCATGGAAAGTGAAGTGCAACACCAAATAATCTGACTTTTGGACAGTTATTAACGTTACTGTTTCTTAACTAGAAAGATTGTTCATATTTGCATTCCTGTGAAAGGCTGTCTTAGTCAGACTTTTGTCACTATAACAAAACAACCTACTGCAAACAACTCTCATGGAGGGATTATTTGTTTTATGTCTCGTGACTTCAGAGGATTCTGCCCATCATGGCAGGGGGAGTATAATGTAGAGCAGAGAAGCTCATACTGTCAGCACCAGGGGTAGGAGGAAAGTGGAAAGAAGGACTAAGGAAGGAAAAAGAGAAAGAGAGAGAGACAGAAACAGACCTTTATAATTTAGTTTTCTCTATTTTTCTTCTTCAGTCTATCTAGGTCTCCATACCCTGTATAGTGTTGCCCACATTCAGGGCTGGTCATGCCCGCTTAGTTATTCATCTCTGGAAATGCCCTCACAGGCACATCTAAAGGCATGCTTTACAAGTTTCATAGAGACTTCTCAGTCAAATCAAGTTGGTATGTCAAGATTAATCATGATAGCATTACACAAAAATATCTCAATGGAAGTCATTTACATGTGTTCATGCTAACCATTACACTTCCTTTGTGACTGTATGCATGTATGATGTATGTGTGTATGCGAGTAGTTTTGAATGTGCACTCACACATGCATACCTGTGCATGTGGTGGTCAGAGATCAAGCTGACATGTAGTACTCACCATCTTGGATGGGACAGGGTCTCCATGTTCCTGGAACTTAACAAGTAGGCGTAGACCATCTGGACAGCAAGCCCCAGGGATCATTCTGTCTCTTCTTCCCCAGAACTGCAATTAAAAGTGCACGTCACCACAGACAGCCTTTTTCACGTCAGTTCCAAGCACAGAATTCAGGTCCTCTATACTTGTTAGGCAAACCCTTTACTGGTGACATTTTCTCCCTAGACCCTACCCTGTTACATACATACTTATGTTATACTTAACAAATTTCTATGCAAATTTTTTCTTCTCAGCTGAGTGAGCAGAGCGAATGAACCGTTTCTATTCCTTCTTCTCATGGGGAGCTTGGTGGCTTCTCAGAAGTTTTCCCCAGCTGGCTGTCAGAGACACCTCATCCCAACACCCATGTTAGTGGTGGTAGTCAAGCCCCTTCTGTGTAGCTGCATCCTATAGGTGACGCCATGGCATGGCTATATTCTTATGAGAAGACATGAAGAAGGCTCTATTCCTCTGGGGTGTCTGTCGTTAGACACCCATTAGTGTGTCCTTTGCACACACGGAGATTCTGCATAAGTCTTTATTTTATCCTAGCTTCATTTATATGCTGCCTTCAATATTCTCCAACAGAGGGTACTGGCTTAGACCTAAAAATTCAAATTCTAGGCAATTTATATAATCTTCACAATGCAAAGCTCTTATCTTGAAGAGTTTTAGGTTAATAAGAGGTCAAGGGAAAATATCATAGAAAGAAGAGATGCATTGTACGAGGAAATGGTCCTTTGAAGTTCTGTGCTGGAACTTAGAGGTGAACACTAGGCTACATTTTGCAAACCTGGTTCCGTGGGGTTTTAGCATGTGCTATCGAGGCAGTGCAGCAAGATGCCTCACCATATTAAAGGAAGATTTCTGCTTAAACTTTGAGGTAACAGGAAGGGTAAACATTTAGGCTATCTTAGATACACATACTACTTATTTATATAAACATGGCATCCCTACACTCCTACACATAAATAAGAATACATTCAGAGCTCGCTATTATGTTTCAATAATGTAATGCTAGATACATTTGCAGAAAAAGAGGACGCATTCAAGACAGAATAAAGGTATTGAGATGCAAAATATTTAAAGCTAGGATGTGATTGGTGTTGTCCTCAAGTGTGAACTTAGTGATATTTTGCAAAAATATGAATTGTATTATTCTGAAAAATTATTCCCAGTATTTCTGTCTGTACTTGCATTCTCACTTTAATCTAGAACCTAATGTGCTTTAATTCCCTGGAATCTGTGATGATAATGAAAACTACCTTATAAAGATCCTTCTTTGGATGCCAATTAAGATTTTGAAACTGTATGAGTAAACCAAAGCTAACATCATCTAAAATTATTACCCTCACATTCTGTGAATACCCAGTTTAAATATTTAATTTTTAAAAGCATACATAAGGAAAGCGTCTCTGTGAATGCCTAATACCTACAAGCAAACCCCAGTGCAAGGATAGTCTGAAGGTTTGCATCTGACCTTTCTTTGGTTTTAATCACTGAAGTTCTTGACAGCTTAATAAGTTGAAGGTGCTGGGTCACCGTCTAACTTAATAAGGCCCGCCACAGAGATTTGGTCACTTCTGATTGCTCCCATAAGTCCTGGCACATTTGGTACACTGTCCTTGGTTGAGAAATGTTTTCCATAACTTTCCTCTTGTTCACTACCCTGCATATAAATTGTTTTTATTAACTCAGGAATGATTCAGCACTGTATATTTGTGTGAGCTTTGGCCATTTTCAGCTATATCCTGCAGAAAGAGAGTTGACTGTTTGCTCCAAAATGAAATTAAACACTGTTTATCACCAATGTCTTCTTTTCTATTTTTCTACCCTTGTTTAATATGGGTCAGACTAACCTTCAGTTTGACATGAGATTTAAAAACTAAACATTGTAATAAGACATTTGGGACAATTTACAATGTGCCATACTTACAGGAAGAAAAGAGCCAGATAAAGGCATTAGATCACTTCTAAAGATTCTTACATAGGACAAAATCTAGATATAAACATCTGAGCAATCTAATTACTCATGAAAATATACATGTAGTTGGATGAATGGAACATTCCTTTGTTCAAATGATAAATATATCGATGCAAAACTATTCTGTTTTATTTCAATATAGATTTTATAAGCCTAATGAAAGACATATTTTTTCTTCTCTTTGTAATTTCTACAAGGATGATAAAAGCATGGACATTTATCCAGATGCATGAACCCATGGTTTTATAGTATAGTGTGATATCTGAATCTTCTATCTCAACCTATGTCACAGAGACCGCCTAGTGGAGCTATAACAATGATGTAAAATATAATTGTGCATTGGGGCTGGGGATATATCTCAGTCAGCAGAGCTCTTGCTTTGCAAGCATAAGGACCTGAGTTTGATCCCCAGAACCAACATCAAAATGTCAGGTCTGGTGGTATGTGCATACCACCGGTGAGGTAGAGATAGGAGGGTCCCTGAGGATAGCTGGCCAGCCAATCTAGTCTAATTGTTGATCTCAAGGCCAATGTGAGAGCTCATCTCAAAAATAAATGAATAAATAAATGACATGTAAAATTATCATCTCATCACATCATACACATGCATGTGCACACACAGTTACAGATATGCCCCCCAACTCCCACACACATACATACATACATACAAAGAATATTACGTCATCATAAAAAGGTAAAAAAAACTCAACCAAAATCATGACTATATTGTAATCATAATTAAGAAGATTCTACAAGTAGAAGTAGTTCACGCTGGAATTCAACTTATTTCCATATTAACTGAAATATTTACAAACTAAGGTTAGCTCCCAACCCATCCATATAACTGAAAACACTTGAACAAACCCAGTGCTTGTGCTCTTCTATGATTGAATGCTGTGCAACTTGAATTCATACGCATCAACTATATTGTTCACACAGTATCAACTCAAAAAATACCAAAAGGAAAAAAGAGGAAGCCAGGTAGTAAGGAGCTAGCAATGGCTAGCAATTCTTTTGGATGCAAAATTAAGATCAGTCCAGGTCAAAGGTTACTATAGTGACAATAGCTACAATACCCCTCATATCAATGTCATAGCAGTTTCTGAAACAGGGAAAGCAATGTTGTAGTTTGCTATTCTCAAATATTGACCTAAGCTGTTGAGTTCTGTTATTGTCTAATAAAATCTCTTTTAAAGATGGTTTTGCCATGCTGATTCAACATTAGTGAGATAATTCCTGTGCTCTTTCTTCATAAGGATATTCTAAGCCTCTCAGTTACTTAGAGTTTCTTGGTTTTGTTTTGTTTGTTGGTTTGTCTCATCTTGTTTTGGTTTGTTCTCTGGCTTTTGCCACTGAACAGCTTGCAGAATTTCCTTCAGCCTTACCTCATACTCCTTACATATAAAGAAAGTTTCATGTTATCCTAACTTTATATGCTTAGAATTTAAAAAGGATTTTCCGGTAGATATCTGACTACAGATACAGCTGCTTGCAGGTATCAATAGAATCTACTGTTCTTCGGATTTTATTCCAGTGTAATGGAAAGGCTCATTGGAATCCCTAACTAGACAACATTAAAATACAATTTCTTACAGTTCTTACCTGATATGCTATAGAATATTATCGTGTACATTATATATTATTATCTAATTATTTAGCTACCTAATCACTTGTACACTCAATATATATATATATATATATATATATATATATATATATAGAGAGAGAGAGAGAGAGAGAGAGAGAGAGAATATATATATATATAATCATTTTATATAGAACTGCCCTTACAACACATTTTAGCTGTTTGTTTCAGGCTCTATGGATACTTTTTTGGATCTTCACAGATTCTATTCATCCTAATACACAACACAATTTTATGATAGTCAAAACTCAAAGAGGCACCTATATGGCATGTTAAGTATCACTTCTCTCTCAATGCACTCTGGAATATTGTATGGTAAGGAGGTGCTAACAACTAATGAATAGCAAGAATTTTGGAATTTCCTATCTGTTCACAGTAGCCCAAAACAGACTAGCACTGCATAGCATATCCACTTATAATTCATTTAAGATAGTTTATGTATTAGGAAACTATCTTCCTAAAAGGCAGAGGCAGAAGCAGTAGAATAGTCCTTTCACTCAGTAGACCATAGTTATTTGAAGTATGGTTAAACATGAATCCATAGACAGTGAGAAAATCTTTTTGGTCATGGGCAAAGGAATAAATGTGCAGGATTGACAGTAAGGAAGTCTTGACTAAAGATAGTCAGATGGACTTGGAGGATACACATAAAGAACATAGAGCTTTCTGCCACCTGTGACTCCTCACCAGAATATGTGATCCACATTGAGTGTTGAGAGAGCACTCAGTAATAGATGAATACAATGGATTGTCTGGTGGATAACGCTCAGCTTGTTTCCTTGGATATTACATTCTATATGTACTTGTGCTGTTGGGACCAAATAGAATAGTCATGGTTGAAATGGTAGATATTATGCAATTATGCATGGCATCTGTCCCACCAAGACCAATCACATCTTAATATCTACCAGCAGAGAGACTGAACCTGAGTCAATGGTAGAGCGTCATTTCTTAAAGCAGTCAGCCACTTAGTGGCAGGTGGCGTATAATGAACCTCTTCTTCCCTCAGGAAAATGCAATTATTTCCTATCAGAGCACAAGAGGAGAATCAGCCAAGAGAAACTGAGAGCAATATCCCAAGTGATAATACCAATATGTAAGGAGGACTAAAATAAGAGAGTTCATGCTCTGTTTCCAGGCCTGAAATCAGTTTGGGTGAATTTCAGTGAGATGATAGGAAATGAGGCTGAAGACAGAGCTTAAAGCTAGTTTTAGAACTTATGAAGATATCTTCACACCAGTTATCTGAAAGGTAGCACTTACTTTGTTACAGGTGCTATTCTTGTTTTAAAAGCAATACAAAGTTTTAAGATAGCTCATAAGATTTCTGAGTGTAAAGGTGAATCTATTTCAAGTTCTCATGGAATAACCTTTATTCATGTCTTTATTTATTATTTCCTTCTGTCATACTCTTTCAGAAAAGCAACATTGGAAGCATGAATACTTTAGTCTCTTTAGTAGTAGCCTAATGGCAATTCATAGTTGAAAGACACATTAAAGCGCCTCTATTTCATTTTTTTTCATGGATTTCCTGTTCATAAGTGAAAACTATATCTTCAAGGAATGTTAAAGCAAAACAAACAAAAAAGCTAAGTACTAAACTGAAACTTTCATATAAATGGAGAGTTTGTCCAAGTTCTCTAATGACCTTGTGTATGTAGGTCATGGGTTAGAAACTCAAGTGTCTTCAGTGGCCAGTTAGGAAAAATGAAAATCATGTGTCTACTAGAAAATGATACAGAATTACATAGTAAACCATAGTAGTAAAACAGATAAAATATTCACATACATTCCTTTATAAAAGAAATTGAATTCCAAATCCATGCATTCATCTGTTTTCCGCATATAGTTAGTGGTTAATGAAAACATCATCACTAAAACACTCAGATTTCTACCTACCTTATGATTCTTGCTTTTTGAAGAGCTGGTTTCTTGTTCTGTTTGAGTTTATAATATGTTTCTTTGATCAGGACAATTACTGACTTTCACTGAGCCAATGACTTAAGGTACACTATTTATCAGAGTCTTTCAAGGTGCTCAAATACAGGAGCAAAAAACCCATGTTCATAATGAAGCATTCCTTCTAAGCAACATGTTGAAAGTGAATACTTCCCCACTCTTAATGGCAACCTGATGAAGTAAACTCTGCTTGTTGTTTTAGCCAAAAACAATACATTTGAAGAAAAGTTGCCATTGCATAAATTAAAATAAATAATCATAATATTCAAATCTTTTATTGGAAACAGTCATTCTGTTTGATATTTTATTTTATGTTGTTTATTGTTTCAAGGTAGGGTCTCCTTCTAAGCCAGGCTGATCTGCAATTAACTATGTCATCTCACAGTGGCCTTGAACCCACAACAATCCTCCTACCTCTACCTCAAGGGGGCTGGGACTAAAGGTGTGTGCCATCATGCCTGGCTTGATATTTTATTTATACAAGGTAGTTTCATAAATCCAGTATATAGACTTACGAGGATGGAACTCACTGTATTTTAATACAATTCAAAATCAAATGAAAAAAATAACAAAGAGATGATAATCTCCTTTATTTAGTGAACTTGACCTGACCTTGATGCACTCCTTTCACTTTCTGTAACAACTCCAGCTCGAGGCCTTCCATTTTGTTTCACTATTTAAGTTCTACTCACAAAACACAGGTTTAGAATCTACCGTGTAAAATTCACAACTTGATTAACATGAGTGTTTCACGGCCGTCTGCTATGAAGTACTTTTTACTCAGGAAACTGCAAGAATCGGGCCATTTTTCTTTTGAGTCTCATCAAGGAGCTTCTTCCACTCCCACCCACAGAGAGCCCATCCTCCGTGTGGTCAGCGGACCGTGTGAAAATGGCCGGAAGTAGAAAAACCATCCTGAGTACTTGATAACCTTCATCTTCATATAAAAATTATTAATATCAAGAGAGTTGAGGCATTTGAATCCTGACTTACTGACCTTGCCCAGCTATTGTGTCTGCATATCCAAATGGACCCACCAACAAGGAAATTAAATAGCTCAGGAATGTCACTTTTGTCCAGGATAAATTCCACGTGGAATGATGGGAGGGAAAGAGACTATTTCTTTTTTTCTTCCTTCCTTCCTTCCTTTCTTTCTTTCTTTCTTTCTTTCTTTCTTTCTTTCTTTCTTTCTTTCTTTCTTTCTTTCCACAGTAATGTCTACCATATGGAAGACCTAATGAATGCTCAGAAACAACTAAGATTTGTTTTGTTTTGTTTCACTTTTTGTGGGGGGGGGGTGCTGCATACTGGTTTCAGGTGGACACTCTCTTTATCCAAGCTTCTTTATAGGCAAGCATCTGCACTGTGGAAGATTCTCGTAGTTAAACAAAAATAAAGTGATTTTCCTTTTGAAGTGGTTAAAACAAGATTCTTTTCATATTAAAGATGGATCCAAACCTAAATTAATATATATATATATATATATATATATATATATATATATATATGTATATATATATATATATATATATTAAGTACAAAAAAAAGATGGAACCATGTAGCATTAGGTAGAATTAACCTCATGTTAGACCTAATTGGTTCTTCTGAAAAACTTATAAAAATATTTTATACCAAGGCTGGGAAGATGGGGTAGTTTTTAAAGGAACTTGTTTATAAAGCCTGCCAGTCTAGGTTCTACTCCCCAGATACCCACATAGACTGGATACATTAAGGGGGGCAAGTATCTAGTGTACTTTTGCAGTAGCAAGAAGCCCCGGTGTGCCCATTCACACACATACATGCATACACACACATGGAAACACACACACATAAATAATTTAAAATTTAAACAAAAACATTTTATTCAATGCTACCTATATGAAAATAGTAGATAAAGTGCAACTATTTATTTGATTTGAAAAAATAATACCCTTAGTTTCCTGAGTCATTCATAGTAATTGCCTAGTAATTGTGTTTCTTCCAGGAGAACACTGTCCTTATTTAGGAGGCAGAAATTATTGGATAAATTCAAATGCATAATCTACTTAAACCAGTGTGAACTATAATCATGTATGGGAGGGGGAAAGTCTAGTGCTCCTAAAATTAATAATTTATATATTTCAAAGAAACAAATTTGATATTAAGTTGCCAAAGTAAAAATGATAATTTTTTTTTATATTTTTTCCTAAAGACATACCCTTTGGGTACTTAATTGTATATTCTGCCTGCAGGGGTAAAATAAAGGAAAAATATCTACATACTCTTCAATAACCTCTCACTTTTCACATTACTATTCTTCACACTTCAAACCAAAGGCAACAGACTTACAAAGCAGAAGTATTAAGTGTTTAGGGTGAAAGTAAGGGGCAAATTTCATCACAATGTGGACTGCAGCATTGAGCAGCATCAGGCATCATGTTGTGATGGTGTGCTTGTCTTTCCTGTTGAGTTGCTTGCCAAGGAAACCCAGTCCCTGAAAAACAGACAAATGTCTGAGATCATTGTGACTGAAGCTCTGATCAAGCGGCTGTCTGCATGCTGTATTTGTTTTTGTAAGATGTTGTAAATGCTAATATTTTATAAACTCTCAGGCAGTTTAGAATGAATCTCATAAGCATAATACTCTATCTCCAAATTTTCAGAAACACACAGGAGTAAAGAATGCTAGTCTTGGGCTGGAGAGATGGCTTACTGGTTAAGGGGCTTCCCTGCGAAGCCTAATAAGACGTTTGAATCTCCAGGTCCCATGTAGCCAGATGCAGTGACACAAGCATGCAATGTTGCACATGTGCACAAGGGGGCACATTCACAGAGGCTGAAAGGCCCTGGTGTGCTGATTCCCTCTCTCTCTCTCTCTCTCTCTCTCTCTAAAAAAACAAACAACAACAAAAAACTTCAAATGCTAGCCTTGATTAGCCTATGAACTTGATTCTCAACTCAAGGAGTTGTGATGGGTAGTGGAAATTTATGTTGTTAAAATTCAATTTCATGTCTTTCAGAAGAAAGAGGGAGTTTGAGTTTACACAACCAAATACAATCCCTAAATAATTTAAAACTATGGAATATAACAGAAAATAAATACATAAAATGTATCATACAACAAAGTAAAAAGACTAGTTTGACGGTTCAAGTTATACACACTTATATAGATGTGTGTGTGTGTGTATATATATATATATATATATATATATATATATATATATATTTGATTACTTTTGAGAACACAAAATGCAAAAATGTACCAATAAAACAAAATATATGACATTTGCCTATATGGAAAGCTTAATACTTTAAAAATATTTAAAAATAATAAAACATCTCTAAGTTCATGATAAATTTGCTATGATTCTATTAAAGATGCTAATGGACTTTTATAGAAGGCACAATGATTATTTATTTCCTTCTGTAGCAGAAACATAGTGCTGTTATACAATCCATACAATTATGAAAATCATCAATTGGTATTGTTATGCAAAATGAAATATTCCATGTTCACATTCTTTTCAAATTCTCACTTTCTTTTTTTTTTTTTTTTTTTTTTGGTTTTTCGAGGTAGGGTGTCACTCTAGCCCAGGCTGACCTGGAATTCACTATGGAGTCTCAGGGTGGCCTCGAACTCATGGGGATCCTCCTACCTCTGCCTCACGAGTGCTGGGATTAAAGGCGTGCGCCACCACGCCCGGCAAATTCTCACTTTCTTTTGGTAAGTTTTAAGATCATGCATACAGCTTGCTGTTCAACTCAGTGGTAGAAAGAAAAAATATAATCCTTATCTATTGTCTCTTTCTCCCATATGAGTTTATTTCTATATTCACAGAACAAAATATCCCCTGTTCTTTTCCTACTGTATTGATTGTTTTCATAACTAATACAAGTATTTTCTGTTTCATCACTGTTTAAGCTTGCCTTGCCAATCACTACCTATCCAGGTAATATAGCTATGAATCTGCTCATTTTCCAGAAGTGTAAAAAAAAAAAGAAAGCTAACCCCTTACTAATAGTGGTGATTAACTTGGTTAGTTTTATGAAATAGCTTGGTGTATGTGCACCCAAATGAAATAAGAACCAAAAATATATATCTAAATCATAGAAACGAATCACATCTAATTAAAACACAGTATATAAAAGTGATGAAGTTGCTGGAAATATTTTATAAAGTATGTAGCACTGCATAAAGATTACCATGGCTGTTGTTCCTCTAATACATCTCACTGTGAGCAAGTTAAATAAGATACCAATTGCCTATTAGGAATGTAGCCTTAATTAAGTGGGGAATCCCCACCCCTTTTGTGTTAAAGGGCAATGATGATGGAAAGCCTGCTGCATGTGGGATCTTTCTTTCTACATCCTAAGTCAGTGATGCTATTTGGGTAATAACTGATGAAAGGACTAGGGTGCCAACCAATTTGCAGTTAAGTGGCTAATTAAGACCCAAAGCAAAGCTGCCAGGAGGTTGGGTCTCTTAGCCTTAAAGTGACACATAAAAGCAATTAGAATAAGGCTGGGTTTGCTATTACATATTTAAATTTGGACAAAACTTTAGACCACTTATTATTTTATGTTAATCTATTCCTCTGTATGACAGCATCACAGAGAAAAGGGACTCTCTTAGGACATAAGAAGTAAGTTAAAATATTTCTTAAATCCACTGAACTTCATATATGAATAAAAAGCAAACTGGTAAAGTCATTTCTATTTGCAGTCATAAGGAGAGCATATATGTAATTAGATTTCCTGGTCTCTGAGGATGAAGGAGTAAGTGTATAAAGCATGTTGTTATCCAAGAAAAGAAAAATCTCTTAATTCTTAGATATATTGTCACCTGTCTATCATATCATATGAGTATGACATCTAGCCCAGAATGGCAAGATTACCAGATCTATTAGGTTTTAATCTGGGACAGTCAGAGGTTATATTTAAATATCACTGCTTTCATAGCATAGCGTAGGGAACATGGATTCTTTCTAGGTTACAAAGGGTTTGAACATGATGAGGAAAAGCAGAGGACTAGAGAAAATGGAAATCGTGCATACAATGAAATGGTGAGTGAGAAGAACCAAGACTTTCACGATCACACCTCCAGTATCACCTTAGAGGTGTAAGAAGCACAAGTCCTGTGTACCTCGCTCTTGCAATTTATGATGTCACCACTAAACCCCTTGATGGCATTATATCCTTGTAATTTGTAGTTCCTTGGAATATTTTCTATATACAGCTGTGTAACTCAGTGTGTAGCTGTTTCACACACTCAGTGTGAATATGCTTGTACTGAATCTGAACTGAGTGAAAACCAGATTCTTGAAGCAATAATAACTTGTGCTAATTAAAAAAGCAAGAAATCATGGATTAGAAGTAAAGTTACTATAATACCAGCCTTGTCATGAGACATTATAAGGAAACACAGCACTGTGTTTAACTATATATGAGTATATATATATATATATATAAAATTTATATACACATATTCTTTTTTTTAAGAATAGAAGAAACAAAATTGAATATAGGGTCAGTCAAAATTGATACTAAAGGAAATACATGAGATTGCACAGAGATAAAGAAGTCAATATATTCAGTTCACCTAAACATTATAGTAAAAGGATTAGAAAATAACAGGATTAGAAATACTAAGCTTTCAGGGATAAATTCAGCTGCCCTAAGAGGGAGGTATATAGGTAGATCTCCTCAGTTTTCAGGGGCTCTCTGTTTCTTTCCAGAGAGTCTGGTTATGCCCAGTAATTATGACACCATAAATCCAGGAGAGAGAAAGCTTTGGAAGCTGTGCTTTAAGACTATGATACACGCAGTCATTAGCATTTCTGTGGAGGTACTAGGTGACATTCAACCTCTCTTGCACTAGCTTTTAAACTGGCTTTTGTAATTATTCTCCAAAGGAAACACAAATGCCAGCAACTTTCTGGGGAGTTATTTTTATTTCTATGTGAATATTTTAGCTACCATACTGGCTATGCACTGCTGGATCCCAGCAAAAGCAGTTCTAAACTGCTATATTTATAAAATGACCAAAGAGCACATGCTAGCTGGATGAAATTTATCCAAAATGAGAGATTTTATCTCTAATTATCTCCTTGTTGACTAATCTGAACACATCTTGGACAGGTAGGATGGCTGAGATATAAGATGCAGGAGATTAAGGATGCCCTGGCTGGTGCCATCGTGAAAGATGACAGAATTCATGTGGCTTCTCTGAATTCATCATGAATAAACTAGAATCCTCACTAAATGGTAATTTTAAATAGCAGCACTATTAAGATCACAAAATTATATAGTTCCCAGGAGTGTTTTTTTTAACTGAAGGAGAGCTTTTCCATATTGTGTTAAAAATCTATAGCAAGCATGATTTTGAAGATTATGTGATCCTGTGGAATCTACACTATGTACACTATGACTCATGCTATATTATGATATTATTTTCACATGCACCTCATTGACTAGACTCAATTAAGCTCCTTTAATAATGGAGCTATTCCTTGTTACATTTACGTTCTTGCAAACATTCTACACAATGTCAGGCACATTCTAAGTATCCAGTAAATTCAGCTTAAAAAAAGATTAAGTGCTACATTATGCTTAAGACACTCAATGACACAGAACAATCAGCTCCTACCAAATCAGATATCCAGAGACACAGAGGCTCCCAACACCTCATTACTGAAGCAGACCAAAAATGAACCCAACATGGTTCAGGGAAATTTTGCAGAAGAGGGGGCAGGAAGAATGTCAGAGCCACATGTTGGGTCATGATATACAGAGACATTTCTCCTACCTATAACTGTGGACTAACTCCACAATTCATGACCCATATACCTCAACAAGGAGGGGCCAGGACATGGACAAGCCTAACGATGGTACCAACTTTACTGTATTCACTGAGTACAAAACTAATTAATAAAATAAGATATTAATTAAAAAGACACTCAATGATGTTATATACTTGTACCCTTCTCCCCTGAATCTCACTTTTCCCATGGGTCTGTCTTTCTGATCTTTAGGGTTTGCTTGTAAAATTGTAAATTGGGTTCAATCTAATGTCTTATATCTAGATCTTCCATAAAGTCAGGAGATCAGTTAGAAAGATGCTCATGACAGATTCAATATTCTAACCTTTCTCTTAGGAAAATTTGAATGCCAGCAATGAACAACTAAATAATAAGAGTTTCGTAATAAGCAGAATTTTGGAATGAATATACCCTCAGTTTGCTTTTTCACTGTACTATATTAGGTTTGATCAAATCTTAAGAAGCTTTACAGCTGCCTACATTTTCCTCAGTGACTTATTTTCTCTCCTGTTAAGTCATTCATTAAGGCCCAAAGAATGAAATGTTCTGATGAAGAGAGGACTTAGCCCTCTCCTCTTTAGATACAAGGCTTCAAAGATTCCAGATTTTACCAGGTTTCCCCTTGATCTTGTAGTTTTGAAGTGCTGTCTGTCTTCATTTATATATCTCTTTCCTGATATACTTATTTTTACTGATATTGATAAAGTTATATATACATGAAGAGAACTATTCTGTACTAATAAAAGCATGAAACTCTTTATATTTAATTCTACTATCTTATGGAAGATTCTTTTTTTGAATCTTTGTGAATTCTAGGCCTCCAGTGGCTAGGCCTTGCTTGAGGTGGAGCACCTTTTTGAAATAGTATACTATTCTTTAGAACCATCCAGAAGAATTACCTGCAAGTTTATATAACTTTAACAGCTTGGTGTTTAAAATATAGTTTGCAGAATGTATATTGCCTATAGAGACTTGAAGTGTGTGTGTGGGGGGGGGGCATGTAAACCTAAAATGAAGAGACATCTATTCTGGTAATAGCTGTGTACTTGCACCCATCTATAGTTTGATTGCACATCAGTTATGATGTGTCTCTTTCTAACAGGAAGGATACTGATCTTGATGAATAGCTAAATGGTAAGATCATTCTTAAAGGTATGAGTGATTAATAATAGCCATGCATGGATTTTTTTTCCAAGAGTGTAAATAAAATATATCATTCACATGAAAGGCAGGAGTTTGGCAGAATGATTCATAGCACATTTGAAAGCATAAAAAGTCAAAGCCAGGGCCTCTTCTAAGCATGTCAAGGAGGAAGCTGCCTTAGCCATTAGAAATATTTGAGTGCATTTCAGCACAGAAATCACAGATGTTTTATGAGACTCTAAGGACTAACCTAATTTAAAAATTCCCCTCTAACTAAACAAAATAAAAAATTATTCTTAGTAGCTAAAGCATAATACCGTAACAGGAATATGTAGCTAAAAGATAAAGATGGTATATCCATACTAAGCTTTTTGTGTTATATAATTAAATCCAACCAACATTTAGTATATAGTCTTTAGATGAATGAATTTTATGTATTAATTTAAAGATCAGCTCTAACATGGTGAACATTCATACTGAAATACAGTACATTTTCAAGGGCAGAAAAATTACTGCTAGTGATAATAACTAAATAAAGTTGCATTTAAACATATTTTGTCCGTGTTTAATTTCTATCTAATAATGACATACAACTGATAATATTTCTACAATGATAATTAAACAAGCTTTCTAGTGATGCATAATCCAAGCCATGCTCCTCCTAGCACACAGATTTATATGTCACAGAAATAAAGACTCTTAAGCTAGGGGTCAGGATGTCAGTCCATTCTTCTACAAGTCAGAGGTAAATGGAAGAAAGTTAGTTGTGTCTGTCTAGTTTTTTAAAAATGTGAAGAACAGGAGGCTCTCATCAGAAACCTTGTAGAAAGAAATTTTGACCTGGCATATTGGCTCATGCCCCTAAATCCTAATTACTGAAGAGGTTGCTTTTTCAAGGACACTCTAGGTAAATTAATAAATCTCTGTATCAAAACAAAGTTTTAAAAACATGCTATAGATATATCTCAATAATAGTGTGACCCAATCCTCTTTAACCCCTCTCCCCACATGCAAAAGCTGGTAAATATCTGGGATCTACTCTCTTCTTTCACTAAGGATATTTTGAAAATACTCATCATTGGTACTCATTTTAGGACTAAAATCAGGGACTTATTAGCCATTGAATATTATTTTTTGATTTATTAACTTAATGGTCCACAAAGATTCTATGAGGGGGATGTTGTTCTCTGATCTATCTTATATGAGCATGGGACATGCCTCCTGGGCAGAACACAAAGCACAGTGACACTAAAGTCGTCACAGTTTTCTCTCTGTGTTCTTTGACTCCCATTTTTCCCTGAAAGTTAGGCTTGTATAAACAATCAAAACATGAGGCTATTGAAGGACATCTGAGAAATACAAACAATCCCAGAAGCACTATTTTTTTTTATGTGAAGACAGAAATAAAACTATGCAACCTAAAAAGATCACATCAAAGACTCAACTTCACTGTACTGTGGATCAAGGACTGTATAGAGCCAAAATTCCCTCTGAGAAAAATCCAAGATAGCAATATGCTGTCCTAATTTGTATACAGAAGTTTCTCAGCTCCTCCTTGTCTCCACAATTACCCTATCCCAGCTGCCAATTCCTGTCACCCAGGATCTTATCCAGAAGTATCTATCTATCTATCTATCTACTATCTATCTATCTACTATCTATCTACCTATCATCTATCTTCAATCTATCTACATATATATATATATATATATATGTATATATATATATATATATGTATACATATCTATATTTCATTGTCTAATTATTTCACTCAAAGTATACATTTGGAGAATCATTTGATTCTAGGTTTGGAAGTGAGGATACATCTGTATTCTACTAACATGGGATTTAAATATAAGTTTAATTTTTGGGGGGTGATAAGATTTAAACTTGTCTATCATATAATCCACTTCAGGATTTGGAGATCTTACCTTACCATATAAACATTGTTTGAATTGTAACTTACTTTGCTTTTCAGCAAATAAAAAAAAAGCATCATCAGCAAGATCAGGTTGGGGGAAGCAATTGATAGGTAGACAATGTTAAATGTATCAATAGTCCTCAGTACGTTACTCTCCAATAACGTTGCTTTTTAGGTTAGATCTGTGTGGGCACTTAATAAAGGCACACATATTTCCTTTCATCTGATATTAAGTAGAAAACACAAATCTCAAGCACAATTTTCATTTCTGCAAAATATTTCATATATAATCACATTATAGTCTATGAGAAAAGAGAATGTACTAAACAGTCATCAATCAGACAAATCAACAGCTACTTTGAACTTTTCTTGGATAATTTGGCTTTCCTCTTCTGATTTTTACAGATGAGGGTGAACAGATAATTTCATCTTTTGTCTCTTCCACCTGCTGTCCTGCCGTGGGAGTGAGTGAATCCACAGGATTGTCTCATCCACTCTGTGTGGCCTGGGAGGCTGCAATTTTGTTGATTACCCAGTCTGTTGCCTACGGGGACTCTTCCCAAGCTTCCCTGTTTCCTGTCAAGATGACAACTAGATAACATATATTTGGACCACAAGAAGGACAAAACAATGGAAGTTATAGGACACATGTCCAAGCTTTTCTTATATTTCCACAATGGGCTCTTCTAATACCTATCTTTGATTTTATGTCTGAATTTCATAGATATCCTCTCATGTATATTTGATTTCTTTTTTTATCTCGCTCTGATCATCAACACCTCTGTCTTCCTGCTCAACTTTTCACCTGTTTAGGACTTGGACTAATGCCAGACTTGCTTAAGCAAAAGAATTTCCATACTGACATCCCTGACCAGGAATGCTGTGAAAGCTTCCAAATTTAGAACACGGGTTTTATTATCTTGTTTAATTCTGTCTTGTTCTTCCTGCATCATTACTATACTGCTGAAGATTAGCTTTATGAAGAAGAAGGAGGGAGAGGAGGAGAAGGAGAAGGAAGAAAAATGGTGGGAATGGTGGCACATGTCTTTAATCCCAGCACTTTGGGAGTCTGAGGTAGGAGGATAACTGTGAGTTCAAAGTCAGCCTGAAACCACCCAGGTCAGCCTGGACAAGACCAAGACACTACCACAAAGATGCAAACAAACAAACAAAAAAAAAAATACAAAAAGAAGCAACCAACTCCATGCCTTAGTAAATCAAGGACTCAATCACTGAGCGATCAGTAGAGGGACAATCTGTCAGCATAGCAATATAGGGGATGAGTATCTAAGAGAATCTGCCAGATTCTAATAAACAATACAAAATTATGTGCAAAGGTAGAAAACTAGATTAGGGGCTTAACCCACTATTCAGATGATAGCCATAATTTAATTTTAATTACTTGTTTTAAGTGCATTTTGTTTGATTCATGTGACTCAAAATGCTCACAATCAGATCAAACAGGTGTTTCAGTGAAAGGAGTGCTTACAGAACAAGGATGACATTCCCTGGTTGACAGGATGCAATTTTAATGATTAAAATCATCCTCAAGTGTGTGCTAGTTCCTACTACCTCCCCGTGATTTATTTATCAACATCACAAAGTACAGGAGAGGTTTTCTCTTCACTTTCATTTTTTACAGTGAATATTTAAATTCACCAAAATGAAAAATAAAAGTTCTAAGAAGAATCACTTCAGTTAGAAATATAGTAATGTCACAGAAACAGAAACACATAATGATAACGAATTGCTTTCATTGAATTTACCCCTTCTAATTCCAAATTTTAAGGTTCTTGGAGTATCATCACATTCCACAATATTGTTCAAAAGTCTCCCAAGATACTGCAAGGTATTTAAATTCTAGAAAAAATTATTTATTGGAAGCCAAATGTAAATAGATGCATGTTCATCATTTGAATGTTGGAGAAAACATCTAAAAAAAATGGCCCATATGTTCTTCTAGAAAAAGCAGCCTTCCTGACAGTGAACTAAGAAATATTCTGGAGGCAAATGGCAAAGTGCCAGTTCTTAAGGGACAGAATTTCCTACTTTGAATAACAGATGAAATAAAGCCTCAAAATTTTCTTGATGATATAGGTGTCAGTGAATCCTTCAATGTGCTGTAATAGAAATCTTTTCTGCTTAAGACTGATGCTGAGAAGAAAGAGACAAAAATTAAGAATTGCTTTGCCAAGTAGTAGAAAGACTCCTTTGGTCTATTTCTAAAATTCACAAAATTTAACCAATTAGTAGACTGTTAGAAAATAGGCCACACATGCTTAAAGTCATCTTTTAAGTACTAGAGAGCAGAGCTAACACAAAGCTCTTCAGGAACCTTTTATTTTAAAAGAATAAACTTTGTAGTAGCAGGAAGTTAAAACAGCTTATTTTTAATAGACATCCGCAAATGGGGACAATTTTGGCAAGGTTAAACCCACATTTAATTGAAGGATAAGCAATTGGAAGGTAAATATCAAACTTTATTTATTTCTCATTTGATTTTTGTTATTTCTAGTTCACTTACCCTGTCTCTAAAAATGGCAAAATTTCTGTCATAAAATGATTTGGACTTAATTGACATTCCCCAAGGCAAACAAGCTGGAAATATAATAATCCTTTGGAAGAAAACACCCTTTGATATCTGGAAGAATCAAATGTGATCTGATATTTTGATTTTCTTGGTCATTCTGAAGAGCCTATGACACAAAAATTAAAATGTATAAAATGGTAATTTATAAAAAGGTAAATAATTAGCATGGCAGCTGAGTGCCTCAAACATTGATTATGTTATGATAAAATATATTTTGGGTTGAACCATTTATATTGTTTACAGTTTTAAGTTATATTGTTTAAGTTTTAAGTTAAGTTTTAAGTTTTAAGTTAAGTTATTTAATTTCTATTATGACATGAAATTTACTGCATGGAAATCTAAAGTAATTTCTTGAGCTTTATTTTAAAATGGTTTAATATAAAAAGAAGTAAACAAAAATAAACCTTTCAAAAATTTATTAAACAAATTTTAAAATTCATTATATCAAGTTGGTTGAAGTTTAGGGTTATAATTATTACTTTAAAATTTCTTAACATTGTGCTCTCAGTGTATTTATTCATTACCTTTAGACTAGACTAATAACATGTAGAGCTTATTTAGGTCTGAGTCCATTAGATGATAATATATGAGAATATAATTTCTCTTTGTGACTTTAATCATGTCTAGTAATTTTGGAGGAAAGACTCAATTTAATACATAATAGAATTTTAAATTTAACATCTTCATATCAAGTATTTAATAAAGTAATAATAGTGAAATTTTCTGAAATATAAGTTCCATGTACAACAGATTGATACAGGAAGAAAACCAATGTCTACGTTGCTAATTGTAATATTTTCTAAATATATTTAAATAGGTAGCATACAGCATGGCCCCACTGGGTGATCAGTAACTGTTTTGAATCTCTGAATCATATTTGATTCTTTGTGATTATGTGTAACTAAGTTCAACTTTGAACAGCCAAAGGATATTGTTATAGGTATCCTGCATATATAATGATTCTCTACAGGTTTAAATGTCTTTCCAGATGTTTAAAAAAAAATCAGGGGTGGAGATGTAGTTGTGCTTAAAGGCAACTTCGTATTTTTGCCATTTGATAATGTTTATTTATCTTTTTTATTATTATTAGTTTTGTACTCAGTGAATAGTCAAGTTGATACCATTGTTAGCCTCCTCCTCTCCTTCCCCCTCCACAGGGACCCTTCTTGTTGGGGAATATCAGTCATGCATTGTGGGGTTAGCCATCACTTATGGATAGGAGGAAATGTCTCTGTGTATCATGATCAAACATGTGGCTCTAACTTTCTTTCCACCCCCTCTTCCACAAATTTCCCTGAGCCATGTTGGGTTCATTTTAGGTCTGCTTCAGTGATGAGGTCTTGGGATCCTCTGTGTCTCTGGATATCTGGTTTGGTAGAAGTTGATTGTTCTCTGTGTCTATCTCCTTCACCCTTTTGATGGTACCAGGTTCATGAAGAAAACAGCACTCTTGCTTCTTTCCCTAATTATTCTCAGTTTCAGCTGGGGCCCTTTTGAGGTATGATGGGGTGTTTCTCTCCTTAGGATCTGCTTCTATCTGAAAAAGAGAAACAGATTCTCCAGCGGGGCGTAAGTTAGCACCAGATAAATGGGATAACCTTTGTTTTTTTAGAGAGAATTTAATAGGTATAGGCCCTCTTCTAGCTCATGGTTGGCAGAAGCTTGATAATGGAGAGCGCGCTCATGTTTGGATCTGGTTCTGACTTGTTTCCCAGCTCCTGCTATGGGTTCTGTTCCACTGAGCAGATCAGTTAGCCAGATCAAGAGGAGTTGGTTTCCCACCCTGGATGTGTACTACTATTGCACTTGTATGAACATCATATCAAGTTGTTTGTTGCTAAGTTGGTTAGACCATGAGTTGCTTGGACAGAATTTGGTCATTTTCCCCCAGTCACTCATGTAGCACCTTCTTGTACTAAATGTGCTAACTGTCTGGGGACTGACTCTCTTCCAGCTTCCAGCCATGTCCCTCCTTGTTATGTGCTAACAGCATATGGTGCCTTCAGCAGTAAGGGTCTTACCACTAATCTTTGGTGGGTCATCGAGTACTCTGACAGAAATCTGTCGTTCTTTTCAGAAACCTTGTAGGTTTCTCTGATCAAGAGCTCATTATGGATGATAGCCACCTGCTGGTACTGGGAGTTACAGGTCAGTGCCCAAGAAGAGAGGGAAGAAAAAGATAAGTATTAAAAAACAGATGGAGAGGTGAGAGAGAAAAGGGAGAGAGAGAAAGAAACAGAAACAGGAGAAGATTAAAGTCAGTATTCATCATACCCTTTCCAGGGCCTTGTGACTCAGGTGTTTCCTCTAAGGGCCTGGTGAAGGTTCAACCATTTGGTCTGTTTTTTAGGATGTAGAATTTTATGGTACCATTGCCGTTTGGGTCCAGATTTGTGTCCCCCACCTCCTCCTTTGCCCTCCCCTTCCTCCCCACCGACCTTGTTGTTCAGTCCTTGAGAGGCTTGCTAGGTATGTCATCTCTCAAAAATAACAAGTGCATTTTTTATAAAAAATAAATAAACTTACATGCTATCTCAACACATAAGCTGCCTCCGACCATATTATTGTTCTCTTGTGTGTCCAAATCCAGCAGACATGCCAGATAAAGCTCTGTATTTGCCATTAACTAAGATTAAAAACACATTTGAGAAGTGCATTTTAGACTTAGTCCCTACTGAATCAAAATCACTGATTGAATTTTACTGGAATACACCTATATTCCCTTATTGAACTCATAGACTAATATAAACTGTACAAAATTTTTTTACATAAAGAATTAAGTTTGATCAAGTTTTGTCTTTCCAAGAAAAATTGGTACAGATCATTGGTGCAGAACAAATATTGGTGACAATTACTGAAAGAAGCCTCAGAGTTCTACCATAAATTTCACTTATCTACCTGGATTCTGAGTTTCTAGTACCTTACATGCTAAAACACTAATGCTAGTTTTTCTAAAAGAAGACAATGCCAGATCACTAGTGTGTGTGTGTGTGTGTGTGTGTGTGTGTGTATTCATTTAGCAAGAGACATCACTCAAAGGCAAGAGTCAACTCATACAAAACCCACAAAATCTAGCAATGAAAGTACAATGACCCTGTCCCTGATAGATCAAATACTGGTGAATCTTCTATTCTATTCTCTATATAATTTTTCATTGCTTTTGCTATGTTTACCTAAGGCAAGTTCCCTAGTTTTGAGGGACCCTGGGTAAAAATTTTCATCCAGAACTGACAGAACAATGGCAGACACATGCCGCTATAAACTGCTGCCAGATGAACCTTTGTGACTTCGGTGGCTGGCTGCTGTTTTCTTATTTGTTTGGGGGTGGGGGTGGGGGGCGTGAAGACTATTCTAAATCTCCAGGAACTACCTCATATTACCTGGGCTCTGTAACTCAGTGAAATAAACTCATTGCTGTTTTACAAAAGTGGAAAAAAAAAGTTTTCATCCTTTCAATATGAAAAATTATTTAAAATGTATTAAGAAGCTTATGGGTCCATTAGGTAGAGATACAGACTTATAATAATAGATAGAGAAGAAATAATTATGTGCTTATTTGTTTTCTAATTTGGTGCATTGACAATTCTTTCTGGCATCCATGTATCATCTCTTCATATTCATATTCAGAATTTGTGTGTATCTGTTATCTGTTGTCTAATGTATATGCTCATCAGTAATTTCGTACCACACAGTATGAGAAATGCAACCATCCCATTACTGTCATGTTTCCTGATAACAGATTTTCATGAAACAATAAGGCCTTTGTAGTTCCATAACACCATCTATTTGGTGACAGACTTACTCATGATGCGGGGATCTTTCAGTACTATGTATTGACTCCACCAAGGATCATCACTATATTTCCTTAATGATAACTTTAAAAAGTGAGTTCTACACTGAACATATAAAAACTGTAAGTTTTTATTAAATGCAACTCTATTTCATGTATATTAAGTGTCATGTCATACATCAGCCTATGTGGTTGTTTCTCATTTAAGTGTATGTAAATGGCATGTGATTCAGACAGTTTGAAATGATAGCTTAGCAACCTAGGAACTCCACTACACTGAGCTACATACACAAATACACACACTCTCTAAGTCAAGGAACTCTCAACTCATCCTAGCAGCTCCATTTTATAATTAGTTGTGGTCAAACATATTCCAGAAAACATCCTGGCACTGTATCCCAGACCAGTTTCAGGTGTATGCACATTAAGGCAAACTGTGTTCCAAGTATGAACCTTTAGGAAAATCCCCTAGTTGCCATCATATCCGTGTGCAAGATTATGTGTGTATGTGTGTGCATAAATTCAGATATATTGCAGGAGAGAACATAGTGAATAAAGGCTTACATGAACAAATCTTGTCAAAATGCCCATGTCTAACCCCTAGAAAAAGTTCTTATCCTCCTGGACCCATTAAAGGAAGCCCCAAGAAGTAACTCAGCCCTCTTGAACAATCTCACTTGAGCTCACTGCTCCTCTTACCATGTATTTACCCTGGACTTTTGCTTTTGAATGAAATATTTACTATTGTGCTAAGAGAGAGAGAGAGAGAGAGAAAATGTAAGTGATTCCTTTTTTTCTTATTAGTCTTATTAATTTTATCATGCAGAATTTTATAGCTTAGACACCTTCCAAACAGGCCTTTCATTACACTCCTATACTTTAGTGCTTTTCAAGTTTTTCTACACCTCTCTCTGCCTCTTTAAGAAAGCATGGTGATGGCTTGATGAGCTCAGCAAAAATAGTGGCAGGGTTCAAAAGAGGAATCCTTTGATCAACATAGACCAAAGACTAACCCTAGAAATTATGTATCATGTTAACTGAAGGCAAGACAGGACTTACATAAAAAGTACTGACCAGAATCATAGAACTATGGCTTGGAAATCTCTGAGTAGATGACCATGCTGACACACCTTATATTAAGTTCTACTCAGCTGTAGTTAAAAGCCTAACAAAAGGGAAGAATGACTGCACTTAGGGACAGATACAGCATCACACAAGATAAAGAATGTGCTCTGATACTCCTTCCAATATCTGATATTATAGATGGGAGGAAGCAGTAGGTCTTGACATAAAGATGAGAAAGGACTACTTGTTCCTCATGCAGGGCTGAAGTGGAATGATTCAAGATGGACTATCAATAGCTTTGCCCTTAATTCATCTGAATTAAGTGAGATTCACTTAAAAATTCACAAAAAGATTCACCAGAAAAAAGAATATATCAACAATGGCATGGTAGCCTAATGCTCAATGTAATAAGACGGTGTGAAAAAAGTGCTGTGATCTGGGCTCAGGTTGCCTGATGTTAACGGCAGTGCCCCTCACCCACAAGGACTTTGGCACTTGAGGAGAAAGCATTACAAAGCATAGTGCTCCTAAGATGCAGGCCAGAAGCACCGATTTTGATTGCTGATACTCTCTTTTTCCTCTTAAGTTTCTGAGACAGCCCTTAGATACAAATTCAGTCTTCCCTTTAGTAATAAAACATGTCCCTTTTCATATTGTGAGTAATTTTGTTTTGAATGTTTTCTAGAGAGTGAGATACAAATTGCACTGGAGTAACCTCCCAGGACAGAATTGTCCTTATGTTCCTAGTATGCTTTGTGAAAATAAGCCAGAAGATTACCCCATAGAAGTAATTCTCAGTTGATCACAGCTATTTACCAAATTGGGCTAACAAGTAAACTGTAGTGACAAAGAAGAAAGATCAGGAATCATTAATACTAGAAAAGTAATTGTTGCTGGAAATAATTCATGTCAGCATCAGTCATTCTTTATGATGATTGCAACCTGAGAAAAATTATACCATGTCCAACTATTTTACCATAGAAAAATGGTGGGCATATTTTTAATTCTCAGTCTTAACAATTAAATTGAGCCCACTGTATTGTTTCTTTTCCTTTTGACTTTGCTAGGTGGGGGTGGTACATTGAGAAAAATCTAGCCTGGGCTCAACTGGAACTCACTATGAGGCCCAGACTGGACACTTACAGTGATCCTCCTGTCCCAAGCTCCTGAGTGCTAGGATTATAAGCTTGTGTACCACACCTAGCACTCTTGTTTACATTTTTGTGATCGAAGATATGCGTATCCTCTTTTCATCTTTTTATCAACTAAATTTAATTTTTTATTTTATATAACATCATATTATATCTTTCCATGATCAGTGTCATCCTGCTAGTTCTAGTACTTAGATCTGGGGTAGCACTTTCATTCATAGCTCACACCATAGAGATTCAAATGTTCTTAGGTATAATTGTACAAAGGCATGTTTCACATATTTCTATTTTCTGTAACTCGGGTACGTGAATGTCTCAACCTCACAAAAATTACACCCTTTATACTAATGACCATATCTTTCACAAAACATTTAGCAATTACATAAAGAGAGTTGAGAAAAGCTTCCTATCTTTTCAAAATGTTAATTCAAAATATTTAAATTTTAATAATTTAAAATATTTGCAATATTAAACCCATGATTTGAAATCACTGGAAAATCCTTTAGTTTCATTCATATATAAATAATTTTTAAGATTTGTGTCAATAATAATTAAGTGATATCACATGTAAACATTATGATAATAAATGAAACAGATTAAAAAATTAAACAATGAATCTTTTCTGCATAATGTATAAACAGATATGTATCTACTTGTAATATTTCCTACAAACAAACCAGAACCATCACCACTAACAACCCCAACTACCACCTCTGCAACCAAACATGCTACATTTTTACTTCCTTAAGAGTTGTAGCCATTCATCATTCATGTTTTTATCCTCCAATAAAGAGAGTACACTATTGCTTTATAAGTGCATGGAGGGGAAAGGGATGAAAAACTACCCACTGATTTGTTTCCTAATGCAGAGACAGTTATGTCTGACTCAACATATAACAGCTAATATAATTTCTACTGTTTCTCAATTTTACCAGTTTTAGAGGCAGTAATGTTACAAAACAAAATATACAGAAATTTTGCTCCATGGTTATGGGCTCCACAACTCACTTTGACCGATTTTCTCAGGGGCAACTTAGCAAGAGGAAATGGTTGGCTTTTCTTTTAGTCATCACTGTGAAAAAGAAACAATAAAACAATAATTAAATTAATAAAAACAATTATGTGCCCTCTTCATTTACGAAATTATCATATTAAGCCAAAATAGGAACAGAGAGCTTTACTTTGTAGAGTGTTTTTAAGATACAGATATGGTTCACTGGAAAATAAATGGGCATGAGAGAGAGAACAATGAAAAAAGATGCAAACTTTACAGCCTGGGTCAAATCCTAAGTGATGGGAAATTTCCCTAACATCATCAATAATATATGCTCGGAAAATGCCCCTAGTTACTTCAAGTAATGATATATTATCATGATTTTTTTAAATTATGGTATCTTTTAAAGTATGAACATGCATATTTTCTTTATGTCTGAGCTACATAAGCATGTAGAATTTAGAATTCTAAAATTCAATTGTTCTGATTATACTAAAAGACTCATTAATTTTTAAAAAATTACTTAGTCCTTTTTTCTAGTTCAAAATAAGATAATCTTCCATACTTTAACCATCAGATAGATTCTGTAAGATAATTATTTTGCATGCTCAGTTCAGCTTCTCAGCTCAAAAGCAGGAGATTACTACAGGTTTCGGGGAAGAAGAGTGTCAAAATACATAAACTTTATTGTTATTGTTGCCCATTTGACAAGATAGTTTCCCAAATGAATGGGCATTGGCCATTCAAATGGAAAACAAAAAGACTGTTCATCAGCTGGTTAACTGCACTCAAATATGAAATAAGATTCCCAGAAGTGAATGTGCCTCACACATCTATTTTTGTACTAAATTATAAGAGATCTGTGAATGTAATAGCATCCAAGTGTTTATTACAATGAAGACACATCTGCCACAGGTGACTGCTGAC